>OZ022239.1:16580469-16875469 GCA_963978895.1 Erpobdella octoculata
TGCGGTCAAAGCCACGAGTAAAGATCAAGGTATTTTGGTGTTCGTGGCCGAGTCGCATTTCTTAAAAGCGATATGCTGTTCGGGACAAACAGAATTAAGAAGGGGGTAATAATGTAAAATCGCTGTTTTTACAATAGGTTTTCCCATTGATAGACGTTAAAGGACTTCGAATAACTATTATGGACATTATTATTAATAAACCAGAAGGTATAACTAGCCGTAACAAAGCTTCATTTATTATTTTCCAATAAAACATCAAAACCATTCTATTGAGCCCGGTATACGATTTGGTGATATCGTAACAATATATATATATATATGTATGTATGTATGTGTGTGTGTGTGTATAATATAAAAAAATGATTGTATGTATGTATTATGTATGCATCCATCAGCATCAAACTTAAAAACCTGAACCAAATTTCATTGAAATTTGCTACACTTGAAGAACCCTAGAAAAACCGGGCAACACCGGGTATTAAACGTGTTTCATAAGACATCAAGTAATTCCTATTTTAGACTTGGATTTCTTGTATTTACAGTATTGCAATTTTATTAATAATAATAACAATATTAATTAACTTCGTTACAAAAACACATTCAACAATCAAATAAAGCAGAAAGCACACACGTCATAACAAGAAGGACAAGCATGTTTACAAGCAACGAAGATCTCGGAGGAAAAGAAAAAAGATTTATGACGAATTCTAGAGAGGAAATGCTTGGATTGTTATATGATTCAGGTTAATATTCTTATTAATCATTTTCTGTGTTAATTCATTCTTATCCTGAAACACGGTTTTCAAAGAGGTAGGTATTCGCATTCCTGATTTTTAGAAAACAAGTTATTTTCGTTCACGATTTTTATTTCAACCCGTTAAATTTTAAAAGTGTTAGTCGAAATTGTCTATGAAAATATCTTGGAATGTGGATCTGTTCAATTTTTGTGCTTTAATAAAATTCAAATATCACTACACAATCAAAATCCGGAAAGTCTGATTGGCTAGAACCGGCTTCGGTACATACTCTGGCACCTTGTGGCCTATGTACGCTTCTTGACAGCCACCTTCCACACACCAGCACTGATAATAATACTAACAAGATTGCTTGATCTAATACGAGGTGAAAAATCAGTGGATCTAAATAGCGGACTGACTGCATTTGTAATAGTTCAAGTCAGTTCTATCTCTTTTCTATTATTCTAAACCTACAATTCCTACAATAATAGACTGTCAATTTCCAGCTGTGCTGCACAGCTGTGAGCTAAGTGGTATGTTTTCAATATTCAAGCAGCATACTGCTTGCTGATTTTTTGATTTAACTCCGTAGCTTTCTGATTAACTTGTAATTTTTTTCCCTTTAATTCGTCGTTGAATAGAAGCAGCATAATATAAGAATATGAACTAATGACATTCCTCGCCCCTGCCGTAAGTTTTGTGTTGGAGTTTTAGTGCAATATCATGAAACGGGATTTTTATTATAAGATCAATTATTTAATTCAAATCAGTTGAAATATTAACAAACTTCAGCCCTAACCAAATGTTCCCTAATATAACTATATAACTTTATAACTATATAACTATATTAATCTATAACTGTATAATTGTATAACTGCATAACTATATAACTGTATAACTGTATAACTGTAAAACTATATAACTGTATAACTGAATTACTGTATAACTGTATAACTGTATAAGTGTATAACTGTATAACTATATAACTATATACACTCACCTAACAATAAAACCGCACTCTTGGTGTTTTATAATCTACAAACTAAAAACGAAAACTGTATTGAAATAACACTCAACTATAAAAAAAAATAAAAATTATATAAAGAAAACGTTCTAAAATTTAAAATAGATGTTATCTCTGCCTGGCACACTTCACTAAAACGAGCTCGATGTACCAGAATGCGGAATAAAAAAAAAGAATTTGAAAATCCGAACGAAACACAAAAAGAAGAAACCCCACGAACCTTATCAGATTTGGCGGTGTAACACTGAATATTCCCCATCGAGAAAGTCGGACTCGCTCGTAATTATGTGGTTGATGAGAAAAAAAAAGTTACGTTTGCTTTGAAACTTCATCCTTAAATTTCATGTTTCAAACAATTTATCCAAGCCAGTAATTGCAAGGCAGAAGAACCGAAAGGGAGAAAGTACGAAGTTGCTCCCAGTAAATTGTTCTTATAAAGAACCTCTTAATTGTGGCCTATAATTACATGCATTCTTGTTACACGCGTATCCAACACTTTTCGAGAGCCCCAATATAAGAATTACAACAGGCTTATACAAACACATTAAATAATAATATTATTATTACTATTATTAGTAACAACAAGTAAACAAGGACCACCTTGAAGAATATCTCCGCAGTCCCAGATTGATTATAAACTTTTTTTCGCACATAGCCTTTCTTTCTAACGCTCTCTCTTTCTCTGCCTCTCTCTCTCATTAGGCTAGAAAACTGAAAACTAGCAAGGAGCTATGTTGGCTCGTAAGAAAACAAGAAATGAACTATTTCCTAAAGATAACAATTATAACAAACATTAAAATCATCATCATTAACACCATCATCATCATCATCATCAACAACACCATGATCATGATAATGATCATGATCATTATGATCATCATCTTCATCATTATCATAATCATCATCATCATTATCATCATCATCATCATCATCATCATCATCATCACCATCATCATCATCACCACCACCACCACCACCACCATCATCATCATCATCATCAACACCATGATCATGATCATGATCATGATCATTATGATCATCATCATCATCATCATCATCATCATCATCATCATCATCACGATCACCATCACCATCATCATCATCATCATCATCATCATCATCATCATCATCATCATCATCATCATCATCATCATCATCATCATCATCAACAACAACATCATCATCATCATCATCGTCATCGTTGGCGTCTCCTAGTTTTCCTACAAGTATTTCCTGCGAGTGATATTTCCAGACCACGGAAATGTCAGAGTACTGGCATATTTACATGGTGAGCAAACTACAAACACGCAGAAAATGAAAGGCTTATTTGCCGGGGCGCTCAAAACAGATTTAAAGTTTTAAGCTTTCTTTAGCATGCTTGACTTCAGTGAATTTTAATGAGTGCAATAAATGCTAGTAAAGCGTTTGGTAAGTTGAAGAATGAAATAAAATATATTTAGAAAACAAATGAAACAATTTAAGAAAAAAACACAACATTAAATAAAATCAGAGAAAGTGGGAAATGGAGGGATAAAGATGATAAGAGGAAGAAAGAGAGAGAGAGAGAGAGAGAGAGAGAGAGAGAGAGAGAGAGAGAGAGAGAGAGAGAGATAGAGAGAGATGGGCAAACAAATCATTGTGATGGCAATAGAGGGGTTCCATTAAATACAAACGACACGCGAATCTATTAATTAACACCAATTAGGATCTAAAACGCAAAAGGTCACGTGACTATAGCGACAGTGGTGATGATGATGAAGATGATGATATGATCGTGAATTTGTTAACAGGGTCAAACGAATAAGACTCAAAGTAAAATATTGTAATGGAAATTGAAAATTGAAACAAAATCGTCCAGCGAACATGTGTTTTGAAAACATGACGATGTTCTCTCCTCATGGAAATTGTTTACTTCATCATCTTCCAAGACGTAAGTCAGGCATGCTACATGTTATTTGTTACAATTGTATTTATTAAACAAACACTTTTTAAGTTTACCATTGAAACAACGAATTCAATTTGATTTTTCAATAATTTTGCGATAGAGAGATTGTTATAGTTAGTTATATCTAATTATTAGTAATTAATAATTATATCATCGTGCAATTGAAGACAATTTATCCAGTAACATAACATACAATATCAGAACATTGTGTTCAACTTCCACTTGCCTATTCGTGATAGAACTGAACAACGCACAAAAACGACACACCATAACGACACATTACAACGACACATTACAACGACACACTACAACGACACACTACAACGACACACTACAACGACACACTACCAGTAGCGTAGCCACCATGGGAACTTTGGTAGCTCAAGCTCCCCTTATTCCCTCATAGATGGTTTTTTCAATTCGTCTAAATTCGAGAAATATTTTTATCCCCCTCTAAATAATAAGGCCATGACGGCACTTCGTGTAAACACTAAGCGCCATCTTGTTGATATGTAGTTATGAAACTAGGCTGTCCACTCGGACGTAGAAAAGAGAGATGTTGAAAAAGTTAGAAGTCTAGCCGTATAGGCTGTCCACGTAGATAAGAGAGATAAAGAGAGAGAGAGAGAGAGATGCTAATAAAATTAAAAAGCTAGTAGAGCGGACAGTTTGCGTGGAGAAAAAGTAAAAAGAGAGAGAGATACCAAGGAGTGAAGAAGCTTAGAAGCTGTCTGCTTAGAGAGAAGAGAAGAAAGAGAGAAAAAGTAGTAGTAGAGACTGGCGACATGGAGAGCTCGTGTGGACTCCACCGGGCATTAACATAATTTCTTAGAGCGTGATGGCGTGTTCAACTTTTATAGAGCCCTTCAGAGAATTATTGAGCTAGTTTCGTTACAATTTGTGTTATTCCAAAAAGGTTAGAAATTTATCAAATCAGCTTTAAATAGTATGAAATTTATTTTACTGAGTTGGTTTCTGTATGACTCACAGATTTTGTTGATATCACAGTAATTTATTTTGCGTTGATACAAAATGACGACTGAAGAGTCCGACATTTGCAAGTGTGATGAGTTTTCCGCATGTGACCCCGTAGAGCCAAAACACTTAGAATGTGTTCATGCGGAGAAGTGTGTCCGTCGCCTGGCTGAGCGTTACCAGTTTGTCGACACAGACCGGGCAGTTGCGCAAGATGAACCTCGGTTAAAAAAGGAACACTTTGAAGCTAAGCTCAGTAAACATTACCTGCAAAATTTCAAGCTGCTCGTGAAAGCTTCTGCTTTTTAATTTTTTTACACACTTGCTTAACTTGACTTCTCTGTCTGTCTGTCGTCAAATTTTGCAATCGATTTTAAACTAACTTCCCAATGAGCTAGAGACTTAAAATTTTAAACATACCTCCGAACTGATTAACAATGCATCCCATCAAATTTTCGGATCGATTAGACAACATTTAATTAAATAATTATTTGTGATATTTTCGTCGAACTATTTATTGTCTATGCTAATATGCTCGTTGTTTATGTAACAGAATGTGGCCTACACAATCGATTATATAAAAATGTGTTTTGAAAACTTTGTTTTTGCTTCAGTTGTTATTATTAATTTTTTTAAAACTATTGATATATCTGTATATATGTAAATAAACAAAGTTTCTCATAAATAAATATCTATAAATTTTTATGTTAACATTTTTATACTGAAATTTTGACATTTGTTATATGCTTCAGTAAATTTGGGGGCTTGCCGTGAGCTCCTCTTATTCCAGAATCCTGGCTACGCCACTGCACACTACAACGACACACTACAACGAAACACCACAACAACACACTACAACAACAGCAACAACAACAACAACAACAACACACGCATGTCACCTCCAAAAAAATGTCTCAAGTCTTCGAGAAAATTCAAGATCGAAGAAAACCTAAATAAATTGATCTTTAAAATGCAATTGGAATTGGACAAATTTGAAGCAGATTGCAATTGCCAATGAAACCGGAAAATAGTTTCAGTAACAGTGACGTGTAGTATTCCTACAGACACGTGCGTTTGTGTATGTTTGTGTGTCACGCAGGTTTGGAGAGTCTAGGTGAACAAGTGTAATGAAGTCATTTGTTTACCATGACATATTTTTATAACTAAAAAAATCAAGTGCTGATGATGGCGCTGACCGTAAACATTAATTTTTCATAAGTTAGAAGAAAACGATTGATCTTGATCGCCTCGTTCTGTTCGAAAAGTTTAAAAAGGAACTCTGAAATTAGAATGGTTGTGTTTTTACGGCGAAGAAATTCATTTAAAGAAGATTTTTAAAATTCCCGTTCGTGAGGCGATCAAATAGAGGAAGTTAAAATCACTGGTAATCCTCCAGTATAGCGTCCCGAACCGATTTCGATGAAATAATATTAAGAAAAAAGATACTTTTTCGAAAAACACGTTTTTATTTATGCGTGGGAAGTGCACTAAAAAGTATAAAATAATTTTTTTCCTTTCCTTCTATATGTCATCAAATAATCTTTGCCTAAAAATAAAAGCGTGGGAGCTCATCCTAATTCATTTCCATCATAATCCACGCTTTTATTTTTAGTCAAAGATTGTTTGATGACATATAGAAGGAAAGGAAAAAAATTATTTTATACTTTTTAGTGCACTTTCCACACATAAATAAAAGCGTGTTTTTTTGAAAAAACGTATCTTTTTTCGTAATATTATTTTATAATTTTTGGTCTTGTAAAAATTAAAAATGATTTTTCAACACCCTTGAAGTCTTCGTTCAAATCTTCTTGTTTATTAAATTTGTTTGGGTCCGTCTAATTATAAAGATAAACCATACGTCTATCATGCAGCTTTCATGGCTCCGCCCATGTAGGCCTGAATCCACCCTGCTTATTGATTGCATTGGCGTATTTTAGTTAATTATAGTTTAAATAAATATTTTTATGATATGAAAATATGAAAATATTGCATTGTCATCGTGAATACATGTGTTTTGAAATTTTCAAGTCAATTGGACGTGTAGAAGTGGTCGAAAAATCGATTTAAAAAACCTGAAAATACAACATACGACATACAGTGTGAGGTAAATAAAAGCGTATAAAATGACCGGTTTTTTAACGTAAATGATATTTAAAACATAAATAAAGACTAATTACAATATAAATAACTAAAAAAACCAAAAATTATAGCACTTTAGAACATTTAAAAATTACTCCCGAAGTTAACGTAGTTCCCGATGAAGATCTATTTGTCAATAGCGATAGAAGTGAACAATCGGAATAAAGAAAATAAAAATTAAAAACATTTAAAATAAAAAATAGAAAATTTAGGAAAAAAAATAAAAAAATTATGGAAGTAAAAACTTGAAAAATAATAGTTTGCTTTAGAAGTACGAATTGCGTAAGCCGCTCCATGTCTAAAACCGTTTCTTTAAATGCGGCTGTTTTTGTCAATATGCCTTAAGAAAAATAAAAAAACATTGAAAACAATAAATTAGCAACAGAACACCAAGAAAAAATAAAATAATATCAAAGTAAAAGTACTTGGCGACTTGGCTGTCTTTGGTACGGTTTCGATCATATTTCTTGGAGCAGAAATTCTGAGTTTTAGAGGTCATGTGCCTAGCAGAATTGTTTGGAGAGCGAAAGAGCGAGTCAGAAACCGATCAGGAAGAGAAGAGCAAGCGGGATCGGGAGCGGGAATGCGGCCGGGAGCGGGAAGGCGATCGGGAACGGGAAAGCGATCGAGAGCGGGAGTGAGAAAGCAAGCGGGGAAGGAAACGGGAGCGAGAGAAAAATGATGGGAAAATCCCGGGCAACGCTGGATCCCCCGCTAGTCATAGATAAATTTCCACTCAGCGCTGATTTTTTAAAATTTAAATAATTAAAAATGTATTTGTAACTTTTTTAAATGTATTTATTATTTTATTATGTTATTTTATTTTAATATTAACTCTTCCTTGCTTTTCATTCCTTGAATTGTATTATTCCGCATGTCAACACTGCCTTTGGATATTTTTGCTTTAAGTCGGTTTTTAGTCAGTTTTTCTGTAAAATACTTGGTCGTAATATGTTCTGATAATGTTCTATGGTCATTCTATTAAACAGTTTTTTAAACCGTTTTTTATAGAAATCGGTTAGGGACGCTATACTGGAGGATTACCAAAAGTTTTATGAAACACAGGTTTTACCTTATTTCGGAAATATATTACATATTTTATTAGATTCTTCTGAAAATATAAACAACACGTGATCAGGTTCTGCAGTTTTTTAAAACTGCAAACTTTTAAAAGTTTGTTGAAAATTGGTATCGGAAAATCGAATCAAAAACTAGAAATTTATTTATTATAAATTTTTATAGCGTTTCCTTGCAACGAAAGTTGTCATGGAAACGCTTTGTATTAAAATAAAATAAATTGCAAATAAATAAAGTAGAAATCATAAAATAATACAGACGTGATATTATTATTATTAATTATTTGTATTTCTCTTTCAAATCAATAAACACATAACTCAGCATTTTTAGAAAAGATAGGCAGTATGAGATAGATTTTTGTGATACTGTCTATTAGTCCTGCACGGGCCGATTTTTTGCGGCCCAGCTCGTAGGCACAAAATTACAGGCTCGACCCGTTCATGACTCTATGCCCTATACATTCAAATAACGAAGCTGATTGAAAACCAAAAATAAAATGAACATTTTAAATCTTCATTATAAAACAAATATATATTACAAAAATTCATGCTCCTCTAAAAACAGTAAATACGTATTTATAGCTACACGTATTTTCCATCTGAAAATAAACATAAATAATAAATACAACTCAATCATACTCAAAATTCCTATGTATACAAATAAGCAACCACAAAAACTATTATAAATGCGTTTAAACTACCGTTCAGCTGTTTATTCTTACATTTATTGGTGCGAAGAGTTTATACTAGTTTATAGTGAGACAATTTAAAATATTTTGCAAAACTTTCAAGACAAGTTATTTAAGTAAGAAACGCCAAATGCTTTAAAAAGTTTTTTTTATAATAGTTTATAGTCCTTTACAACAGGTGTTTTAAGACTAAAATAGCTGTATGTAGGAAGCACATAAGTAAGTACTTTCTGTTGTGGATCATATTTTATCCTTTTAACTGTTTCTCCTCCTTTATCCATGCTTGGGACTGGATCGCAAACAGCCAGGCGGAGTTTTCACTTTATAAAGAAGGAATTTTTAATTTATATTAACTGAAAATAATTGTTAATGATTTATAATTTTTATAAATTTTCATTTATTTACAGTTGTTTTTAATAATTTACATTAACTTTTATTTCATTTAAAATAGTTTGTCAGTCTGGCACACTTCACTGTAACAACAGTAACAAGTAAAAGAAAAAACAAGTTTTTCAAGACAGACATTTTTAATTGGATAATGTATTGTCATCCAATATAAAGCTATGCTGAAAGTTTCAGCTTCCTAGATATTCAAAAAGCTGATTAAATTTATTTTGCAAGATATGCGTGGCGTACAGAGAAAGACACACACACAAACATACACACACAAACAGAGATTGCAACCTAAATAAAAGTTTGTACAAATGTATATAAAAGTGTTCATATATATATATATATATATATATATATATATATATATATATATATATATATATATATATATATATATATATATATATATATATATATATATATATATATATATATATATATATATATATATATATATATATATATATATATAAATTATTTATTTTATATTTATATTTGTTTATGTTCATTCATGCTTATTTATATTTTTTCAAACTTAATATTTTAAACTTGTTTTTTTTTATTTGTATTTATTCATCAACTTTTTAAACATGTATATATAAACTAACAAAATAGTTTGAAATCAATTTTCTGTTCGTTGTTTATTTATATTTTAATTCAATAGATGTAACTATGTAAATATATTCCATGAAAATATGAAAGTGTTTGCAGCTCGCTAAAACGGATGAAATTGAGGAACAAACAAAGTTAATGATGCATCAAAGAACAAAAAAAACACAAGAGTGCTGCTTACAGGCAGAATGACCGAAATTTCCATAAGAATGTCATAAGTATTTATGAGAAGGTTGTAAAGATTGTCGACACGATGATGATAATGATGATAAATTTGTTAATCCAGAATTTTTTTTATGTAACTTTTTAACTCAAGTACATCAACGGCCAAAAATTGGTAAAAAAGCTAGAAATGTTTTTTTAAGTTTAAAATAAACATTTCTAAATTCCTAAATAAGATGTCGCCGGCCTACTTTCTTATGCAAATGATGGTCAAGGTCATGTTGAGGGGTGTTCAAGAATAATAAGAATATTTCTTCATCACATAATGTGGAGTCACCTTCTTCCTTCAATTAAGATAAATCAGCAAAGGAAGTCAATGAATAAAGGAAAATATCGTTCGATTTTTCATATCTTGACAGGGTTATATGTCATGAACCGATCGATATTAAGGGAGCAACATTTGGTTTTTGGTACTGTCATCCAAAACGACCCATCTTCATCTCTTCTACAATATCTACACGTATTAAAATAAATAATATGGACCACACAAAAATGCAACAAAAGTTGCAGAATGAAATACAATCATTTCATTTGACACGTTGAAAAAAAAGAAGAAATGAAGAAGGATTTGCTTTGTATTAAATGCATTGCTGACGAAAGGATCCAACTTGACAGGTATGTACGTGAATGTGCGTGTGTTTGTGATTTTATGCGAGTGAAAGCGATCTAAAATGTACTCAGTTTCTCTCAGCAGATTCATAAGAAAATAAAGCAAAACCTACGAAAAATGAATATTAGTGAGTGGGCCATGAAAAAGTTTACCAATTTCATTTCCAATTCTAATGAGAGAGTACCTATAATGTTCATACGCGTGTATGTTCAATAATTTCTGTTTAATCCATTATTGCCAAATATATTACGAAAATATATAGAATTATTTCAAAATAAGAATATCGGTTTATTAGCAGATGACTGTAGAATACAAATTTTGCATCAAACGAATAACAACCAACTTCAATCTTACCTAGGCGAAATTTATTAACACATACTCATTGCAAATCCCTAGATGAATTGACGCTCTTAGATGAATTGAATCAATTGAAGTTCTTTAGATGAATTGATTGAATTGACATTCTGAGACGACAAACGCCATAGTAACAATAGCATTAAACTTTCAATGCTTCGTCATTAAATTAACTTTTAGAATGTTTACGCCATGATGTAGCAAGAAGCAAGACTATAAGAAAATCTAAAAATACGCACTATGAAAACTTATACGAGTGAATAATAAAATAATTCAAACAACTAATACAATTCTTGATTAATCAACAAGAACGTTTCTTGCTCATATGAAATAATTGACCAAACTTTAACTAATAATTTATTGATTTCAAACTAAATCAAATCTAACCGAATATCCGCTGCTGTTACTGCTGACAGTACTGCTTCGGTTGCTGCTGGAACTGCTACCGGAGGGACTCTGATCTTTCAGCGGAGGAGCAAACAGGGAAGTGGGGTACATAGGACTGCGGGGAAGTATCAAAAATCGACCAGAGTCCTCGTGGACATGCTGGGGTAGTGTTGTTTCTCTGTTGTAGTTGCAGTAGCTGTCGTTCAAGTTGTGATTGCCGACGGTGTTGTTGTGGTGGTTGTTAGTGTTGCCGATGTTCTGCTTCAACTTTTTGTCGGTGGTGCACTGACCCTGACAGTAGTTGATCTCTCCTGACCTTTGCTTGAAGAAAAACGAGCGTAACATTCTTTCAAATGGCGTCAACTATATATATTATGTTACCACAGCTAGATTTAGTAAACTTAGTCAACTTTTTTTATTAACGTGGCGGAGGAACAGGTGTGAAACGGATGCCATTCTCTATGAAGCTTGAAACAATACAAGCGAAACGACGTTAAAAAATACTACAAGAGATTTTTACCGATGCATGCGTGCACTGTTATGCAAAGTGAATTACTTGACATTAAGCTTTACATGTAAATCCGACGACGTCTCGGATGAATGAATGACTTGAAGTGCGAACTGCGCTTGAAATCGCGAGCAACTACGTTGAATCAGCTGTGCAAAATAGCTAAGATATTTGATAATGAATAATGAATATTATTGAATATTGTTTATTTACATTTTTGAAATGTTTTTTTTCAAATACCAACGTGATAAAATAAATTTCTTGAATTTGAATACAATAACTGAATTAAATAACTAAATTTAGATACAATAAGCGAATTAAATAAATAAATTTAATACATAAAAATAATAAGAGCAAATAATAAAGTAGATTTTAGGAAAAAATGTGAAAATCACAAAGTGCAACAGCATACCTTTTAAAGAATGAAATTTCAACTGGAAACGTTATACTTCCCGACAGTGCAAGGAAATACAGAAAATATATATATATATATATTACCTCACAACTCATCCGGCCTACCACAGCGCATCATATTAGGCATAAATATATCGTTTATGTACGTCTGTAAGTAGACATGTGACGTGTCTGCAATAACAGTACTAGCTGGTAATTTGACGAAGTTGATGGTTCCGATAGTTGTAGTAAGTAAAAACAGGCGGGAAACATCAAACAAAAAACTAATTACATCCGCTTGCTTTATAGTATTTCACTTAAAATTGTCTGCTTGGTAAGTAGGTTTGTAAGAATAATGCCTCGGGTTATGCAGACCCGTAAACCAAGGTGGCATACGGATGTATTCATAAGCAGACCAACCATCCTCTACACTGTTGAAGGCATCGTGACAGAAGTCTGATATTAAGATAATAGTATTGAAGGTGGACCAGTACTATCTTTAATTTGTAATCAGTAAAATAAGATAACAGACACACAGAGGGGAAAATGTTAAATCAAATCAGCTAATTGTATAATTTATAAAACGTTAAAATGTTATCACGGTCTTAGCACAAGTTATCTCAAATGGAGGTAGGACTCACTTGTAATCAGCGGTTATACAGGGATTATTAGATGGTCCTGAATATCACAAAATCTATGTATAACAGTACTAGCTGGTAATGTTATTATAAAGCACAATAAAGTCTACAAGACATTAACCATTTAAGTACATAGAAAGAAGAGATGTATCGTTTATTTATCATCATCAAAAGATCAGCTGTTGAGTTACTGAACGAAGGAATGAAACGAACGCAGAACTAACTAATTTCCAGATTGCTAACGGAGATAAAAAGGTCATGGATTTGTAAGACGAGATTCGAACCAACGTGATCTCACCAGGATAACAAATTATAACTTTAAATTAGTTGAACGAAACAACTTCAACAATAAAGGAAGTCTCGATCTTCAAAAATTCACAAGCATTTGAAAGTTATGTTGGCAAACACGGGAAGAAATAAGAAAGATAAAATGCTGGTAATGAATATGAAAAATGTTAAACAAGTGATGATGATGATGGTGATGACGACGACGACGATGAAGATGATGATCAACACGCATAATTGTGATAAAAAGTCGTAGTCATAATTTTAACTTTCGTATCAATCAACAACTTATTTAACTTCTTTAGTTTCTTCTACATATTCTAAATTATTCTACATATACGTATTTTTATAAAACAGAACAGATAAACTCACGTCAAATTGAGAAGCAAGTCTTGCAGATTCTGGCAAGTAAGTCAAACGGAGAAGCAACCAAGCAAGCAAGTAAGCAGGAATATAAGCAGAGAAGGTCAGAAATTAAAACGAACGAAATCGACCCAATATTATTGAATCATGATGTTGTCGAAGCAGACCAAAAATACATTCGTTTAAAAGCAGGCGCCCAGAACAAAACAGACTAGAAAAACTTGAGTTTGCGCGCTCACCAGCACACAATCATCACCAACATTCACCCTCTTTTTCTCATCATCTCATCTCTCTTTCTCCAATTCCATCTCTTTTTTACTTCTTTATTTTCCAGCAACGCCAACTTCAAGGCCAATTTTGTTTTTGTCTGTGTGTCTGTCCTTCTCGGCTTTCTTGTACGACAGTATACGTTTCCATACAAACAGTTGCATTAACACATTCATGTATGCGCATTGTGCATTCGTAGCGTGTTTACATCAGCATCAGCACATTCTCGTTCGCTTTCAATTATATACAATCAAAAGCAATGTTTTCGATAAGCAATTGCTTCTATTTCTTCTTCACATGTGTTTTCAAGAGCATGCGTTCCCTCACTGGACTATGTTATTGTGATACTTAATCATTTATATCGTGCCTGAGCAATATAAACATGTGTTAGCAGACAAAACGATACCTACGATACCTACGATACCTACCGTGCCGGCAATAAAAGTCTTTTAAATGGAATTCAAGTTGTCGTACCCGTATGGAGCACAATTCGATTTCTGTGCCTTTAATGCGTCGTTAATATTTTAAAAATCAAATGCACTGGTTCAAGCAGATGACGTCTTCAACAACGCAAATAACCATTTTACATAATTTCAAGTTTTTTTTTATTACATTTGCAGTTAAGTAACTAAAGCTTCATCTGGCATTCCACCCGGCTCTCACATTTGGACTGACTGGACATTTACGACCTGGGGGTATATAAAACTCTGTGAGCATGATAGGGAAGAAGTCAGTACGCAGATGGGTACGCAAGGATGGATCACTGGGTTTATGGTCGCTGAACCTCTTCGGCGCATCCCTTCTCCTCTGTATATATGTTTATATTTGATTCTTAAAAACGATAGAGGTTAATGACCATCATATCATAAAAATTGAATGAGAACTTCGTCGATCCATGATGAAGTCGTTAGTCTAAAAAAGTTAGATCAAACACCATCGTTATCATGACATATCTCTTTCAATAACGATGTTCATCAAGCAAAAAAAAATGGATTACGAGGAAAATGACAAATGAACGAATGAACGAACTAACGAACAGATGAACCGATGGATGGATGGATGGACAGAAAGATAAAATGACAGCGATGGATGGATGGATGAACAGAAAGATAAAATGACAGCGATGGATGGATGGATGAACAGAAAGATAAAATGACAGCGCTCCTCGACGAAATGTTATTTTCAGCTAATGATCTGAAAAAACTGTTTGCCCCTCCCTTCCCCTCCTCTCCTCTCTTATTTTTTCAAGGGCTGACGTGATTGCTGTGGCAGGCCGATGAAGTTTAGTAAGGAGAAGATGAAAGGTGACAACTAAATGTGGATGAAGCGATGATGACATGACGGGAAAATAATAAATATATGTTACGTCATTCGAACCACCTTATATACTCAAATTTGTTTAACTGCTTACAGCTTCGATACGATGCTCGTCTGCCACGCTAAATAGTTCTGAATTTTATTTTTTAATTCCTTATATTAACTTCACCACCCGTCTTGCTTGCTTGCTTGAATGTTTGCATTCATTGAAAGTAAAGATTTACTAACTTCCCGTCATCCAATCGAGCTGAAATGTGAAATATAGGTTTGCTCTTCATGACAATGCATTATATTAGTATTTTTTTTAAATTGAAAAAAATGTGTTTTAAAACAAAATCAAACCAAATACAACTAAATAAATGTTTGTTTATATAAATTCAAAAAATGTCATTTTAAAAGAATTTTTTGCAATAAATGAAAATCCTGCGAACCTTGAAATAAAAAGAATTTGTGAGAAAAAAAACACGTTTTTTACGGCTTACTTGTTATAAAATACGCACTGATACAAAAGTTTTATTTATAATTATAATTAACGTAAATTCAAGAAAAGCGGCACTCTTAAGAAAAATAAATTGTCGTCCTTGAACTCAGACAACAATTAAACGGGATCAATGCCAGATTGACGCTACGATCTACATGCAAACGCTATGTGCACAGTGCACAATATGCTCCGGTTGTATCCTGTACTGTGCCTTATATTTACAGTTCCTGTCAAGTACGAGTCTCAAATCAAAGATTACAAGCTATCGATAATAATATATATATAGTGTAGAAAAGAAAACACAAGCAGCGCGGGGGGAAGATTATTTGGTTAGTATATCTATCTAATACTGATGTTTAGTTGATGGTGAAAGTATGTAGGTACCCTAGGTACTGATCCAGCAAGATTGAAAATCAAATCACTCAATTCTCACTCTCCATTCAGGTTGATACCAAAACCGTTTTTAAATCAAAAACTATACAAAGATTTCCTGATTAAAACTTTCGTGAATAAAATTTTTAATAAGATTTTTCCTTATCAGTTTGCGGTGATATGATTGTTCGACCAAGCGGTTATCAGAGAAAGTTGAAGAAGATCGGTTAATTATTAAATCACTTTCAGATTTAAATAGCGGCAAAAATAACAAATAAACTGAAAATTATTTGTATTTTATTAAGATTAATGAAAACAGTATAATCATAACGCTGTAATAAAAGATTTTGTATATTTATTAGTGCATTAGTTATAAATAGACTTACATTAACATAGTAATAAAGATGTACGAAATAACAAGAATATTAAAATAGCAGCTGAAGTGAAAAAACGAAAACAACTGATTAAGAGAAGAGAGAGATAATAGAAAATAGAGAGGAGATACAGCATGCAACATAATTTGCTATTAAAAAAACAAAACAATTAAATCAATACACATAATAGTTAACCACGGAACGTGAGTAGTTTCTGTGATTCAATAAACACAAACACAAACACACACACACACACAGATACACACAAACCCACGATGACGTCACACGCGGACATAGACGGAGCGAACGACACTCGGCTAGCTCCCCCAATGAAAAGTGTTGTCCCAATATTGACAGTATTGATTTTTGATGCATGCCAATATTTTTGTCGAACAGCAACAGTCTCGGACCCAAGTCGAATCCAGCCGACTTCTGATGGAATAAAAACTCCAGAAGCAAAAGCAGCTTCGACATTAATGGGAACTTTTTAAAAAATAAAAAATAAAATTGTATCCAATCACCTCAAATGGTCTGCATAGAGACGATCGTGGGTGGTGGTTGAAGGCGATGCAGCCTGACCAAGAAAACACATTTTAAATTTAAATTATATCAATGAATCGATAACTAACATGTGTTTACGAAATGAAAAAAATATAAATAAAACTGCAATTATAATTCTATTGAGCAGAATTTTAATCAAATTGAAATTAAAATACCTTCTGGAAAATTCGATGTGGGTGGGGAGAGAGGGATGGGAGAGAGAAGAGCAGAAGGAGGAGGGGGAGGAGGAAAGGAACGATCGTATCCCAGAGATATTCGATATGGAGCCACACTGTCTATCTGGTCGGACGGATGCATAAGTGAAGCATGCCAGCACTAGTTTCCTGAAGAAAGTTGACAATTATTTTAAAATGTCAATAAAGATGTTATAAAATGTTATTTTATTATTTATTTTTGTTTTGAGGATATAAGACAAATAAAAAAAGACACCTTAATTGTTAAATTATTCGAATATATCCTGAGAAAAACCATAATTTGAGGCAGAGCAAAACCGTTTGAATAGTATTGAATGTAATAAAATCGAGGGATTGTAGCAGGGGCAATTCGATGAAATTCTGTCGAAATGGGCGAGATCTGTTTGTGAATCTTAGTTATTTTGAAGTGTTTTAACAAGAAAAGTTCAGGTTCACACTATAGAGGTGGGCCGTAAATCAGATCTCCAAAATTTTATTAAATTCGGTTTATTCTGATATTGCGGTGTTCCGAATAAGGTTTATTGCATTGTTGTTTTGTGTGTCACCATTTGTTCCACATCGTAGGAAGCATACAAAAACATCTTCATCAAAACACGTGTTCCATAAACAATAATTACAGACAGCCAACTACATGATACAATTACAATGCAATAGAAGAAACCACAGATGAAAAAGATGTTTACAAACAAACAACTTCAGCATAAGCACCATTTTATGGCGGTTGGTTGCGATCATGGTTTTTTATTATATATGAAATAATATTATTTCATTATTTAAATATATGCATATATATTTGTGAGTGTATATTTGTGACTGTGTATTTGTGTATTGTGTATTTATGTATATTTGTATATCGCAACTTCCTTGAGCAATAAATTCACTCGAACTGATCTAGCCAACTTATTCTTTGACTTATCCGTCGTAGTAGATATGCATATGATTACAGGACTATTACATTTATTTATAAATATACAGAGTTTGATAGAAATGTACCTTAGTATGGAAATTAGTATATATGTACACAAACAGAGGCTACGAGTCAATACAAATAAACAGTCAACAGAGTTTTATTGGTGATAGAAAACTCAATCGAAAAGAGTTGCGACACACAGCCTATCGACCTATTTAAACTAAAATGAGCTACTAAAGAAAATATAATTGACTTCACAAACGACATATTTTCAATTATTTACAATCTGTAATCTGTTTAATCGACAATTTATTTGTGTAGCGCGCAACAACCACGCATCTACACGACAGTAAAAAAATGAAATAAATCTCCAGACAGCTCGATGTGGGGCTGTTCGAGTAATTATTAATCGGTCGGTCGAACATCGCACGGTAGAAGCAATTGCCC
Source organism: Erpobdella octoculata (assembly GCA_963978895.1). Lineage (NCBI taxonomy): Eukaryota > Metazoa > Annelida > Clitellata > Hirudinida > Erpobdellidae > Erpobdella > Erpobdella octoculata. Next base: position 16,598,743 of record OZ022239.1, read on the forward strand.
GGCAAGAAAAAGAAAAGGATGAAGATGGAGGAGGAGGAGGAGAAAGACGTGAATGAAAAGAAGGAGGACACGAGGATGAGATAAAATTTGTTCTTTTAAAAATTCATCAAGTGGAGAAGCGATTTTCGCCAAACAAATCGAGAAAAATGTTATTTGTACTATTCGCCTCAAACTTTTCAGTGTGAAGCCACCAATCAATGACTGTAAGCATTTTTATAAAAAATAAACTAATAGCAAAGCATTTTGTCTTATTTTAATTGTTCCGAAAAGATTAGCTCCTCTGGCATTTGGTTGAAAGACATAAATCATTTCAAAAATTCAATTTCTTTCAAGAAAAACTGTAGAATTGAAGAAGTATTCAAATATAGATAACTATAATAGATAACGAGGCTGGTTCTGATAACAGTGATACAATTATAGGCTGATGGTAATAACAATGATACAATTATAGGCTGGTTGTGATAAAAATGATACAATTATAAGCTGGTGGTGATAACAATGATACAATTATAGGCTGACTATTCAAGAGGTTTATTTAAAATCGGTAGTTGTCCGGGCCATTGTGACACGGAGAAACAAATTTGCAAAAACCAGCAGCTGACAGGAACAAAGAACGAGAAATTTTTAAACACGGAAAATTGTTCAGTCGATGTACTAAGACTTTTAATTATTTGTTTCTGCCCGCGAAAACTCTCAGTTTTTCAAAATTTCAGCCTTTTTGTTCAATTAATCGATAAGATATGAAAGACGAATTACGCATAGACATTTAAGTTCTAATAATGCGATCATGTGTTTGAGATTTTGCTGGATGCAACCCAAATATTTTCTACGCAATAAAGAAGACATTGCATTACGTAGTAGTACACTGATGAAATATCGCTATCGGGTGATTATATTGGCCATTTTCCCGATAACCATCATCGACCAATAAGTTTAGCTCAATATTGACCAATTAATGTATTTTTACATATTCTTAACTGTAATTGCTTTCAGTTCATGTATGTTCTATTGTTCATATCTTTAGACTCGAACAATTGTCAAACGTTAATCCAGCCCACTGTAACCTACACTCCATATTTCGAAAAGAACAGGCTTGACTTGATTTACAATTAAACAAAAATGTCGTAACAAAATAACAGAACTTTTGTACATTTAAACAGAGGCGAATTTAAAAATTTGGAGCCCATAGGCTAAAGTTTCGATGGCGCCCCCAGCGCTCCTTTCCCAGGCCCCCAGTTACTGATTGTTTCCCCGGACCATGGTTCATGCATCGCGGTACTGGGTAGGAAACCAAAGTTGATACAAAAATTTATTTGACCAATTATAGATGGATAGCCTATAAATATAATTTTTCATCTCTATATATAAAAACTAGCAGTGCCCGTAGCGGCTTCGCTCGCATGAAATTAAAAAATTTGAACCCTGCATACATAGTAGAGTACTGCACGGATCAATTTTTTAGGTCTCGGCTCGGCCCGTCGACGACTTGGCCCAGCCCGTTTCAAAAACCGAAATTCCTGGCCCTGCACGGCCCGTCTAATATGGGCCCGGCCCGTTTTTACAGGCCTAGAAGTTCTATATACTTGATGAAAAACTTCGGCCCGTCCCACCTTGACTTCAGGTTTAGCCCGGCCCGTCTGAACACCCTAAAATCACTAAAATGTCTATATACTTGGTTAAAAATCTTGGCCCGTCCCACCTTGATTTAAGGTTTGGGCAGGGCCGTATGAAGACCCTAAAATAACGGCTTGGTCCGTCCGTCCGGTGATAAACTGAACTCATCTACTTTTAACCGGCACAAAACCTCAAAATACTAATTTTCATATCTATAGCACTTACAGTTTTTGAATAGCAGTTATTTTAAAATCAAATAACCCTTTTTCCACTTCACATTTGAGGTCCTGAAAACCAAATTTTCAAAAAATGGTGAAACACGTATATCATTATTTTTAGAGTAAGTAGAAACTAAATAATAATTTTACTTTTGTAGCATTTACAGTTTTTGAGTAGCAGTTGGTAGTGAAATTTTCACACAACCTTGAGAGTCAATAGAGGAGAGTTTTTTTGGAAGGAAATTAAGATCGGTCACAAAATGAGCGAAAGAGCGAGCGGAAACGGGAAATGGAGAATGAGGGGGAACGGAAAAGCGACCAAAAAGCAACCGGGACCAAAAAAGCGAGCGGGAAAGGGAAAGCGACCGGGAACGGATGAAAAAGTGGGAACGGGAAAGCGATCGGGAACGGAAAAACAACTGGGAACGGGAGAGCAAGAGGAAGCGGAAAAGTGACCGGGAACGAGAGAGCAAGCGGAAACGAGAAAGCGATCTGGAGCTGGAAAGCAAACGTGGAAGGAAACGGAAGTGAGAGAAAAACCCCGGGCAATGCCGGGTACCCCGCTAGTTAATGATAAATATGTGATAAAGCAATTACAAACATATAAACATGATTGATTTCAGGTCTATATGAAGTTGTATCAAAAACTTCAATATTCAATCATAACAAAATCATAAGTTCTTCTTTGCTATGATAGCAGCAAACTCGTCAATAATGTCATCATAGTCTGTTTTTTACTATTTCCTTTTCTATAGTCAAAACTGCAAGAGCATTGAAACTTTCTTGACCCATTGTTGACCTAAAATAATTCTTGACTCTCTTTAGGGTAGAAAATGACCGTTCACCCGAGCAGTTGGATGCAGGTGTGCAAGGAAATATTCGAACAGCAATGACAACTTTTGGATATATGTCCTGAAGATAGTTTGATTTTATGATTTTCGACAGTTCGAACACAAAAAACGTTTTATTATTGCCTTGGTTTTTCAATTCTGGTTCAATAAGTTGAAGATGTCCCGAAGAATTCCTTTATGAATGAGTTTTCATAATCATCTGTATTTATTTCTATTAGATTTGATACATATATTGTAATTTCAGAAACTTCCAACTGTGCAAGAATTGTCAGAAAATGAAATTTTTCATTTAGGACCACGTACGATTCACACCTTTTATTTAACTCCCTTTTCAATCTGTCAATAATGGAATAATATGTGTTTATCTTGAAACTAAAGCATTGGAAGCCAGAGCCCAGTGGGGTGCATTAAGAAAAAAATAAAGTCATAAAAAACTAAAGCTTCAGATGAATTTACTTTTTCCTTTCTTATCTTTTTTTTTCTTTCTTTTCTTTACTTTTTTTTCTTGTTTGGTGGCGCCCCTGGCTTCGTGGCGCCCATAGGCTGCAGCCTATGTAGCATATGCCTAAATCCGGCCCTGCATTTAAATACTACAGTAAAGCTGTAATATTAACTTCAACTTGTAATAACTGAAGGAAACAAAAGTTCAAATTAATTATTTTTATTGTAACAAAATTTATTACAATTGACATGACTCGACCCTAAAAGTACCAAAAACCGGACTCGACCCACGAACAATTGTGATCCAGTCCATAAGCGAAATTTAATAACAGAACAGAAGAAATGGGTTTTTCTGCAAGCATAGAGCATAGATAAAACAATTTTAAATAAAAATTAAAACTTATTTACTTTTAGAAAGTTTTCAAAATGTAATAAAAATGCATTGTCATGAGGTGCAAGTCTATATTTCAAATTTCAACTTGATTAGAAGTTTGGTAATTTTCACTACAAGCAGCAACTAGGCAAGCAAGCTAGACCGGCGGTGAAATTATTATAAGGGATTTGAAAATATGTGCAAGTAAGTTGAATCAGTAGAAAATATTATTACCTACATACAGTATACTTCGACTAATCCTGTTTCGGTTAATTTGAATTTCTGTTTAAGCCTGCTGAAATCTCTTGCACGGACAAAATCACTTATAAATCTATTTACTCCGAACCAGCCTAATTCGAATGTTTTTTTATCCAAATAATTTTTCTTCCACCAAACGTTTATAAATTCCTGATTTTGTTAGTTTTTTTTAATTTAAAAAAAAATCTAATTTTTCATCAGTTTTTTTATATTAAAATAACGTTATAATTGTAACAAAACAAAGAGAAACAAAAGAAACGTACAAAACACCATTACATGTCATTAATCATTTACGAGAGAAGAAAGCCGTTATTTTTTGTTGTTGCATCTTTCTAAGATTGAAGTAGGAAGCGGGGGGAGGGGGTAGGTAGTTAGTTTGTTTTTCCGGTCGTATTTTCTTCGACGCTTGTGCAGTTTTATAAAGTTTTTATATTTGGTTCGAAAAACAGTGTTTCTATGGACAAGTTATGGAATAAAAACATTTTTAAAATGGCTGATTAGTCGTGCTAGCAAAATCACTGACACCTTATCCATTTGTAGTGCATGTGAAAATGAGTCAGATTCAGGCTCAGCTTATCTCGATCAAAAAGGTAAAAAGCTCCTGGACAAGAAGGTCACGTTAATTTTTGTGCATGTTAAGCCATGAAAACAGAAAAGTTTTTGAGAAATCGATGCAGGTTACAGTTTTCGAATATGATTCATTTAAATTGGTCATATTTGTAATTTTCATTTAAATTGGTCATATTTGTAATTTTCATTTAAATTGGTCATATTTGTAATTTTCATTTAAATTGGTCATATTTGTAATTTTCATTTAAATTGGTCATATTTGTAATTTTTGACAAAGCTTCCGAGACTTTAATATAACACTAATGCTGCAACATTGGCGTCAAATTTTGTAACTAGAATTAGTAGGTTCATGGTTTCTTTGATGGTGCTGCAAATATGTGTATAAATAGCGTTCATTGCGTGTTGACTACCTGTTGACTACCTGTACAACCTGTACAACCTGTACAACATGGGTGGCGTGAGCATTTTAAATCATATGCCACCATTTTAATAATGTAAGACGCCCAAAATTAAGGTTAAAGTATTAACCAAACTTATGTTTATTTGCTAAAAAATTTTACAGACTTGAATATTTCTGACTTGACGCAAATTTTAAAAAAAATAAAAATCTACAGAATTTTTCAAATAGACATATAAACACACATTTTAAAAATAAAATTGTGAACTGAAATACTTTTTTCTTAATAAAAACATCAGTGGCCGTTCGGTATAGTTCTCCCTTCTACAATGGTAAGGCTTCCAATATCAATTACTATAGCAGTTTTTTTACATTATTTAGCGCAAAAATTTTAAAAATAAATAATTTGCTATGCGTTATAAAAATTCTTAGAGCAGTTTTAAGTTAATTATAAAACATGATTTTTTTGCTTTTTTATTTAAAAACTATGAATCTTCATTCAAAAATTATGAACTTCCATTCAAAATTATAAATCTTCAATTAAAAATTATGAATCTTTAGGAAAGAGGTAATTTCTACCCTCCCCTGGTCCCTTCCCCACAACTCGAATCTGCTTTTGACCGCTGTGTATCAGTCTCACGGTCAGTGCATGATCACGGTGAACACAGACCGAGGCATAGTTACTGCAAGTTTGATCCACCACGAAGGCTTACAGCATAGTTTACATAACAGTGTTTCTAATTCCATTGCATTAGGCTCGTACGATCATATATTTCATGATTTAAAATTATTCTTTTAGTCGAATGGCTTTAGTAAATGTCAAAGTGAATAGCATTGTGACAGATGAGCTTTTGTCAGCATTGGAACTTCTTAGCGTTGGAATTGACAAGTTTGACAGCATATCATAATAACGAGTTATTTGTTAATAACATGATACGATCACAGATTTGTTCATGGGTCTACTTTTGTCAACTCGACACACCACAAAATATTGACCCGCCGACTAGCCGACTATTCTAAAAGACTGACTCAACCTGTACCAATAAACGGGGAGACGGTTAGCAGCGGCACCATAGGCAGTGAGGTTTTTCCGAGGCATGGTTATTGCTAGCTGAAGGGCAAAGAGGAGGTTGATTAGCAGGTCCTGTTCTTGTGCATAGCACAGTATCAGTTGGTGGGCTGAGGGTAAATCGAGCTATGTGGCGTGCCCACGAAAGCTTTGTGCTTTTGGCGGCCTCTTTGCCATAAACCCAAAAATAATACACGGACACTCGTTTCGCGCCTCATAAACACGTCACAGAACATTCAAGCACACATATCGATATGTCTAATTTGTCTGGGACAGATACAGACGTTGATCAATCCAAAAAAATGTACAAAATAAAAAACATATCATTACAGGTCATAGGGTATTTTTCATTTTTTTAGATTTTTAAAAATTTGTTTATGAACGAGAAACTTTTCAGTTCAAAAATGCCTATTTACGACCATCAAAGGTTATTGCGTAAAAAAATTCAAATTTAGTTTACGTAACAACGTTTGAAGGTTTCAAGTAACTTTTAGCAAATCTATTATACGTTGTGTAGGCTAAAGGAAGTTAGGAGAAAGTGGAAGAAAGAAAATGAACGCGAGCGGGAACGGGACTCGGGAGAGCAAGCGGGAACGGAAAAGCGACCGAGAACGGGAGAGCGAGCGGGAACGGGAAAGCGACCGGGAACGGGAAAGCGACCGAGAACGCAAAAGCGAGCGAGAATGGGAAAGCTCCTTGGAGCGGGAGAGCAAGCGGAAAAAAAACCTCTCAAACCACCGGGCAAAGCCGAGTAACCCCGCTAGTTTAATATATAATCTTTGTATATTATAGCCGAATAGCGACTTTTTGTCTTGACCCACCATGAATGTTCATAACTCCGCACCCAAGCCTACCATGGACAACGCTGGAAAAATACAGTCGTTTTTCTGAATGGTACATTTTGTAATGTTGATTTTGTCCGTAATATTTTTAGTGAGATATTGTATGGCCAAGGCGTTTTCAGGTGGAATTTCGAGCTTTATAAATCTTGTTAAAACCATGGGGGAGAGAGAGAGAGGCGGAGAAATTGAAAAAAGACACGGAACGAGAGAGAATTTGAGAAGTAGTTAGTTAACAAGGCATTATTTCCAGAATCAGAGGCAGATAATCATTAAGCAATAAATCACTTTCTTACCTTCCCGTCACCCATCGATAGAGCGTCACATGTTTTCCTTGTTAGAAATTCTCAGATGAAATCTTGCAGGAATTTACCAACTAATTCAAGAAGCCGAAAGTTTAGAATGCAAACCGAAAGAAAATGCTGGTTTATTATAATAGTATATTTCAAGTTATATTATGTGATTATTTATTAACTGTTTGTTTGGTTACTCATGCTATGCTATGAAAATAAACGTAAAACGATTTCTTAATTTACAAAAATGAACTTAGGTATATCCGCCTCTTCAAACCGAATGACGCTTCGAGGCGTTTCAGTTAACCGTCTCATACTCGCCCTTCCAAACAAACAATGTCTGCTTGACCCCATACCAGCCTGGCTCCTGAAGAAAATCTCCTCATTCATCGCACCTGTTTTGGTCAAACTCTTTAACAAGTCTCTTCTTTCTGGCAAGGTCCCTCTTATATACAAATTTCACGTCACTCCGTTGATAAAAAAAATCTACCCTGGACCCTGCCGACGTTAATTCATATCGGCCTATTTCTAACCTCTCAGTTTTTTCAAAGCTATTAGAGCGGCTGGTACTCAGCAGAGTTTTAGCGCATCTAGAGCAATACAATCTTCTTCCTCTTCATCATTCGGCTTATCGTCGTCACCATTCCGCCGAAACCGTAGTGCTTCGTGTGTCTTCTGATCTTCTGCAAGCCGCGGACGACGACGAGTTGTCGCAGCTCGTGCTGCTTGACCTATCAGCGGCTTTTGACGCTGTTGACCATCGCATATTACTGAAACGCCTCGAAGCGTCATTCGGTTTGAAGACTGTCGTTCTTGAATGGTTCGGATCCTATTTGACCGGACGCTCTTTCTCAATACGCTCCGGCGCATCGGCGTCAGCGGCGACATCATTAACATGTGGAGTACTTCAAGGGTTTGTGCTGAGCTCACTTTTTTTTACATTATATACAGCCAAACTTGATAAAGTCATCAGGGCGCATGGTCTCCAATGCCACATGTACGCCGACGACACACAAGTCTACGGCCGCTGCCGACCGGAGCCCGCAGACTTTCTTGCCATGAAGGTATCGAGAGGCGTAGACGCCGTCGATCGCTGGATGTTCAGCAGCCGTCTCCTGTTGAATTCCAACATAACAGAAGCGATCTGGTGCTCGTATTTCCGACGTTCGTCAACTCTCCCTACCAAGCCGGTTCGAATCTGCTCCGACCTGATCCCTCCAGTAAAACGTGTTCGTAATCTGGGGATCTGGCTGGATTCAGATTGTTCTATGGCCAGTCACATCAACAACACGACCCGTTCCTGCTATGCTTCTCTCAGAGAGATTCGCAGCATCTCCTCTCATCTTTCAATTGACGCCCGGAGAATTCTCATAACTGCCTTGGTTCTTCCAAAGATTGATTACGGAAATTCAACTTTAGCCGGCCTTTCTTCTTGTCATCTGGATCGGCTTCAAATTCTCATCAACACAGCTGCCAAAATAATCTACAATGCTCGGAAATATGACCATGTTACCCCACCTCTCAAAGATCTCCACTGGCTTCGCATTCGGCAGCGAATCGAGTACAAGATTTCCACAATAGTACACAAATCTCTGCACGGCCATGCTCCTCCATACCTGTCTTTTGCTCATGTTCCCAATGTATCGGGTCGGCAGAGGCTCAGATCAGCATCCAGGGGCTTCCTCATTACACCGCCGGCTCATCGCACGACGCTCGACGGAAGATCCATCGACGTCATTGGCCTGAAATGTGGAACAAACTCCCTTTCCACATCATCTCTATATCCAGTTCAGCCAGTTTCCACACAGCACTAAAGACATTTCTGTTCACTAAATCATTTCCCTAACGTCTACAGTGGTTTTGAAGTTTTTTGAAGAACATACGCCACTTTAATAATACTCGGATTCATTATCATTATCTTAATGACCTAATTGATAGGATTAGTTATTATTCTTCGGGCTTCGAAGTTGCCACATTCGCTGGCCTCCTGTTAGTGCCAACTTCATCCAAGTCCAACGGCGACTCTGCCTCTGCTCCTCTTTTGGAAGCACACACACGTTAAAATTTACATTAATTACACGATTTCATGGCGTTTTACATGTTTATGATGTACATCCTTCCTTTCAGAGTCACCAGTCAATTTAAAAATAAATTATTTTTTATTATTTTAACTAAAATTAATGTTTTATTATTTTATTTATATTATTTATAGATTTTTAAATAAATTATTTCACGAATTTCATGTGTTGTTTAACAAAAAAAAATATTCTTAAATATATAAAATGACGAGTTCCCATTCGATCGCTAGTCTATTACAATGCAGAGGATATGGTGCGTAAAATGTGTTGCATCTTTATTGCAAAAATGTTCAAGTTTGTAATTAATTCGTTATGTTTTGGTTTCTTTTACTAAAACCAATTTTCTTTATCAAATTGAAAACAGTTTTAAAATTTTAAAAAGCTGATAATTAAATAATTTTTTGAGTTATTTTGTATTTTTAGTATTTATGAGAATGGTACACAGTTGAAAAATATTAATATTTCATATACAATGTTGATCAAAAAGATTTTTTTCATATCTGCAAAGACCAAATTTAAAGATAACTACGGTGCTGATAGTGATAGAGAAGACTATAATGGTGAAGCTTGTGATCAAGTACCGTGGTAGCGGTGATATTGATGAAATTAAAACGATTGAGGTGATGATGATGATACTCATCATGATTTGCATCATCGGTGTGATGAGGTTTAAAACTAAATTTTGAAGAAGAAAACAGTCCGATTAACTCAACTCTCATTGAACTAAAGAACTGCTCTTTTGGATACACTAGCTGGATTCAGCAACAACAAAAACTTTATAAACATTTAATTGCGATGTGGAGAATGAAAAATCAGACCAACCCGCATAACGTTGAATTTCTTCCACTTCTAAATATTTAAACATTTCAGATCCTGTACAATGACCCCTTAAGAGGTCATAGAAAAGTGTTTGAAAAACAATTCATTGTGGTTTTATCTGATTACTAATCTATTTTAAATTATTTTATCTACTTAAATTAATTAACAATTATCTGATGCTATTGGTATTAAAAAAAACATAACATTTTAATTCGTATCTACATACATTCAGCCCTCAAGTGCAATCAACTTATTTGGAATTATTTTAATTAAATAGCGAATTAAAATATATTCTGTCAAATTAAGTTTATAGCTTAAATATTGTTTCTAATCTAAAGCGATATTTCCAGTGAAAAAGCAGTTTCATTCAATTACGCGTAAAACCGCTGCTTTGATGGTAGATTTCAAGATGCTGTCTTAACAGGATTATTTGTAAGGGGATTTCATTTCCAAGGCGTGAATGATATGATTACCACAGTGCTGATAACGATGACAGTGGTGATTTTGCTTGCCACAGTGTGATGATAATGATGATAATAGAGACATTGATGCAGACAAATGCAGCAGTGTTAGTAATGATAAAGATGATGACGAAGATGATGACGAAGATGATGACGAAGATGATGACGAAGATGATGACGAAGATGATGACGAAGATGATGACGAAGATGATGACGAAGATGATAACGAAGATGATAACGAAGATGATGTCGTGTCATCCACGACAATAATTAATGACAACAGATTGTTATAAATGTAAGTCATAAATTGTATCACGTACACTTCATTTATTCATTCAAGCGCTGTATTCTCCCTTCACACATTTTTGTCTTCAATCTATCAATCAATCAAACACAAACAACAAATTCAAGTACATCTTTCAATAGAAATTTCATTTGCATAAAAATAAATAAAATATTAAATCACTTATACTTCCTTTCTAGTCTTAAAATATGAAGAAATTGTGTTATTAATGCAGTTAATAATGAGCAGATTTTATTTAAATCTATACTGTTACAGTATAACTTATTCTAATTTTCGTTAGCTACAAAAGTATCATTTGTTCGATGAAACCGGAAACAATCTGACACCAAAACTAAAACCACTTTTTAATTGAAGGCATAGTCAATTTTTTAATCAACAAAGCTATAAAGTTTTAGCAAAGACATATTATATAAAAAATGCATACACTAATTTAAGTTGTAAATAAATGACGATGACGATGATAATGATGATGACGATAATGATGATGACGATAATAATGATGATGACGATAATGATGATGACGATAATGATAACGATGATGATGATAGTGATGATGACGATAATGATGATAGTGGTGATGAAGATGATAATGATAGTGGTGATGACGAAGATGATGATAGTGGTGATGAAGATGATGGCGATAGAGATGAAGATGAAGATGACAGTGATGACGATGATGAGATAAGGGTGATGATAGAGATGAGGAAGATGATGATGATAGTGGTGATGATGCGGGCGACGACGACACAGGTGATGTTTTTAACCCAGAAAATTACTCGAGAATTCGAACCATCAAATAAACAATTATTTCGCACCAAAATAATTTGGTAAAAAAACTTACCCGAAACTTGAGCTATAATTAAAACAAAGACGATTAAAATTATAAATTAGCCGGTGATGCTTTATAACCATGTTTATATTACATCAGAACATTCCACTTGCAACCATCCTAACAGCTGCTGTTTTGGAATGGAACGCGTTAGAACAACGAAACTGGAAATAAGTTAAACAAAGACCTGCAAATCCCGTTCAAGATATGTAAAACTAAGTGATTTATGGTGTCTGCTTGTAACGATGGACAGATAAAGGATTTTTTTACGAAAACCCAGTTTAAAACCTCACTGGAAACTTGAATGGAACTCATCCATGTCCTAGGGCGGCTCTTATAAGAAGATGTGGGGAGAATGGTGGTAACCGACTTATGTCAAGAGATTATGATCCAGCAATTTTCGATGATTTTTATTGTGCTTTTATTTAATAGAAATAAATAACTAATTGAAATAAAAAAATACTTTATGATATAATTTTTTCAGTATAAAAACTAGAAAACTTGATCTTACAATCCACCACAAGCATTTTTACTGTTGATTAACGTCCTTGCAAGTCAATTTGGACGATTACAAAAGAGACAAACTTTGCTTAAAAGTTTAACACAATGGAAACAGTCAACCCGAGTCAGCAGTCAGCAGTCAGCCTGAGCCAGCAGTCAGCAGTCAGCCTGAGCCAGCAGTCAGCATTCGTCCTTCCAAATTATAATCAACTGGCTAAAAATTTATTGTTCGTAGAATATAAATTTAAATTCTTTTTTATTTATTCATTGAAAAAATGCCAGAAGGGCTAGTAAGCCACTAACACTAGCATAAAAAAAAAAAATCACAGACATCCTTAGTCATGGATACAAGGAAACAGAATCCATGAAGAAGTGACAACAAAAAAAAACACCCAGATATTACAGAATAGCAGAAAAGTGAAAAATAACTCTAGCTATAGTATAAGAAAGTTTCCAAGTTAACTGATTTCAATGATAATTTAAATGAAGAAACAATTCACAACATGATTTTTGTTGTTGAAATTTTTAATTAACTGCGTTCACTTCGGCATCGACAGGTAAGAGTTGACAGGTTTGCGAACCAATAACAAAGAGTGATTGCTGGGAACCACACGATATAAATAGTTTCAATCTATGGTGACGACTGGGCTTTTATGAAATCAATTTAAACTGATTTTATAGACTTCTAAGAAAAACGATTTAACAACTTTTTCTTAGAAATTTATTGTATAAATAGCTTGACGACATATCCTACTCAGATTGCTAAACCACACTGAGAAAATATTAGTGTTCTCTTGCTTACGAAGTATACAAACTTTCGAAGGAAACACGCTCGGAAATCTAAATAAAATTTACAGTTATTGCATTATATAAATAATAAACATACTAGTTTTAGTACTAAAAACTCAAATAAAACTGTTTGGCATTTTTGTACAAAAAAAGTTTGTACAAATTAGTATTGAATGTGCAAGCTCGCCCAGACAGTTATGTAGTTCCGAGGGTCGCATTCATCAAGAAGTATGCAAGCAATTCCTGCCTACACAACGAATATTTCAAAAAATAACTTTTCTATTCGCCTGCACAACTGATACGAAATGGCTTACAAGTGGAGCATGTTAAAAATACTTAATACAAACAAGCGGATTGTGATTGAATGACGATAACCATTATAATATAGCTTTTGTTGGTTTAAGTTAATGTTTTAAAAAATCCTTCAGAACAACCATCTTCATTTATATTACCTTTTTGATGCATATAATCCGTTTTTATAGGTATGTGCGAAAAACTGTGTCTCCAAACTTGGAATAGGTAATAAATGGTAAATGAGTGTAAATAAAATGTATTAATACATGTAAAAATTTGTAAAAAAAAAACCAGAGAATTTAAGATTAAGATAATTGTTGACACGATTTCTGATCTGATCTAACAAATAAATAAAAATTAAATAAAAATTGAAATGAAATACCTCGTGAGTGCTGCTGTTATCCCGTTAGCCCGAATCTATAATATAACAGCATCAGCTGCGTAACAATAAATAATCCAAGTGGAAAGAGAACGAAGACGATCCTGTAAACTGAGAGAGTTTAAAATTACAATTCCAGACTCAAAGAGCAAGTTCGTAGTCTTACAAACAAAAGTTAACAAAAGTTTTTTTCAACACTCGAACTGCAGTTAAAAGCCAAGGTAGTAATAAATGTAGTTATATAAAACAATCGCATATATAGATGTACACACAGGCCTTTCGGTCTGCATTGTACGGCACAGTCATACAGTCATATTACACCTGGTTGGTTACAGTCAAAAGAGTAGCAATGGTAATAGTTGCTACTTTCAGAAACATTAGTTAGTTACTGTAGAAGTATGATCTTGTTGTAAATTCAAGTGTGAATAAACGCGCGATATATGAAGAGATGATGATCATCATGAAATGATGGGTCCAAGTACAGAACTGAACAGATCTTTCTTCAAATGGAAATTCTGAGATAGTTGTTCGAGTATATGGTAGATGTAGTAAATTGATTGTTCAATATAGTTAATTGTTTTTAAATCAATTCATGCAATATCTTCTCTCTCTCTCTCTCTCTCTCTCTCTCTCTCTCTCTCTCTCTCTCTCTCTCTCTCTCTCTCTCTCTTTCTCTCTCTTTCTCTCTCTTTCTTTCTCTTTCTCTCTCTTTCTCTCTCTTTCTCTCTCTTTCTCTCTCTTTCTCTCTCTTTCTCTCTCCTCTCTCTTTTACCTTTTTACTTCCTTTACCCTCTCTTCTTTACTATCTCTCTTGTTCTCTTTCTTTATTTCCTCATATGTCTTTTTATATGCCAGATTTTTAAAAATTCATTGAATTAGTGAAATTTTTATTTCCTTCAAATTTCTCAATCTTTTTATAGTCAAGTTAGTTTGTAGGTTTTGCAAATTACAATTCCAAACTTTTTTACAGCTTATGACTAGGTAAACTGTACTGATTGTAAATTGTGTCTCTTCACAGACTTTATTATATAGCATGTTAAACTATTTATTAGCTAGCTTCAAATTACTTAAATTTCTGACACCTCGACTGTTTACCATAAATTTTGTCTTCGTTCCCAGAGTCAATTCAAAAGCCAAGAACAGTTTCACGACATAAGCTGATATGTTGTTTAGCATAACCAGAGGGGTGAAAATTTTAGCAGAAATTTTATCACTTTTTTTTAGCTGATCAGGAGGCAAGGATGATATATACTTTTCTAAACAGTATTTCCTCATTTTTTGCACCTCCGCAGGCACGTAATTCGTAACATAATTTTTTATCTTCAGAATTCCACAAACTCAGGGGGCTCAGGGGGCCTAAGGGGAAGCTAAATGTTTCTTCTGCTGGATGAAGAACGGATATTTGGTGGATGAAGAACGGATATTTGGTGGATGAAGAACTGATATTTCGTGGATGAAGAACGGATATTTGGTGGATGAAGAACGGATATTTGGTGGATGAAGAACGGATATTTTCTGGATGAAGAACGGATATTTGGTGAATGAAGAACGGATATTTGTCGATGCAAACTTTCAAGCAGAAAAGACGCATTTTATATCAATTGGCTTTAGGCACGTAAATTGGGGGGGGCAGGGGGCATAGCTCAGAGTGACTGACCTTGTTCTGACATTGCCGGTGACTACAGTTGAAAACAAAAAAATTTTAGCTGCAAGAAGCGAGTTTAAACAAAACCTTAAAAGCAGATGTGTAGATAAACGCATCAATGATCTACCTACAATTTCTTACCATCATGAAGAAGCAGAAAAATTGATTTTAGTTTTTGTAAAGAAAAACGCTATCCTTTGTTTTAGACTATTAAAAAGTTTTGTTTGAACTTTAATTGCATTTATTTTTTTTTAATTTAAGCTCGAAACCGTGTACATTAAAGACAATATCAAAACTTGACTCCAATGAATGTCAATAAACTTAACTAGATATACTAATCTGCTAAATATATGTTTACAGAAACGCTGCTATTGAATGACTAAATTTTGACCAAAATTATATGTCAAAACATTTAAATATAACACAAAAATTAAAAAAAAATCTATCGACCCCATTTTGGACTCACCTTTTTTTTTTACTAAATCTGTATCTGCCTCAGTAATATGATTAGATTATTCATCCCCCGCCCTTGTACCCAGTGGCGGATCCAGAAATTCCTGGTGGGTGGATGCACTTCCGAAATTTTTCACATTCTCCTCAAAAAACCTGATGACCGGTAGGGGGATAGTCGTAAATATTTGTTCAAAACATTTTAAACTCACTTTCTTCTGCCAAAAAAGCAACGGTCATTTTCTAAAAACCGGGTATACTACCCTAAAAAATTTCAATTAATAGTTTGGTGGGGAATGCATCCCCATTCCCTCATGACCCATAATCCATCCCTGCTTGTACCTACGTATCTTTAGAGATATAAAAGGTAAAGTGTGTGTGTGTGTAATTGCTTATCACATCCAAAGCCACGGAGCAATCTAAGCAACATTTGGCATGAAGGTAGTCCTCATTGATAAAAAAAGTTTGAAAAAAATCTGTTATTTATTTTACGTTTCATTGGCAAAAAAGAGAAAAAACTAAGCGAAAAAAACCATTGCAACGCCGAGTAAACCTGCTAGTTTGCTATATGATGGCGAAAACATTTTGCTCCCTCCTTGGAAAATGCTGAATTTTAGACCCTGATTGGCTTCAACACCATTAATGATATAAGAATTAAATAAAAAAAGCTATTGGTTTAAAACTTATCATACACAAAATATATGATATTGTTTTGAACCCCATCATGATTCATGAATATGGACAAGGCAAGTAAAAAAGGAAAACTGATAATGAAAGGTGCAGCTTCCAGGAAAAGCGGAAAATTGAGTTTTTCTTCACTGAACAACTGAACAATTTTGTGTGCTGGATTTGTTTGGAAACTGCGGCCGTTTAAAAAAGTTCAATATCAAGAGGCACTATCAGGTCTATCAGACAAAGCATTCAAACTATGACAAGTTGACTGAAATGAATGTGCAGAGAAAACTAAGCAACTGGAAGCTTATTTGCAAGAATTGGTCAGTCAAAGGAAAATGTTAAAAAGGAAGGTTGTGAGGTGGCAAAGCTTATAGAGAAACATAGCAAATCAATTACTGAAGACAAGTTTGTCAAAGAATGCGTGAAGAAAATTGTGGAAAATATCTGTCCCAAGAAAAAGCAAGTTTTCCAATATTTGTCTGGTACGCAACACCGTGGTTCGCAGAATCGAAGTCATCTCCTCTGACATTCGAAGACAACTAGAAGCTAAAGCAGCAACATGGGACTTTTTTCCATAGCTTATAATGAAAACTCTGACGCATTAGACACTGTCCAGCTTTATTTTTTGGGGTAGTTAATGATGACGTGTGTGTGTGTGTGAGTAAGGAAATACTTGACCAGCAGAGTCTCAAGGACCAAACCAGAGGAAAAGATTTATTTGCTTTTGTTTGTTAAGCTGTCAATAACATGAAACTATTATAAAAAATGTCGGAATTACTACTGATGGTACCCCAGCCAGGACTGGATTAGCAGCATTTGTCTGTAACAAAGTCCATAAAAAAGGGACAAAACTATTAAACACCACTGCATCATTCACATTCACCAACACGTTCTTTGTGCCAAACATCTCAGATGTAATCATTTCATAAAGCCAGTGATAAAAGCTATCAATTATCATTGTGCTAAAGCCCTGTTTCACAATCATTTTCACCAGTTTTTACTCAACATCCAGAGTGAACATAAAAATATTGTGTATCGCAATAATGTCAGATGGCAAAGTCGAGGGTCTGCACTTTAGCGCTTATACTCTCTTTGAGAAGAAATAGGACAGTTCATGCAAAGTAAGGAACAACTAATAACAGAACTATCTCAATCAATCAATTCGTATTTATATAGCGCTATTTCCGCAGTGTTCAATAGCGCTCGGTCATGAACTTATTAAACAGATGTGTTTTAAGTCCACGCCGGAAATCTGTGAGAGAAGTAGAGTTAGTAAGAGAAGAAGGAAGAGAGTTCTAGAGATAGGGACCAGAGTAGGAGAAAGAGCGTTTAGCAAAAGAATGCTTAATAGTGAAGACGCGAAAGTGACTAAGAGAAGAAGAACGAAGACCAGACTTAAGAGGGATATGTATTAAATTAGTTAAGTAAAGAGGAGAAAGACAATTTTTTATTTTATACATTATTAAACAGATTTTAAAAATCACCCTATATCTGAGAGGAAGCCAATGGAGAAGAACAAGAGATGGAGAGATGTGAGAGGAGTAAGAGGTGCGAGAAACTAAGCGCGCAGCCAAGTTGAAGGCTTTAGAGAGAGGATAAAGGGTAGTGTCAGGAAGACCATAATATAGTGAATTGCAGTAATCAATTCGAGACAGAACAAGAGAAGAGACTAGAAGTTGTAGAGAAGGGTCATCCAGAAGTGGACGAAGCTGCTTAATGCGGCGAATATGGAAGTAGCAAGATTTAGTAACAGATGTAATTTGAGGGGTTAGAGACAAGTTGGATTCAAAGAGAAAACCTAAGCTACAAATCAAAGGAGAAGAAGAAATGGAAAGAGAAGATGGTGGTGGAAAAACCAAAGGAAGATGATTTAGAGGACTTATTGAAATAGATTAGTTCAAACTTGTCAGGATTAAGTTTGAGACACATAGAAGAACTCCAGGATATAATAGATTGAAGGCAGGCAGTTATTTTATTAAGAACAGACTCAAGAAAAGAGTTAGAGAAAGTAGAATAGGCATAAGATCCTAATTGGCTGATTGATTGAGATTTTTGGCTGATATTACAAGGTGCCTGAATATGCTGACCACTCGCCTTCAGGGGGAAAATGCAGTGGTAACCCAATTGTATTCACATTTCAAAGCATCTCAAATTCAGCTAAATACCACCCATTTTCCTTCACAAGAAATCATGACAAATTTTCCAGACATTAAAATCAATGAAGAAATGCAGAGGTGCATTGCAGATATTGTGTCTGATAAGTTTCAAAAACGCTTTCAGGACTTGGCTGCCATTAAAAAGAAAATTGAGTTTTTCTCTGTAGACCCTGAAAATGCTCCAGGCCACATGAAACTGGAGCTCATTGAGTTGCAAAATGATACTGAATGTTGCAGACGTTACCAGCAGCTCTTTCTCATTAAATGTTACTGTCAGCTGGATAAAGACAGATTCAGAGATTCAGGGACGTAAATTGCGGGGGGGGGAGCAGGGGAGGCAGTTGCCCCACCCCGATTTTTGAAATTTGAACTTTTTTACCTAGAGTTTACTATATATATTTTTTAATAAAAAGAGGGTTTCGAAAATTTTGGATTTTTTGGAAAAAATTGGTGGGCCCTAAGAACAAGTTGCCCCCCCCCCCAAGGTTTTGCGGAAAAGACGTCACTGTCCGGTTTTTGGAAAATGACAGTAGCCTAGTTGAAGTAAAATTGTTGAAAAAATACCTACGACTACCCCCTTTCATCAGCTTTTTTGGAAGAAAAAGTGTGACAAATTTTGAAAGTGACGTATTTGCATCCCCCACCAGGAATTTCTGGATCGGCCACTGGTAAAAGCAACATATTTCCAGCCAGCAGCTGATCCAGAAAATCCTGGTGGGATGATGCAAATACGTCACTTTCAAAAAATTTTACAAAAATGTTGATATCCGGCGATAGATGGGGTAGACGTAGGTAATTTTTAAAAAATTCAAAGAATCACTTTTTTTCTCTTACGAAAGCTGATGACCATGGGGTACCCGTAGGTATTTGTCAAAAATTTTACTTTAAACTACGGTAATTTTCCAAAAATCGGGTATTCTACCCAAATATTTTTTAATTGATACTCTGCTGGGGGATGCATCCCCCTGAATCCGTCCCTACTTCCATCACATGAAGTGCAACCCCTGAGCTTGCCCACCTACCAGTTACGATCTGACCGCTGCTTTATGTCTGCTAGCCCAGGATTGAACTGACCAGTACAAACACTTATTTTACAAGCTTATTTATTTACCAAAATATAATAAATCAATTAATTTGATTATCATTCGATAACTATAATCTGAATCAGAGTTGTCAGCGGATCGTGAGTTTTGAAACTTACGGCGGAGTCATGACAAAATAAAAATAATTGGTATAATATAGAATATTTTTTTAGAGATAAATTTATTCTAATATGATATAAGGATGTTAAAACTAAGTGTTTCATAGTTAATAAATATTCCCTTTCATTGTAAATAGCCAGTTTTTTTATTTGGCAAGGGTCGGACCAGCTCTTAAGAAAGAAGGTGTGTGGGATTGGCAAAAGGTGGACTCACTGAAAACTCTTATCTGAATCATTATGTATGAAGCAAAATTCATAGCATGCTTATACAAACTGTCACATCAGATAACATCTACAAAGTATGTTTAAAGATCACAAATCTTTGAATCAGAAGCAAATGTCGTCAAATCCTATACAAAAATTGGTTAGTTTTGATTTGTATTACCTCAAATGAGACTTATTTAGTTCATCTTTTATATTAAGATTATTAACATTACCATTGGCATCCTGAACTGCCTTTATAGCACGCAACTGATAAGAGAAATATTCACAGAATTTTACATGAATGCTCAAGCAACCTGAACTACGAAAATTCTTGCATTATCAGACTCAAAAATCAAAATTACAACTTGGGCTACAGAAAAAATAAAAATAAAAGAGTTTGAAATAAAGACTTAGAGAACAAGATGAAAAGGTTCATCTGACTCAGTCTTGAGACTGGGAGTGAGACTGGATCGACACAATCCCCAGAACTTTTCAGGTTTGAGGTTCGAGTCTTTCTTCACACAAGTAAACCTCCATCCCATGTGAGAGTGACATCTTACACACTGTGTTATTGTCCACGCGTAGCTGTTGAGAGTAAAAGAAAAACAAAAACAAACATAAATGTGGAATCATGAAATTTAAATTAAACAAAAAAAATAAATATTGTCATTCAACAGAATCAACGGTTAATTATATTAAATGGGCAACAATTACGGTGGTCAGCTTTTGCTAAATAGGTATTTCGAGACAAAACATAAATCATTATAGAGGAGAGCAGGCTGCCATTTCCCAAATGAACCCATAGAACAAAATTAATTCATTCATAAGGGGACGTCCATAAATTACATAAGGTAATTTTTCGTTTTTTTTCGCTCCCTACCCCCCCCCCCATTGTAAGATTTTGTAAAAATTCATCGACCCCCTGAATTTACTTAAGGTTTATCAATACCCCCTTCAACTCTTAAACTAATATAATGTAATATTCTGGATGTCTACGCAATTTCTATTCACTTAGTTTATTATTATATAAAAACCACAACTTTAGCCAGTATGTTTACTTTTTGACAGCAGCATTAGATAACAGAGCCATCTGTGGTCAGCTTTAAAACTTAAGATGCTTCAGTGGCCTTGAAGTCCTTTAAGATTTACGCCACTCTAAATATTGTCAAACATTATTATTATTATTATTATTCAACAGCGCTCTCTTAATTCCTTCTCAAAAATCTCTCAAGTAATTTGATTTAATAAAAAAAAGGAAAAAAAATGTCAAAATATAGACTTAGGTAAGAAAACGTTAGACACCCGCTTCCCCCATAAGAAACTGTAAGATTTTTTCTCACTCCCCCTCTCCCCCATTTCCCTTACGTAATTTATGGACATCCACTAACGAAAAAATCATTTAGGAAATGAGGAGCATAAGAGCGAGCGGGAAAGCAAGCAAAGAAAGAAACGGGAGCGAAAGAGAAAAACCTCTAAAAACACAGGGCATTGCCGGGTAACCCCGCTAGTAATAAATAGAAATTCAAAACAGAATACAAAAAAATTTCAAAAAATAGCTAGCCTAAAAAACTCCCAATAAAAACCCCTTAGAGACCATCAAAATTGTACCTTGAAAAAGCAAACTCCCTCCTAAAAACTCACCCTGGAAACCAGCTGCTCTGAGTGCTAGGTCTTCCGATTAATTCTAAGCCAGTAGTGTGGTGTACAGTTAGTGTTTCATGGACAACACCACCTGGATTGACATAGGTCCCCAGGGGACCATCTGTAGACATGCTAAAGACATCAACCTGCTTGGCAACTGGCCCTAGGCACACTTTGCAGCACATTACTGTACACTGAAAGATGAAAATGAGACAAATAAAACAAAAAAAAATATGAAAACTGCTCAAAAGTAAAAATCGACCATATAAAAAAATGATTATGTGTTAGCTCATAATAAACATCCCAGTCTTCAAATTAGAGCTCTTTATTCCAACTAAAAAATCAGATTTATATTTCAAAAACATCTTAAAAACTGAAATTACTTTTTTCATGATACTCAGCTCACATCGTAGCCTCTGCTCTGCCGAGTGAATACCTAAAATCTCGAGTCTCATGAAATCATCCAGTGGTAGAGTACTTGCCACCCAATATGAAAACGTACTGGGGTTTTCCGGAACTTTGTGCATGTCATAGGAGTTGTTCCAGTTTAGAAGTTGATCTGCTATTTCGTTCATTAGAATGTCCTGTTATGGAACAAATTAAAAGAAGAAAAATGTTACAAACGCTAGAATAACGTCTCAACCACAGGATGGTGACGTCAAGAAATAAAAAAATCAGTTTCATAGTAATAATTCAGATGTCTTGAAAATTTTTAATCAGTTCAACAGCAAATTAAAAATAAATAGCAATACAAACATAGACAAACAAAGCAGAAATTTTGATTTGCTTACACAATTGTATTGGTGATAAACCCAACAGGGCCAGGAGGTCAGGATGGAAGGGTCAAATAATTTTTTCTGATTAAAACAAAATTATAACATCAAAATAATTAATTTCATATTTAAATATGAAGAAATTATTTTAAATAAAATAATGATCAAATGACCCAAACATAAGCCTTTTACAATAAAAAATAATTGGTAATTTATGTGTTTACAAATCAAACTATTAACAATAGTACTCTAAAGGTTCCATTCCTGGTCTATTTTCTTATTTTCAGAAGTGCGTCAAATTATTTCTCTCATTCTTCAGTGTTATGCTGATAACTCCTAAGACAATTAAAGCCTTCCAAAAACCTCTCTTAACGCTGTCTTAAGTACTATTGTTGCAATATTGTACTCAATCCATGGCTGAATTTGAAGCCAGTAGAGATCTTGAAGAAGTGCATAGTAGATTGTTTGTGTTGATGAGTATTTGAAGACGTTCGACACAACAATAAAGAATGCCAGAGCTGAGTTTCCGTAATTGATTTTTGAAAGAACCAGGGCAGTCATGAGGATTCTATGGGCATCTGTTGAAAGTGGAGCAATGATGCATTCCATCTCTCTAAGAGAAGCGTAGCAAGAAGGAGCAGTATTGCTAATGTGACTGGCCATAGAACAATCTGAATCTAGCCAGACGCCAAGATTTCTAACACATTGTGCCAGTGGGATCAAGTCAGAGCCGATTCGAACTGGTTTGGTAGAAAAAGAGAGAGAATGAACGTCAGAAGGACAAACATATCAACTTGAGTTTTGTTGGCATTTAGCAGAATTCGGCTGACGAACATTCAGTTATCATCTGTAACTAAATCTTGTGATATCATACATAATCAAATCTTGTGATAGTGCACATAACTAAATCTTGTGATATGGTATGTAACTAAATCATGTGATATCGTACGTAACTATATCTAGTTTCATTTATTGTCATAGATGTAAATCATTACTTCCAATTTTACCACATGGCAACTTTGATATTTTTATTTATACTTTGCAGAATATATTATTATTTTAACACTCTTTACTACACTCAACCTGAATCTATCTCAAATATCATCTTCAAAAATAGATCCCATTAAACACTCTATTACTTTCTGCTGTCTATAATCATGGAGCCATACAGTCTCTTCTTACAAACTTTTGTTCAACTTGACTTCTCTGTCTCTCTGTGGTCAAATTTTTGAATTGATTTTTTACCAATTTTTAGATTACTTAGAACTTTGAGACTTTCAGCATAGACTTTAGGCACCTACGAAAACAATATTTAATCATTTTCAAAGCAATTTAATCAAATAATTTCAATATTTATTATGTAAAGAATTTAAATTTATTCACTAGATGGCACTTGTGTCAATTAATTGAACTTTTAGGTAATCATGACTGTCAAAAACTTATTAAAGTTTTGACTAAAGTATTTTTATAAAAAATGGTTAAACTATTTGCATATGTAAACATATAAAAGTGTGTTTTTAAAAAAACTTTGTTTTTTGCTTGGACTTGTTTTACAAATGTGATGAAGAAACCTGAAGACACAACTATTTCGTGGCTTTGAAGCAGAGTTTTAATAAAAATCCATACATACAATTATCAATATACAGATTCAAAATTTCAATGAAAAATAATAGAACCTCTTTATCTATTGCTTCACCAGAAGCTTTTAAGCCAAGAAATCTTGGAGATGGAAGAAATTTCCTGTATGAGTTGGGACATACATCATGAAGAAGGTTGGTCATCTCTTTCTCAGGAAGGATTTTCACTCGAGCTATCAGAACTCTAAAATTGAACAGAACTTCACATAGAAGAAGTATTAAAATTATTAAAAAAAATTCAAACAGTTATATTAAGAAAATAAATTTGCAATGAAAAACTAAATAAAACTGCCGGGTAACCGATCAACCCCCAAAAATTTGGTAAAAAAAAGCTTTAAGAAATGAAGCTTCACTGATTTTTGTCCTGTTAAATCACTATTTCATATTTTCTTCAATGAATGATTAAAATAATTAAATTTATAATTTAAACATCAGAAACACAAGACATTGTTATGCCTATATTACTTATTAGTTTCAATTGAGGAAGACCAGCAAATTTTCAGAAAACACTTGGCATTATTTCTTTAGAATTGAAAGATATCTGCGCACATTGATAGCGGTGTTTCTAAAAATTATATTTTCAATTTATCAGTATTAGCCTAAGTTTTTTTCATCATTGCATAAAACGGCAATTTCATCCAAAAAGTTATCATCGAGATTTTTAGATGAGTCCATCTCAGCTTTTTTAGGTGAACCAATCAGAAAACAAGCCAGAGGGTGCCAACTCGGATTTTATAGCTGTTTGTTGTACTTATTCATTTGTCCCCATACAAAATCCTTGAGGCACTTGACCGTGGATCAAAGACATTGGCTCTTGCGGCATTAGAAGTAGGTTAACTTCCGTGATAATAACGTCGTTTCAACTCAACGGTAATAGCCGTCCTACAATATGTCATTTTGTTTCAGAGTCTTGTAAACTGCATCGAGCTATAAATAAAAGGGGACAAGGAAGGGTACTTCTATCTAGATGATATAAATGTTTTGATAATTTATAGAGCGCCTTTTCCGCTTTGTTCAAAGGCGCTGTTCTTTTACATGCCCCACGGAGAGAACGATTTTACCCGCTAAGTTTTCCGTTGTCATGGGCTACTAGGCAGTGAGTGGGAGTCGAACCGTGAAGCTTTCACATTCAAGGCTAACGCTCTACCAACTCAGCTAACCTAGCACCAATAGTTTCTATTTCTTTCCACGGCTTCCACATTAGAATAACAGCTTCATGTGTCATTTCCAGAAAAGATACAATACTGTGCTTCGTCACATTGGGGTCGGATAAAACAGCTCCAGTAGCTCAGCATAGTTTAATAAGTGACTCAAGCATGTCTAGTAATGACATGATTGTTCTGCGTTCCAGCACGTGGAACAATCGATTTAGTAGATTCCAATGTTTCTTCTGAAATGTTTAGAGCAGGTCGTTTTTCTGTGAAAAGTAAGCTACTACAACTGCCATCATCACTATCTCTTCTGTACTTGTTTAATTATATATGAAAGTTGCCAGCTCATCTTAATGTGAGGTTCTTCTCATCCTGCATATTGTTCAAACCTATTGTCCACTCAATCTCATTTGCTGATTTATTATTCAAACTCTACCTATACCATATCAAATGGTCTATATCTACGAGTATGCTCGACCGGGTACATGGCCTGTTACCCCGGGACCCACATATCAGGCGAGTACCCGGGCACCCACGCATCAAACGGGGACCCAGGCACCCACACATCGGGTGGGTACCCAGGCACCAGCTCTAGAACTGAATAAAAACAAATTTTGATGCCATACTATGTACAGTAGAAAAATTTAACATACGTTTGCAGTACAATAATACTTTAATTTCTGACCCTCTAATATTACTTCTTGTTTCCAAAACCTCAAATCTCTGTCGTCCAACTGTTTTCAATTTGAACGACATGGAAGTCTCCTTGACAGCAAGAATCTCTGCTGTTGTTCCAATCTTTCCCAGCTTGTAGTTATAACCCTCTGCATCTGTGGGTCTATTAAATTGAATAAGAAAATTTAAAAAAAAAAATTAACTCCATAAAAATAAATAAAACTGTTGTTTAAAATATATATTATAAAATAATTTAGTTGCACAATAAAAATATGTCATTAACACATATCAGACAATTCTATAAAAGTCCATAGAATATTATTCTGGTTTACTTCAATAAATGTCAACAGTTATGTTCATTTCAGTTTACTTGCATAAAGATCCACATAAATTTAATTAATATTCAACCGCTTATTTCAGTAAAAGTTAATTATTTTCTTAATCAAATTTTTTAAGAATACATTAATAACAATTCTATTTATGTTTGCTTTCAGTCTGTTTAAAATCAATGCTAGCCTCAGATTCATATTTATTATGTTTATTAGAGCTGTGAGGGGAAGTTATGGAAATTTGCAGTACATTAAATATAAAGTAAGTGCAATCTAAATTGAAATAAAATCTATAAACATTAAACAAAACAAAACAAAACAATTGTCACAATCTTACAATCTTGTTAAGTGTCCAAATGTTCTGTCGTTCTCCAGACAGTGCCTGATCATGGACATGTCCTCGTTGCGGAATAAACATAGAGGGAGGACTTGACCTGGCATTAGAACAACTCCTGGAAGAGAAAGAACTGGAAGATCAAGTTCGGCACCATCTTCATGCACAGTCCTTCCAGTTACTTCCTGCCAGTCATTACCTTCGCACAGGTACTGAAAGCAATCAATAAACAACTTACAAAGTTTTTTATTTAAACTTTAAAATTGAAATTTTGACAAAATGATAAAGATCTTGAAAGTATAATAATGTACAAAATAAATCAAGTATAAAATCAAGACAAAGCTTTGATAATAATTTGCTACCAGACTTGATAGCTGCAATGATGACTCCATGGTATGTAACAAAAAGTTCAAACAAAACAAATCGATTTTCATCTGTCGTATTGTCTTTACAAACAATATTAAAATCGCTTTAACATGTTCTTATGACTAAACTGCATTTTCATTAACAGTGCATCACAAAATCTTTTCAAAAACAACTAAAGAAACTACATTAAAAATCTGTTTACACCAACAAGGTAAAATATTTTGCAATAATTATTGGGGTGTTATGAAATGTTCCTTGGTGATTATTGTTTGTATTTTATAAATATTTGACTGTAGAAGATATGTTATGAAGCTGGCTGAGTATTGGATGAAAAAATTCCAGGCAGACACAATTTACAACATTTTTGGCATGCACTGTCAATACCCATTTGTACAATTGACAGTGAGCATACAAGCACCTCCAACAGCACTAATGGCTATTGACAATATGCCATTTCAATAGCACGACCTTGTTATATTTCAATTACTAAATTTTATCTTTGAGATATTTTTCAAAGTGACATTAGAAAGATTTCTGTGCAAAAACCCTTTTCTAAACGTGTTCCTTTATTATTGCTACATTGCTCATTTTCTCAGACTTTTATTGAAATTTACTTAGAAGTCTCAGGATGCTATTTTCTATAAGATTACAAGATATACTATATTTAGTATATTTGCATGGCAACACCACTTTTGCAACACAAATTTTGACTTGAATGATTTTTGTTTATATAGGCATTATTGCTGGCCATGCAAATGAAAAAAAAAAGTGCACCCGGGCTGTGGTATACATCGTTGGATGGGGTTTTAAAAATGGAATGTAATGGTATAATTGGTTTTTCTTTGGTTCAACATATAAAAAAGTTATAAGCCGAAAACAACGATTTTCCAATAAAAATTGTGTAAAATAAACGTTAGCTCTTCTTTCAAACCATATGCTCTACTGTGTTTGTTTATGATTCGTTTACCTGGGGAAAATTGGAATATAGTCCAATGTTTTATTCGATAACTATTCGATTTATTAAATTATAGAAGCAAGAGTTATACAGTTGGATTTGTAATTGAATTATCTAAAATCAAGCGTCTCAGAAATTATCTAAAATCAAGCGTCTCAGAAATTATCTAAAATCAAGCGTCTCAGAAATTACGGGTGCAGCAGTTTGTAAAAAGCAATAATTTATCAAAGAGGAGCTAACGTTAATTTTATGCAATTTTCGTCAGAAAATCGTCAT
This sequence comes from Erpobdella octoculata, assembly GCA_963978895.1. Classification (NCBI taxonomy): domain Eukaryota; kingdom Metazoa; phylum Annelida; class Clitellata; order Hirudinida; family Erpobdellidae; genus Erpobdella; species Erpobdella octoculata. The sequence goes on from OZ022239.1 coordinate 16,626,588, forward strand.
TTTTGGCTCATAACTTTTTATTCGTTGAACCGAAGAAAAACCAATTATACCATTAGATTCCATTTTAAAACTCCATCCAACGGTGTATAGCACAGCCCGGGTGCACTAAAAAATTTTTTAATTTGTACGGCCAGCAATGTTGCTACTAGGGTAAAGACTAAAGACAAACGGGACTAACCGCATGAGATGTTGGCAAGCTGATGTCAAAAGTTATTTTTTGGGAGTCCTCGTTATTTTCTGTCCCATCTTCATCCTCAAGAAGGTCAAGTTCTAAGTTATCTGAGAGAGTAATTTTTCTTCTTAGATAGCGAATAACTCTCCTCATATTTGAAACAGTCAGTCAGCTAGTCAAGCTAAGCTAAGCCAGCTATGCTCAAGCAAAGCCAGAAATTGAGAAATTTAAATGATGCGCAGTACGTCACGAGAACCGATATGAAAACTAGTTGACAGAAAACAAATGACACTAGAAAAGAACTACATCCCCCAACCGTGGTCAGATTCTGGATCAGAACCGTCGTTTTCCAGTTCATCGAAATCATCTTCCTCTACTAATTCTAAATCGTCCATTACGGTCTGTAAACAAGCACTTGTGTATTTTTAAGCAGGGGGAAAACCAGAACAACTGAGACAAGACAAAGATCTAATAAAGGCTGTATGAAAAACGATTTGCTAAAAAGTCATTTCAAGTTATAAGCTCGTTTGTGTAAAATAAAAAATTTGTCTTATTACAAGATACTGCTTCTTTATTAGTTCAACGATGCTGTTTAGATCGATGTCCACCGGTAGGCAGGTATTCGCGACCGGATATCACGTTCTTCTCTGGTGTTATCATTTTTCACCAGTAGGATGCCACCCATTTAACTTATTTTGCCTGCGGCATAAAGAACTGCGCTTTTCGCCACTTGTTTCAGTCTATAGTTTTACTACTTACCAACATAATTAATGAAACGGTTAACAAGTAGGTAAGCTTCATAGCTAACCTAAATAAAAGTTTGTAAATATTACTGTCTTCCATTTATGCTGGAAATAAAACAATAATTAGTTAGCCAGCTAATCGGTGAGTGAGCTAACCAGTTAGCGTCAAAGTTAGTCATTCATTAAGTTAGTCTGAGTTTGATTGAAGAAATAAAATACCTGTTAAATTAAGTGACAAACCTGGGTAATGAATTGAATTGATTGATCAGCTGAAGTAACTGACAGCAAAGGAAATTAAACTGCAATTAGTGAATTTATTTTTTACGGAAGAGCTACAGGTTTGACGCTAACCTCTTCCACCCAGTCCCGACTTTCCCAATAAACCTAGTTTAAAAAAAACCCAGAATGACAAGCTATTTTATTGAAACGATAGTATTTACTTTGAACAGCGTTTTTCTTTATAGAAAACTTTTGATTGGAAAAACCAATTTAGATTTGACACGTTGCCAAGATGAGTAACCATTTAATGATAGATGGAATGAAGGAGTACATGAAAAAGAAATGCATGGAGAGTGAGTAAACGACCACACATACTCAGATTGGAGTTATAATTGAAAACATAAAATAGAGGACACAAAGCTGTTCTCTACAAATTTCAACTAATGACAAATAATAACAAAAATTGCTTGACTCCTATCAAATCATTTAATAAAAGAAATTTTAATCTGATGTTAGCTTACTTTAAAAGAAGTTCCTAAATGTGCAAAAGATAGATAATAGATAATTGTAACAAAACAAAGATTAGAATCGAAAGTGCATTATACAAGAATCAACTTATAGTTACAATAAAGTTATACTAACATTCCTCTTCACATGCTGATTTGCAACATAACTAATGTGGATCATCTCATTTAAAAGTTTCAATACAAAAATGGCATCGTATATGATTGACATTTTATGACAACACAAAATCAACAAACTTTATAATTTACTCGATATAAATAATATTAAGTCAGTGAAAAATCGAACAATTAATCAATTATAACAATTCCATCGATTTTAAATTCCCTTTCAAACTCAGAGTTATCCGGTGAATGCGAAAACACAATTTCTCAATGCCACCACAAATCCCTAAATATAAAATCCTCAATTTCTCTTTCCAGTACGTTCGTCACAAAACATGTACATTCTTTTAAAAGATTCACATGGGTGGCATGCCGTACGTTGGCATTCCGTAACCTGGGGCGTACATGCCACCAGGGGCACCGTACACAGGTCCAGGTATGACACTGGGCCCTGCTGTGATCATTAGTTGTGGTTCATCTAAAAAAAATTTAGAAAAAAAAAGAGTATATATGACCCGTGAAAGGAGAGAAGACAATTAATAATTAGAAATTTAAAAAAATGGCTTACTCAAAACGAGTGGTTTCTCTGTAGCTTTTTGTTCTTCTTCGGAGCGAACAGCATCAGCCTGTTCCAACTTGTCAACCTTAAAAAAAAAGATAATAAATAACTGATAATTATTTACAAAGCCTGATTATGATCATGCAGATTACTAGTCTATGAAACTTCTATCAACCTTTGCAGTGTATTCTCTCATAACTTGTATGAGGTACGGCATGGCAAAGTCGAGAATCTTGTGTTTCCATGCCAACTCCAGGATTACATCAGGATGAAGCAAATCGTAACATTGGAAAAGACAGGCAGCAAAACACTCATAGTTCTTGTCTTCTAAGAACCATGCCAATAGCTCCTCAGCAATGTCAGCATTTCGAGACTCACAAGCATACAACATGGCATCCTGTCGCAGATTACAATAAAAATTATGTTAAAATGATAATAAGAATGAATCACATAAGAAGTGCATTAAAAGGCTGATGTATTAAAATGATGCTGCATCACAGCAAAACAATGATATACAAATATATCATTGCAATGTTAATCAAAATCCTAAAGTGGTGGAGTTCGAAAGATAACAACCATTAAAGCGGTTTCCAAGCAAACAGCCTATATATGCATGACAATAAAACTTAAAAACACAAGATACATAAACAGATATTTCCATACCCGGTTCAAAAATTCAATTGCACAAAAAAATAAGCCACAATTAAATAGCTGCTACTACAAAGAAAGACTATCTTTAAAAAAATATAAAACCTTGAAAAGTCTGTCTTTCTTGCACAGGTCCACAGACTGTTTCCACCTGTTGTTGCCTCTGTAGAGGTAGGCTCCGATGCGTCTGAATTCGATCAACTCGTGCTTTTCCAGCCTCTGAGCCAGACCGATGTTGTCGAAATTGTCGAAAGCTTCTATCGAGGCTCTCAATCCTTGATAATCCTCTTCCTGCAAGGTATAGGTTATTCAATTCAGTAAAAACTTTTTACATTTCTACTCGAACATAGAAAAAAATTGAAGTAACAGATGTTAATAGATCAGAATATAAAACCTCAATGAGCAGATTGTTGAGAGCTTCGTTGACAGCTTTGTTGTTGTTGTTCTGGACAGCACGCAAGTACGGCTTGACCAGTGCAATGTGTTCTGCTTTCTTGAAGAATGCGACTGCTCTCGTGTGATCCATTCTCGGTGTAAGAACAAGAAGCAGGTCATTCAACAAGAGAGGTTTGTAGTCAAGATAGAACTGAAGAGCCCTGTAGTACAGCTCAATGTTAGCAACCTGTAATAATAAAAACAACTATTAAAGAATATATTTCAAGTAATGATGTAATTAACAAATTAAATATTTATTCAAATGAAACTCTAAATGACGATTTGAAATAAAAATAACTAAATTTCCTACCTTTGTGATGATGTCTTTGAAATGCGATTCCTTCCAAGCATCAGTTGGATGGTTCATCATGGTGATGATGGCATTATCATATTCCTCATATTTATCATATAAGAAAACAAGTTCTGCCCACAAGTGAGCTTGCTCTGCCGCTCTCAAAACCTTTAAATGATGATAATATTATATTAGTCAGCCATAAGTGTTTGGAGCTAACACTAAAAAAAACCCTTGCAATAATTAAGAACAAAATTGAAAGCAAAAGTAATAAAAGAGAATCAAATCATTTCAACCTTTGGAATGTTCACTCTTGACCAGAAAAGTTCCAAATGTTCCCTCATCTTCTGTGGTTTATATTTAGAATAAAGGATTGCCAATTCGGTAAATATTCCCATGTGAGCTCTCTCCAATCCTTTCATTAAAGAAGTTACAAATTGAAACCAGCATTAAATTAAACAATTAAAATGTAAAACAAAATCTTGTATGACAAGGCTGACTTGACATAAACAGTTTGAATGCCAGTATGTGAATCAAAGTGAAATAATCCATTCACCTAATGCAGCTTCGAGAAGAGAGATAAGTTCTTCAAAGTAGCCTCTATCTTGATAGTAGTTGATCAATTCTTCCAATTCATCAGCATGAACAACGATGTGCAGTCCACACATTTGAGCCAGTCTGAACTCTTCATTGTCCAAGCATGCAAAGCAGACCTAAAACATTTCATAATAACAACTCCAGTATATCATTGACTTTTACTTAGGATACAAATCGCGATTAGAGAAATTCCACTGTTACCTCCTTCCATGTTTTTGTGCTGTTTGCCTTTCTGGCACTGTCAACAGCTCCCTGATATTCTCCAAGATGGACAAGAGTAATGGCCAAACGAGCAAAGTTGGAAACATTATTGTACAGAAGTTTAGCTGCTTCGTACATTTTGTTGTCGAAACAGCGATCAGCAACCTGATCTCACAAAAGAAAAATTAAAGTTATAAAAAATAAATAAAAAAATTCAACAAGTTATAAAATAATCATTAAAGACCTGAGTAATTGCAGCATGGTTCGGACCAGATATGAATTCTTCCAGATCAGCCAGTCTGTTGGTCATGGCATAAGCAAACACCAGTTCAGTTTCAATGTATGTTTCTCTTGCTTTCTTGCGAGCCATCTGTAGATATTTCACTAGATCCTCCCAGTTGTCTGCAGAATGAAATAAAAAAATAATTTAAAATAATTCCAAATATTACTTATTCTTGTAATTCGTATTTGAATGTTTATAAATCTGAAGACATACAATAACTTCTCAATATATTTATAAATCTGAAAACATACAGTATCTTCAAACAAACAAAAATGAATTATGACCAAACATGAATATTTATAATAATTAAAAACTATCAAGAAAACATAGTGAAATAAAAAAAAATGATAAAAAAACTCACTGCTTTTACTTGCCACAGAAACAACTTCCATGTATTGAGTTGGGTCATCTGCTTTGATGTAGGAATCGATAGCTTCCTTGACCATGCCACTGTTTAGCTGAGCTCTGGCAAGCTGACTCCAAACTGCTGGCTCATTGCATTTTTCAGCAAATTCATAAGCTCTGTCCAAGTTCTTGATATTATTTATCAGCACCTGGATATATTAACACTTTGAATATGAAATTTTTCTACAACATAGCTGTGAATAATCTATGTTGATTATATATTCATATAAAAACTTAAAATTAATTCACAAATAAAAATAATCTAAAACATTACTTGAATGGCAGATGCATTGACTTCAAACTTCTTGAAAATGGCAAAAGCTTCCTCAAAAAGCTCATTGCTTATGGCAATGTTAGCAATGTCGGGAGCATCATAATTATCCAGCCTGTTAATGTATTCCATGACTCGGGACCTGTCTGCTTTAATGGCCGTCAAGATCAATAGGTTCTGAAGATTTCTGTTTTTTAAATGAAAATACAGTATAATATGTCATAAAATAAAAAACTGCAAAACAAAATTGAAAAACACATAGAAAGATATTTAGCAATTCAATGACTCACCTGTGGTCACTGAACATAGAATTGTCGAGAACAATCTTTTCAAGAAGTTCAATAAGTTCATTCGGGAGATCAGCTGTCATGAATGCTTTTACAGTGACTGATATGTCCTCTGGGTCCTGTGTCTCTGAAAGAGCTGTCTGGACAACCTGGAAATACAAAATGATGGTTTGATTGAACTAGATCTCCAACTACTAAATTCCAACAACTCGTATGAACCAACTACTAACTTGATCAATCAGCTGACTACGATACTCGTTCTCTTCATTGAGAACATTCGCCCACAGGTCGGGATCGCGACGGCGGACCAGGTAACGAGCCTCACTTTTGAAGAGAGAATTCTCATTGCACACCTGTTTGAAGAAAGAATACAAATTGAACAAAATTACAAATAAAATATATTTTTTAAAATTATTTTTCATAAAAAAAAACAATTACATTGATGAGCTCCAAGTCACATGATCCACGTTCGTAAGCCACGCAGGCCAAATGTGGGTCACGCTTCTCGCAGTACTTTCCGACAACCTTGCTGTCGTAGTACTGATTCTCTCGAAGGAATCTTTCCGGATTGTTGTTGCTGTCTATGTAGATCTTTGCAAGAGCATTGTGAGTGGCTGGTTCAATGCTTCCCTCGTGAATGCGAGTCTCCAACCAGGGAAGAAGAAGTTTTAATCTATAAAGCAAAAACCACTTATTTATTACATTAAAAAATTCAAATATAGCAAATAACTTCGATAAAATAGGCTAAGTTGTAATCTAAATAATATGCATCCAGGAGAAGCAATGCATCCCGGTGACTCCGATGCACCACGGAGAAGTTAATGCACCTGGGGAAGTAAAAGCTCTTCAAAACCTTCCCTGGGATACAGATTGATATTATTTATCAAACAATGAAAAATGAGCAAATAGAAAAATATTAAAACATAGACTTCTGAATACATTGATGCATTTTCATGCAACATGTTTACAAATCAACCAACATGTTTACAAATCAAACAACATGTTTACAAATCGAACAACATGTTTACAAATCAACCAACATGTTTACAAATCAAACAACATGTTTACAAATCAAACAACATGTTTACAAATCAACCAACATGTTTCAAATTTCAACCAACATGTTTACAAATCAAACAGCTCGTTTCAAATTTCAACCAACAAATACCCACCGGTTGCGTTTCTCCACCTCGGCAACCAGCTCATCAATGGAGAACTGACCCTTGACAACCAGGATGAGTTGCTTGATGGCATCTTCTGAGCAATCCACATCTAACAGACCACCAACCACGACTGGCAATCTTGATGGGTTCACCTGATTATACAAATTAATTCTCAATGAAAAGATTTAAAAGTACATAATTTTTTTTTAAGCAAACAATAAATTTGAAACAAACAGCAGGAGTGATGACATGTGTGTACAATGAAACGAGAAAATTAAAGAAATTTTTTATTTAATTTTTTTAATAAAAATCACAATAAACCAAACCTTTTGGACATAAATTTCTATGTACTTCTGCAGGCTGTTACGATAGAGATAGAGAACCAAATCGTGAACATAATCAAATCTGTCACAGACGATGATCAATGGCAACTGATCAGTCAACTTGGCTTCCTAAATTAAACATTAAAATTAAATTAATTTTAACAAACTCAATGGAATAAACATAAGTAAATTCAACATTGTAAAATAAATAATTTTGAAAAAACATAAAGAAACCATAATGTTCAGGCAAACACTAAAGCCACCACATTATGATACCTTCAGAAAGTTCTTGACTCTTTCTGGATTGTAGCAATTGCTTTCTCTACAGATTCTTTCAACTTCCTTGATCTGACCAGTCTTGCATGCTGCCTGGATGTACTTGAAGTGGACTTCAGGTTCCTGACTGAAATTGACGATCGAACCAAGGAAATAGAAGAGTCCTTTGGAAGAATTTTATGTTTATATCAAATAACATCCTTTATATTATTTAATAAAAACACTTATAAAACAAATAATATTAAAATTAATACAAATGACTCACATAACAAAAAGTAACTTTTACCTTCAAAACTTTTAAATGACTCAAAAATCTCGATAAGAGCCTGAGTGGTCAGCTGTTCGTGATATTTTGTAGCAATCTGCACGCAGATCTGTAAGTTCTGTCTGATGTTTGCCTGAAGCATGGCCTTGATGCATTCCAGAGAATCTTCAACCGAGAGAGATCCAAAGTAATTCACCAACCAATCAGGATTGAGCAGATGAGTGTGAACAACTGCTCTTTTGATGTCATACAGATCAGTATAGTGCTCCAATGCCTAGAAAACAAAATATGTTTTCACTCAAGCTATATATCTACAGTTGAAAGTCCATGGTCGCATTGGTCACATCGACAATATTAAACAATATATTTAGAATCACAATACTTTTAATAGATATGAAAAACTCACTCTTTGGAGAAGACCAGCTTTTTCACAGAGCTGTGCCACGTGAGCCCTGTCATAATGGGTAAACATCTGGTTTCCAAGAATGGCATCAGCCACCTAAGAACAAATTAATTAAGAAAATCAATATAATTTTAGAGATACAATAAACAATGATTTAAAGGTAAGTCCTGACATTTGGGAGATGATTCGTGAAATACACCTCAGCGGAGCCGAGAACGGCTCGTGGATACGGGAGTACAATGGCGTCAATTACACTGGCTACCAATAGGATTACAGTTTAACTTGCCACCCCAATGTTTATCCAAAATCGGAATGTGAAACTGGTACTCATTTATCGACCAGTGAAGGATGAAAGGTTGAGTTGGCCTGAGCTGAGCTTCCTTGCGACTAATATTTCAACCCAGTATGATAGCATAACTAACTAAGGCAAGATAGTAAGGTATTATGATAGCATAACTACCTTCGCCATTGTACTACGACACCTCACACATCTGCATATTACATATATTAAGCTCAATTTAAACAACTGCTTTCTCCGACAATTTTAAAATATCAGAAAATGATTAAAAAAGTTGTTATAACAGACAATAAATAATAATAATAACCTGAGGTGCAAACATCAGGTTCATTTCTAGGAGTCTCGTTTGAAGAGGTCCCTCAGCAGGTCTGTTGCCCTTGAGGGCATCCAACAAGAATGCAGTGCATTGCTGGATCATGTTAGTTTCCATGAACACATCCACAATCTGCAAACAAGTAATAATTAAACAAATTAATTTTTTAAATAATAGTACTCGTGTCAGTTATTTTTTATTCTGGAGTTCCAGAGCATAGAATGAGGTGTACAAATATGAAATTCGGTTACAAGCCAAGTGGCAGAAATGATCGCAAAACCTGGTTGATGTCCGCAAGTGGCTCTTCGTCCTGCACAAGCATCTGGGCAAACTGAGCTCCTTGGTCAGGATTTATTCTCATGATACTTCTCAACAAGAAAATGTAGTCCGGTGTGTAACCAACTTTCTTTGCATACAGAACAATCTTCTGGTACTGTCCCGTCTCTGCAAAGCATTGAATCACCTGCACACAGAATCATATTAACCAGTTAACTATATTAATTTTATTTAATACTATATTTGAAGAATTTACATTTAATCTAACTCAATTTTTTCCATTTTAATCAGCTGTTATTTTGGTATATCTATATATATAAAAATGAATGTTTGTATATATGTATGTTCTTTATGCATTGCTACACCATTCATCCGATCGTAATGAAATTTTCACACAACCTTGAGAGTCAAGGGGAATCAAATATAGAGAAGAAAAAAAATTGAAATCCGTCACAGAATGAGCGGAGCGGAGCGGGAACTATATACATATTTATATACACATACATACATAAATGAGCGAAAACGGGAAGCCAACTGAGAGCGAAAGATAGAGCGGGAAAGGGAAAACGACCGAGAGCGGAAAAGCGACCGGGAACGGGAAAGCGGAGAAGGAAACGGGAGCGAGAGAGACAAACATTAGAAAAACCCCGGGCAACGCCGGGTGCCCCCGCTAGTTGAAATATAAAATGAACACACTTTAAATGCTATAAATGTATATATTTATAACAAATTGTACATAAAATACATGTATAGAAAATTTTGTTGATTGGACATGATAAAAAACATTCTTATGGCTTAAGTCTAAGATAATTAGAAACTTATCAAGTTATTATTTGTTATTGACAGAGATCAGTACGTCATTAGTATTATAGCCAATGTGTGGTAAAAGTTGAAGTTTCTTGGTATCAGGATTACAGGTAAAAATACAAAATTAATGACCCACTGAACTATTAAGTCAATATTTGTCCATGCACAAACCTTGTTTGGAACATTAGCCCTGAGATAAACGGACAAGGCCAAAGTAGGATCTGCAACTTTGACTAGATCTCCCAGTTCTTCACTGCACTCTAGCTGCAAATTTAAATCAGTATTACTGACATTAATATTGTCTAAAGAATTACTAATTGCTGTAGCATTCAAAAAGGGTTAAATATGATGGCATTAATGACAATATGATTACACACATAACAACCATAATAAGCAAAACTTAAGCACATGAAAAACTCAGCAAACCTTGTCCTCTTTCAACCATTTCTCCAGAAGTTGTTTACGACCTTGTTGAAGTACAGGTCTGCACAGTTCAAGTGACTCATATTTGTTCAACTGTCCTTGATCGAGAAGGATGCCAAAGTATTGCAGAAGAGGAGATGTCTGACCTTGCTGGGCTGGAATTTGTTGGAACCTTTGTATTGTCTGAGGAGTTCTCAATATTCCCTAAAAGTGAATAGAGAGTTTTTTTACTCATCTATTATAAATAAAAGTTAAAGTTAAAATAATCAATACAGAAATAATTTCATAATGACTTTCTTTTTAAACTCAAATTATTATTGAGTTAGAAAAAGTAACAAACCTTTGGAGCTCCAGCTGCAACTTTGGCAGCCTCGTTGTACTGTGCAGCCTGGAAAAGAGTGTTGAACTTTCGTACAAAAAGATCTTCAGCTCCTGGTAGGTTATTTCTAGAAGCAATCCTCAAAGCCAGATCAGGGTTCTGCATGGTGCTGGTTATGTAGGGGATCAAGTTGTCTTCTTCAACGCTCACTGAGAGAACCTAAGAATAAGAATATTTTATAGAAATCATTGAAATCTGAAAAAAATTATAGAGCTCAATAAACAAATAACAAATTCATTTAAAATAGTTGCAGATTTACAAAGTAAAAGATTAACTGGCACTAATGCAACTGCCAGCTGTATTAGCACAGTGAATATTTTAATAAGTAACTTATCAGCCCAGATGCACTTTCTTAGTATTGTTATATAGTCTTCGTTTAAAAAAGTATTAAAAGTAAATTTAGTTAAATAAGTTAGCCCATGTAAATGTTCTTTAAATTTAAAAAACTTAACTTAAACGTTTCCCTCATAGGGGAGCAAACTTGTGCAATAAAAAAATCAAAGTTGACACCTACCTGACCCTTGCGGTTGACACCAATGATTCCAGATGTTGCATCATGAGGAGCAGTAACAAAGATAGTATCCCCACTGATCCTGTTCATGTATATGCAGGTTGCAGTCTCCATGTCGTACAGGTGAATGTAGCCATATTTGGTTATCAAGTAAATCATGTCATATTTTGGTCCAATCTGAATTGAATATTCATCAGAAATAATAAGATTAGCAGCCATGACATTAGGGCAATTAAAATATGTCACATAATAAAATACGTCACATGACAACAACTTACCTGCATAGCAACTGGGAAATCATTCTGCGCTTCAGGAGGAAAGAAAATATCAACGGCTTTCTTCGAAAAAGGTTGATTGCCTTGAGCAGGTGTTCCGACCTCGATCACATGGATCTAATAATACAAGACAAGAAAAATAAATCTTTCGTATTCTAATATAACCATGGCTTTTAGAAGCTTTAAATTTATCTCATAAAATCTGGAATCTAAAAATCTTTTCAAATTATAAATGCAATAAAATAATAAATTATCTGTATACAAACAATAAATACCTTGCTGCTGGTAGCTCCTCTCACAGCAAAGCAGAAGAGCGTGGATGGAGAAGCATTTCCAGGCATGGTGAATTGTCCGAAAGCAGCTGCATGTCCTTCAATTGGCTGGCTCACTTTCCTCTCAACTGAATACAGCTGCATTGCTCCGACCACTCGACTGGCCTGACGTGATGATGAAAAGATGATGATTAAATTTATTCGAATGTGTGAAGATTATAATAATCTAATTCATTCGATGTGAATCATGAAATCTGAATACTTTAAAATTTAAAAAGATTTTTTTGAATTCTGATGCCTAATTATTTATAGAGTAGTGAAACTGATTAAACTAATTAAAAATCATAATTTTGTTAATGATTCTTTATAAACAAAAAGATATGAAATGATATTAAGGTTAAATGTTGACAGTTTTATTTCATAAAAGAAAACATTTCATGAATTAACATGCTTGAAAAGGAAATGATCATATAATAATAATAATAATAATAATAATTCTATATGTTAAAGACTTGAGATTGTGTGAAAGAATAAACAAAACATTAAAGTGGAAATTTATTGCAAATCAGGAACTGTAATATAATCAAAGAAAAGTGCTCAACTTGACTAAAAATGTGAGAGGATTAAAATAAATATTGAACTGAAGTATCAAAAGCAAATTTCAAATCCAAATTTTCCATAAACTAAAACACTTAATCACAACTATCAATTAATAACGGTTGAGAAATTCATTAAAAATATTCCCATTATGTTAAGATTAGGTTCAGAACACTTGAATGATTAAATTAAGACCAATTATAAGATCTGAATAATATATGGATACCTGGTCTAAATTTTATAACATATCAGAAATGTTTTTTTAAATTGCTCTCAAATTTTTACTCTCGTCTCAAGAACACCTTTTCTTAATTAGCACCCAAAATAACTTGACACATGATTTAACTTTAAAACATTAGAAAGTTCTTCATCTTTATCCATACATCACTCAGATATGAGTTATGAAGGCATATAAATGAAAAATAGTTAGTATGTTAATAGTAACTATCAAACTGGAACACCTGTTGATCACCAACTTGAGCCGAAATTCCGATCAAGAGTAACCACTGTTGCTTGTGGTCAGTCCTGTAGTTGATTATCTGGCAGCCTGAAAGAGTTGAGTGGCGATCGAAAATCTTCTGAGGCTGTGAATCTCCTGAATGTTGGAAAATGATCCAGTTATGAAAAAAAATACCGGATATATAAGCTTGATGATTTAAACTGAATAAGTCTGCTCTGTTTAAAATGAAACAGAATAATGTTGGTAATCTCTCTATGAAAAGCAACTTTCACAATCCATACAAACACCATTCTAAAACCTCATATCTACAAATATGAAACCCAGATCTTTTGTCTTGCTAGGGGCAAAGCAAAATCAATAAAATTCAAATTCAAATGAGCCCATTGCAAGTATCAAATATACAGACCACAATTTCAATTCCATACAATTTAAATATCACACCATAACATATAATCTTCTGCTATTCAAATCAGGTTTGCTGTAAACTTTTCTGGTTTCTAATTTCTCTATTATTATAATTTTTACTCAAAATACAAAGTATCTAAATTTTTCATTATCAAGTTATAATCCAAATAAGAAAATATTTCCATGAACTTATAGACTTCATGGTTCCCATGGCAAAACTAGCTTCCATCAATGTGATATTACTAATATCATACAAATGCATGCTATTAAAAATGTAATGGTTTATTTGAACCGTAAAAAACTTTTAAAAATCCTTTATAATTTTTTAATTAGGCAACTAAAACTTTTTGCAAAATATTTTTGAATGGTAGCAAGTCTATGAAATATGAAAACATTAACCACAATCTTAAATAATTAATATGTGAAGTATGTGAGGATTGAAAATATAAGAAACTTTCGAATCAATATGAAATAAACAAAGATTTTATTATAATTTTTTTAATTTAAAAATTAAATATCGCTTTCTTTAAATAAACTAAAAATTGATGGTTTGTCTCTCTACATAAAATTTGTAATTCTTTTAAAATGTTTAAAGTTTTAATTGATTTTATTCTATAATTCACTCATATTTTGTCCAATCAATCTGAAAATTTAATAGAATGTAAGGTCCGTAGCGACAAATAAACCCACAAAATTTCAACTTGATTGGATAACGAGAAATTGGTTTTTTTTAGTGGTAAAGGGTTCCAACATATGGCTCAAGCAAGCAAGCAAACATGGTGAAGTTAATATAAAGGATTCTAAACGAGAACAGATCAAAATATTTTTCTTCAAGTTTTCTAGATAACATACAAAAAACTTTCACACAGACAATGCCTGTATTAAAACGTTGATCTGGTCACACTTGGTTATCAATCCATTAAAAACTACAAATTTGCAGTTGCACATCACATATACAATACTCTACTCTTTATTAAACTTGAAAAAAACAACAACTTTAAATGCAATGAACTTCTTATATCTATAGATAGAACATATCATATTAATAGCATTAACCTTCCATGCTCCAATGATAGACTGAAGCCTCAGTGACAAGGGCCACAGTGTTGACACTAATCCATTTCCAGAAAATGACATCATCTGTCATGTTGTGAGCTTTAACTTTGCTCTTCATTTCAATATTGAAAATTTGCAATGTCTTTCCAGCTGGAAGCACAATTATAATGACTGGTTAAAGAGTATTTAAAGATTATTAAAAAATACAATCAAAAATGATAATAACCTTTCAAAGCAATGACCTTGCTTGCCGGGTTCATTATTGCCGAATCAGCAGAGATTGGTCTCCGGATCGGGTTCTGCATGTCAGCCATGTCAATGATGACAACCTGGGCAGTTTCACCAACTTTTTCTCGTACGCAAATGAATTTATCAGACTCCATTGTGAGGGTGCTAAACCCAATGTTTGCTGCATTGATTCCAACATTTTGCAGCTGAAACAAAAGTATTTTCATAGACATATTTTATTGATGAGAAATTTTTCAGAATGATACTTATCTAACTTTAAAAATAAATTTAAAAAATAGTTTAAAATTTTTAATATTATGTCAAAAATCACATTTCGAGCACAATTTAAATTCAATATCAAACGACGCCTTGGTAGTTAAGAAAACGACTGTCACTGTATCACAGATGACTAACATTAATTAAAACTGACAAATTGACGTTAAAAGCATGTTTCAACTTAATCCTATTTATTAACTAACACCTTTATTACAAAATTAAACTTTAGAATATCAACGTTTGATGAAAAAAATGGGCGTACAGCTGAACCAAAATATTACCTGAATGTGTTCTTGAAAACGTATCGGTAAAATTTGGGTCATTCTATAAGCTTCCTTAGACAAATTTTACCAGAAACTTAATTGAGAAACTACGCGTTGAAATACGCCGATCCCAATTATTTTATATCGGCAGCCAAAAGCGAAAACTTTCGGGAAATGGCGTGTCACGGAGGCGTCGCCAGCATATGCAAATCGCAGGAGTAAAAAGCACAATCCAAAGAATGATAATGAGATCTTATGACATTGACAACATTAAGAATTTATATAAAACTATATAGATTAGCGTGATCTAATTAAATTATTTTATTATCTTAAAGTGTTTTTGAAAAGAAGTTGTTTGTCTGCTACTAGCCACAGGTGCATACCTATATTGTCTCATTTAGAATATGAAGTTCACAAACAGGAAAGAGAACGATGCAAGATCACGTCATAAGCTTTAGTAAGTTATTAAATATATACTTATATACATTAATCATTTATATAAAAGCAGAACTCTATTTGTTTCCATGTTTATGGCTTAAACATCTGAGAGATTATATTAGTGTTGGATATATAATATACATGTATTTACCTACTTTATTGGTATAAGGGTATATATAGCCATAGGCATAGAAATAGAATAAATATATATCCTAAGTCTGTGGCCATAGGTTATTTATAGGTATAGTACGGGCTTTTTCCAGACAATGTGATTTAGGGGGGTTGGCATTGCAGGAGTTCGAGGGGGTCTATTTAAAAATTGACTTAAACTATAAAAAAAATATTGAAAATCAATCACATAAGCTAAATTAAGAAAAATTGCTTAAAATTGAAATTTTCAAAGAAATCTTATTTGCCAGGCTTTTTTGAAGGCATATAAATCTACTACTATATCAAGAAAATTTTCCGTTGGACCTTCAGGTACCTAATTCAATACTTTTGATCATTGATCATATAACAAGTTAAAGTTTTTGGTATCATTCTACCCTTCCTTTGTGGAGTATCTTAATCTATTGTATTAAATGATTTCTCTACTGAACAGCTGTTATTGGAATTACACGAAGACTTTCACAGAGTGCTTGTAACTCACATTTTTTATTGCTCATGTCAGCTTCTAATATTTTGATCAATGGGCTTTTGTCTTGCTTGCTCTGTACTTTTTTGAGTGAACCAATGTTTTTATTGAAAACTAGCAGGGTACCCGGCGTTGCCCGGGGATTCCAGTGGTTTTTCTAATGTTTGTCTCTTTCGCTCCCTTTTCCTTCCCCAGGATTCAAAAGGGCCAACGTACTAAGATGAAAGTAATTCATGTTGACCGCCTTGCCAAATATTATGGAAGCAATGAAACTGTTCGGGACGAACAGGATTAAGAAGGGGGTAGTTTTATATCTACTGGTTATAATTTTCTATCAAGGCTGATAAACTTCAGATGATTCTATAAACTAAGAAAGACATAAAAAAATAGAGTTGAGCGATTACATAACTTCAAACAACCAGTCTTAATTACAGTTACTAAAACACAAGTTTTTGATTAAGTGTATTTCTTTTAATAAATTTTGGACCATTTCTAAAGAACCTTAGTATAGTTATCGATATTATAACAATATATATATATATATATATATATATATATATATATATATATATATATATATATATATATATATATATATATATATATATATATATATATATATATATATATATATATATATATATATATATATATATACATATTTTTTTTTTTTTTTTTTTTTTTATAATAGTTTATAGTCCTTTACACCAGGTGTTTTAAGACTCTAATGTCTGTATGTAGGAAGCAGTTAAGTACTTCCTGTCGTGGATCAGAATATGATCTTTTTTACTTTTCCCTCCTCCTTTCTCCAGGCTTGGGACTGGCTCGCAATTAGCGAAGCGGAGTTATATATACATATACATATATATATATATATACTAGCGGGGTTACCCGGCGTTGCCCGGGGTTTTTAGAGGTTTTTCTAATGTTTGTCTCTCTCGCTCCCGTTTCCTTCTCCACTTTCCCGTTTTCGTCGCGTTCCCGGTCGCTTTTCCGCTCTCGGTCGTTTTCCAGCTCCCGGTCGCTTTCCCGCTCAGAAGTTTTGTTATCGATTTTCTCTCTTGCTCGCGTTTCCTTCCAAGCTTGCTCTCCCGATTCCAGTCGCTTTCTGCGTTCCCGGTCGCTTTCCGCGTTCCCGGTCGCTTTCCCGTTCCCGGTCGCTTTCCCGTTCCCGGTCGCTTTCCCGTTCCCGGTCGCTTTCCCGTTCCCGGTCGCCTTCCCGTTCCCGGTCGCTTTCCCGTTCCCGGTCGCTTTCCCGTTCCCGCTCACGCTTGCTCTCCCATTCCCGGTCATGCTTGCTCTCCCATTCCCGGTCACGGTTGCTCTCCCGTTCCCGTTCCCGTTCCCGTTCCCGTTCACGCTCATTTTCTTTTTTACATTCTTTCATAACTTCTGTTAGCCTATAAAACGTAAAATAGATTTGCTAAGACTATATATATATATATATATATATATATATATATATATATAGATATATATATATATATATATATATATATATATATATATATATATATATATATATATAAATGTTTGTGGGTTAGTTTATCTATTATAGAAACGGGAAAGCGACCCGGAACGGACAGCGAGCGGGAACGGAAAAGCAAGCGTGAGCGGGAATGGGAGAGCAAACGTGAGCGGGAACGGGACAGCGACCGGGAACGGGAAAACGACCGGGAGCGGGAAAGCGACCGGGAGCGGGAAAGCGACCGGGAGCGGGAAAGCGACCGAGAGCGGGAAAGCGACCGGCAGCGGGAAAACGACCGAAAACGGGAAAGCGAACAGGAGTGGGAAAGCAGGTGGGAAAGGAAACGGGAGAGAAAGAGACAAACAATAGAAAAACCTCTAAAAACCCGGGCAACGCCGGGTATCTCCGATAGTACATACATAAACACACACACAGACACACATACATGCACATACACATACATACATACACACATACAAACGCACATACATATATATATATAGTTCCCGCTCGCTCACCCACTCCGCTCCGCTCATTTTGTGACGGATTTCAAAAATTTTTCTCTATATTTGATTCCCCTTGACTCTCAAGGTTGTGTGAAAATTTCATTACGATCGGATGAATGGTGTAGCAATGCATAAAGGACATGAATATATATATACATATATACAAACATTCATTTTTATATATATAGATATACTAGCGGGGTTACCCGGCGTTGCTCGGGGGTTTTTAAAGTTTTTTTATCGTTTTTCTCTAGCTCCCCTTTAATTCCTCGTTTTCTCTCTTGCTCCCGGTCGGTTTCCCGTTCCCGCTTGCTCTCCCACTCCTAGTCGCTTTCCTGATCCCGGACGCTTTCCCGCTCTTGCTTGCTTTCCAGGTCGCTTTTCCTTTCTCGCTCGCTCTTTCGCTTTTACTTGTTTTTCCGTTCCCGCTTGCTTTTCCGTTCCCGTTTTCGCTCATTTTCCAATTCCCGTTTCCGCTTACTCTCCCGCTCCCGCTCCCCTCATTTTGTGACCGATTACAATTTTTTTCACAGTAAGTTTTTTCCATTGACTCTCAAGGTTGTGTGAAAATTTCATTGCGATCGGATGAATGGTGGAGCAATGCATAAAGGACATACATACAGACATGCACCTTTTTGTTTTTCCATTATAACTTTTTAAAATAATCTCAAACAAATATTCTAAATAGCCTACAACCTATTCTCAGACTTACCAAATGTACACAAAAAATTTCATAAAAATTGGTTCAGCCGTTTCGGAGGAGTTTGAAGTCAAACAATATGACACGAGATTTATATATATATATATATATATATATATATATATATATATATATATATATATATATATATATATATATATATATATATATATATATATATAGAGAGAGAGAGAGAGAGATGTAGATATAGATGTAAAATATTAAATCTGCTAGTGCAGCTTCTACAATGAAAATGAGAAAGTTGTTACAAATATTTATGATTTCTTTGCATTGTAGATCTGATATCAATTGAAAGGTTTCAAATCGAACTGCAAATAACACACTCTCAATTGAATGTCCCCCCCCCGAAAGCTTGCCAATGTTGATGTTGAAGTGACGCGCGTGCTCGTGTTTTCGAGACATATATTTGAGTTAACAATTATTTTGCAAATTAAAATTTAATAAGTTATCAAAAATGTAAGGGTAAGAATTGTCCATGGGTCTATGTTTGTTTTTTCTTTTGTGACCCGACCCGACCCACTTTGGCTAGGACCCAATTGGCAGAGCGGCCACATATCGCAGTTGATGTTCTGCAAAATTGTCAATATTCCATCTACCCGCAAATAAATAAGCTGCTGAAACTCTTCACCACTTGCCCCTTTCTTCCGCGACAGCCGAGAGACCCTTCTCAACTATGCGCAGACTCAAATCTTATCTACGCACCATAATGTACCAAACAAGGCTGAATGGACTTACCCAGATGACCATCAATCGCAATCTTAACATTAATAAAGAAAACGCCATCGACATTTTTTTCGCAGAAAAAACTTCGGCTGAATTTCATATTGTAATTTACTGTTTCAATTAAATGTCTTAGGGTTTGTTATTACTAATTATTGCTGAAACCGTCGTTAAGCCTTGACTTTTGTAAGTCGTAAATTTTTCAGTAAAACTCCTTACTAATCAGTTTCTTCCCCCGGGCCCCCCGAAAAAATTTCTGGCTGCGCTCCTGGTAATACTGTGGTAACGGTAATAGCGGGCACGGTAATACCGCAGTAACGGTAACAGATTTTTACTAGTCATTTCCGCGCTATCGGTTATCAATTTTTCACAAATTAAGTTTGACAAACCTGATTAAACTGTTTAAACTGAATACATTTGCTAAACAGGTAAATAATATTTTGCGCTCATCAAATAAAGCAATTTTGTTAGTTTAGTATCTTTGAATTGCAACTAAAATATTGACTGAAGGAGAAATTAAAGAGGAATTAAACAGTTTAAACAGCACGGTAGATGAATTGCCTGTCCTAGGACTCAAATCAAAGTTTACCTTTCGAGCCACCTGAAAAAAAGAGGAAAATAATTAATGGAAACTCAAGTAAATTTGTTGTTGATTTATTGAAAGTGATGAAGGTGCCATCAATGAAGTTGACAGCTTAAGGAACCACTCAGATTGCGAAGATAACATTTTATTTTGTTGGCGAAATAAAACGGAACTTTATCCTAATTTGGTAGCAAAATCAATTTTATCAATTCCAGCACATCATCCGAAAGATTTTTCTCATTTGGAGGAAGAACACTGGATGATAGAAGGACACAACTCCATCCAGATTGTGTCGATACTTAATTATTTTTGCATGGTTTAAATAACGAATAAGTGTGTGTTAATATATTTGAACCGTATGAAGAGTTTTAATTTCTTTAATAATAAAAAATCTTAAAACGATTTTTTGTATGAGAGTTATTGTTTTGGAAGCGGGGACTGGATGGGGAGAGAAGCAGTAATGATGGGGACAGAGTGGGAATGGGGACAAACTTGATGAGAATGGGGAAATGTATATGCGGATGCAGAGGTGGACATGGGTTTGGTTGGGTCCATTTTTTGACATATGCGTGGGTTGAGTTGGGTTGAAAAAAAATTAAAAATATTTTTTTTAATTATTAACAAGTAAAAATAAAAAATAAATGTAAAAAAAGCTTTTATTTTGCCTCTTTATCTGAGTCAACGAACTAAAAAATTTTAATCTTAAACAACCGTTACGCTCAATCTTGTACTTTTTATTTAATTTTTTTATTATTAATTTTGTTTATTACAACTACACTAACTCTCATATAAAATCGATTTTGATTAATTTTAATTGATTTAAGGTAGGCAGTCGCACAGTTAAAAATTGCATGAAGACGTACGAGTTTGAGTTGAGCAGTTTATATCTCGATAATTCAGGCGTCTATATAGTTTTTGGTTACATCAGGAGACTCGTAAAAAATACGGGCATTCAACGAGGCCAATAAATACACTTGGCCACGCCTACTTCTAGATATTGCGTCTGGAAGTTTTGTCCACATTTTATTTTTTTTATAACTTTAGTTTTTGTTTCCACGTCTAAAGCGTTATTAAACTAAAACTATATTACTGGAAATTTCCATGGCTATAAAGTGCCCCTAACGCCGTAACTTTGACCCACTATTTTGCAGTGATGGGCACTTTAACTACTGTAGTTGTAACTACTGTAGTTATAACTACATTTATAGTAGTTACATGGTAGTTATATATAACTACTTTTGTTTTTGAGTAGTTGCCATGTAGTTATAACTACTTTTATGATCTAGTTAGGTAATTATAACTAGTCTAACTACTTTGACTTAGCGCTGTAACAAAATTATTAAAAAGCCAGATAATTTAAAAATATAAAATTAACATAAACTTTCGAAAAAAACAAAGAATTAAAATCTCTAAAAAAAGTAAATTTCTAATTTTTATCAAATTGTTGCGTGTGGTACCCGGTCGTTAAAAATTATTTTATTGTGGTTGATGAGACTGCAATCGTTGCTATGAATCCGATTCACCATTGATTTAAATATTATTATCAGTAAATTTATATCTTTCATAACATGCATTATATCTATGATATTAATGCTTTGACAAAGTTATATCAAGGACGAGGATCACGACAGATTTCATAGTAAGTTTAATTAATTTGTTTGTTTAAAATATTTTGCTTTCAATAATAAATTTAATTTTTTCAGAAAGCAGAATGAATAGTCTTATAATTTCTCACTGCTATAAGAATGCAACAAAGAAGAGCAACAACCCTAATGAAAAGAATTTTTCTGCTGCATGCAAGTTTTGTCCAAATCGCTCTATATCGGGAAACGTAACTAATTCATCAAACTTTTTAAAACATGTTCAGGAACAACATCCGAAACAGTTTAAAGAATTTGAAAAATTAAAAGAACAACATGGTTCTCGGAAGAGAAAACAGGATGATGAAACAGATGAAACTAAGTCAGATAGTTGTTTAGCGCCGTGGTGTCATGGCGTTTCGGCTCGTGAGCGAAGTTAAATTTGAATTGTTTTATTGTTTCACGTGGAAACTGTGAGTTTTTCTTCTTTTCTTCTGTATTCCCTTTTCTAAACTTTTCTTTCTCTAATAATGTACTCTAGGGATTTCTTATTAAGCCTCTCTCAATCTTCTACTCTGCCCACTCGCACTGTTCGCCGTAAGATTTATTATCTTGATATTCTTAACCTAAATTATATTAGGAAATTTAAACGTATTGCTAAGTGCAACTCTTCTTTCTCTGATCTTTCTATATCAAATCCTCTTCTTAAAATAAACAATCTTAAAACTAATAATAGTCATAATAATAATAATAATAATAATAATAATAATAATAATCCTAGTTCTAGCCTTAATATAGCCACCCTTAATATTCGTTCTCTAAATAATAAATCACTCTTTATCTCTGAGCTAGCCCTGTCTAACTATCTTGATCTCTTTCTCCTGACTGAGACCTGGCATGAATCTGCTTCTTCTCCTTCTCTCCTTGCTTCTGTTCCTACTGGCTTCTCTTTTGTTGAGCAGGCTAGGCCTCCTACTAATCCTTTTTCTGCTCAACATTCTTCCTATGGTGGCATATGCCTTCTCTTCAAGTCTTCCTATTCTGTCTCTCTCAATTCTTCTACTAAATTCTCATCTTTTGAATGCCTCTTTACTTCTGTTAAAATTAATTCTTTTAAGTTCAATTTAATAGGTATCTATAGGCCTCCTAAATGCTCTAAACCACAATTTCTGGAGGATTTCTACAACCTTTCTGAATCTCTCTTCTCTCTATCTACTCCTTCTTTTATCATTGGGGATTTTAATATTCCTATTAATAAAACTAAGGACTCTTTTGTTTCTCAATTTCTTGAAATCTTATCTACTTTTAACTTCTTTCAGCATTGTGACTTTCCGACTCATAATCGGGGTAACACATTAGATCTTATTATTTCTCCTCTTTTCTCTAATATAAGTAATCTTTCACCTGTTAATCTTCACTTTACTGATCACTACTTTATTTCTTTCACCTTACCTCTATCTCAACCTTTAATTAATCTTACTTCAGTCACTAAAAGGTGTTGGTCTAGATTTGATAATATTCAATTTTCAAATTTATTTCTCACCTCTGGGTTTTCTTCTTCTTCTTTCACTGATGTTGATTCCTTTATGGACAATCTCAATCTGACGATTTCATCCATACTGGATACTTTGGTTCCTTTTGAGACGTTTAAGTTTTGACTCTTTTCTAAAAAAGCTCCTTGGTTTGATCGTGATTGTGTTCTCTTGAAGCAATCTGCACGTAAAGCCGAGCGAGCTTATCGTTCTAAATTGTCTAAGGGTTCTTGGTATGAGTGGCAATACCATCTCAAACAATACCATAACCTCATCTTTACTAAGCATTCTTCCTTTTTGAGAAAATCTATTGTTCTTGCTTCTAGCTCGAGGAATAGGTGGTCTTCTCTTTCTAAACTCCTTAATAAAAAATCTCCTCCTCCTTCTTTTTCTCCTGATGACTATCATAATTTTCTTACCACGAAAATTGAAAGCATCAGATCTTCTAACAATAGTAAAACCCCTATTTTTTCTAAATTCTCTACTGAAACTTTTACTTTTTTCTCTCCTATTACACTTGACTATCTTACTAAACTTATTAACTCTATGTCTTCTTCTACTTGCTCTTTGGATCTCATTCCTACTACTATCTTTAAAGAGCTTTCTTCTGTTCTTTATCCAATTTTACTTGATTTAATTAATCTCTCTTTATCTACATCTGTGTTTCCCTCTGTTCTTAAGTCCTCTTTTATTATCCCTACTATTAAAAATGCCTCTCTTGATCCTTCTTCTCTATCTAGCTATAGGCCTGTCTCTAACCTATCCTTTATCTCTAAAATTATGGAAAGAGTTGTGTATGAGCAAATAAGTGCTTATCTAACTGCTTTCTCACTTCTTCCCTCTTCTCAATCTGGCTTCAGACCTGGCCACTCCACTGAAACTGCTCTACTTAAGCTTCATAATGACCTTATTGTTTCTTCTGACACTGGCCTCTCTACTCTTCTTCTTTGTCTTGATTATTCATCTGCATTTGATACAGTTGATCACTCACTGTTGTTGGATGTACTTGATAAATCTTTTAATATAACTAGCGATGCTCTTCGGTGGATTAAATCTTATCTATCTGGTAGATATTCCTATGTTTCTATTGAATCTTCTAAATCTACTCCTGTAACTTTGACCTACGGTGTCCCTCAAGGGTCTATTCTTGGTCCTTTACTGTTTATTCTCTATACTTCTGAACTTCCTCATATTATATCTTCTCACTCTCTCAATAGCCAAATGTATGCCGATGACTCCTATGTCTATTCTACTTTCTCTAACTCTTCTCTTGAGTCTGTTCTTAACAAAATAGCTGCCTGCCTTCAATCTATTATATCCTGGAGTTCTTCTATGTGTCTTAAACTTAATCCTGACAAGTTTGAACTAATCTATTTCAACAAGTCCTCTAAATCCCTAAATCCTCTTCCTTTGGTTTTGCCACCACCATCTTCTCTTTCCATTTCTCCTTCTCCCTTGATTCGTAGCTTAGGTTTTCTCTTTGACTCTAACTTGTCGCTAACCCCCCAAATTACTTCTGTTACTAAATCCTGCTACTTTCATCTTCGCCGTATTAAGCAGCTTCGTCCACTTTTGGATGATCCTTCGCTGCAACTTCTAGTCTCTTCTCTTGTCCTGTCTCGAATTGACTACTGCAATTCTCTATACTATGGTCTTCCTGACACTATCCTCTATCCTCTCTCTAAAGCCTTCAACTCGGCTGCTCGCTTAGTTTCTCGCACCTCCTACTCCTCTCACATCTCTCCATCTCTTGTTCTTCTCCATTGGCTTCCTCTCAGATATAGGGTGATTTTTAAAATATGTTTAATAATGTACAAAATAAAAAATTGCCTTTCTCCTCTCTACTTAACTAATTTAATACATATCCCTACTAAGTCTGGTCTTCGTTCTTCTTCTCGTAATCACTCTCGCATCTTCACTATTAAGCATTCTTTTGCTAAACGCTCTTTCTCCTACTCTGGCCCCTATCTCTGGAACTCTCTTCCTTCTTCTCTTACTAACTCTACTTCTCTCACAGTTTTCCGTCGTGGACTTAAAACATATCTGTTTACCAAGTTCACGACCGAGCGCTATTGAACACTGCGGAAATAGCGCTATAGAAATAATTGATTGATTGATTGATTGATGCTAAGAGACAAGCCACATGGCAGCTAAATTTAGGAAAGTTACCCCAAAGGGATTTTGATAATGCCTTGCGTCATCTTGTTACAACCGACATGATGCCATTAGCAACAGTTGACCGAGCTGGATTTAGGGCTTTCTGCCAAATGGTTGTGCCACATTGCCATCTGATGAGTCGCAGATCATTGGGTCGAAATATCTCAAAATTATACATAGATGAAAAACAAAAACTTATTGGTGAACTGAAAAATGCTGAATGGCTCTCTGCTACAGCTGATGCATGGAGCAGCCACAAAAGGGCTTTCATGGGCGTTACGGTCCATTATGTGGATGCAGCATCTCTTGAAATGAGATCAAATGTACTTGGGGTTCGGCGTTTTAAGCATGCCCATACAGGTGAAGCAATCGCAAAGATTTTGCTTTCAATGTTAAATGAATTTGGAATTCGGAGTAAAGTACAGAACATTGTCACTGATAATGCTGCAAACTTCTCAAAGGCTTTCAAAATTGTTGTAGATGAGACAGAAGTAAATGAAGAAGAGTTTTTCAAAGGCAATGAACATGATAATGTTGATGATGATAATGTGTCAGATGAAATAGTTGAAATTGATGACAACAATGATGCCGATTATGATTGTGATTTGTTGAATGTTTTTGATAGTCTTGATGCTGCAGAAGATTCTGATGCAATTGATGTGTTGCCACCACACAAGCTTTGTGGTAACCATACCTTAAATCTTCTCGCTAGTGTCGATAGTCTACTGGCCAGGAATAATAAATTTTATAAAAGAAGTTATGATCGAGCTATGGCAAAAGTACAGGCTTTGTCCAACTCAGTGAATCGTAGCCCTAAACTGAATGACATTGTTGAGGAGATATTAGGCAGTACATTCCTTAACCCAACAGCTACTCGTTGGTCATCTAGTTTTCATGCAGTTCAACGTGTGGTATCTATTGGACTTGATAAAGTAAGGCTTTGTCAAGCTGCGCTGAAACAAGATCAAATGACTGAAGCCGACATGCACTTTTTTGCTTCGTATGCAAAGGTTATGAAATCAATTGTAATTGCTATAGATGTTCTGCAAGGGGAGAAAACAACGTACCTTGGTCATCTCATTCCAACTATTATTGGGTTGAGGTCCAAACTTGAGAAGTCTACTGACAAATTGGTAGCTCCCCTTGTAGAAGCCTTAATTTCTGGCATCAATAAGCGTTTTAATTCAATTTTAATAGATGATGAACATATAATTGCTTCTGTACTACTTCCACAATTTAAATTAAATTTTTTGTTGGAGGAAGAAAGATTAGATGTTAAGCGGAAAGTTCTTAAATATGTTCAACAAGTTGTGGATGATACCACTGAAAGTAATAGAAATAAACTAAAGGAAACAGCTTTAACTGATTCAAGTAAATGTGAAGATGAGGATGATTTGTATAGTTTTATGAACAAAGAAATCAAGACACATGGGTCTATTAGTTTACCAAGCAAAGAACTTGAAAATTACCTTGGATCTAAAGCATCGAATGTTCAATCACTGAAGGATTATCCATTTGTAGAACGAGCTTTCATAAAAGCCAATTCTACTCTTCCAAGCAGTGCAGCTGTTGAACGTTTGTTTAGTATGGCTGGTATGATTTTGACACCTCGAAGGTGCAAAATGAGTGACACTTTATTTGACCGTATGGTTTTTCTGAAAAGCCTGAAAAGTACCACTACTTTAGTAGTAGTTAACAAACTAGTTATAACTACCTCTCTTCTAAAGTAGTTAACATGTAGTTATAACTACTTCTGTCATGAGGTAGTTGGCATGTAGTTGTAACTACAATTGAAGTAGTTGGTGCCCATCACTGCTATTTTGTCAGTCAGAATCGCAAAATGGCGAGCTGACGGCTATTATCGTCATCACCTTAGTCCTTAGCTTTCGAATTACTTATTAAACTATTAAAACATTGTTTTATAAAACGTGTTATGTATATTTATCATTTAAGTTTGTTTACAACATTTTATCCTTTATTTATAAAATATAAACGAATTTAAACAAATTTACGTTAAAAACTTTTTTCCAGCAGATTATTTCAAATTTTGTTTTTATAGATTATTATTCACTTTGAAAAATTAATTGTTTTTATATATGGTTTAATTGGTGTGACTTTAGTGATTTCAGTGAAAATGAATAAAACCGTTGAAATCAACGCGTAACACAAACATCGTTTACGGCGTCTACGCTCTCTCTTTCCTCTCTCCTCTTTTTTTCTACGCTCTCTAAGATTTGATCCCCACAGACAGGGGCGGCGCTGGGAGAGGGAGGGTCCAGGGGTCCGGTCCCCCCAGCTCCGACAAGTACCACCCGTGTGATTTTTGCAAATCCTATGATTTTTTTTTACTAGGGGGTACCTGAATCTCATTGGGTTAATCAGTGTATGTAAAAAAATGCTCACATGTTTAAGGCTGATGTATGCTAGTCTAGCTAAAAATATATCCACGAAGAGAATAAGAAAAAAAAGTAAAGCGGTTTTAAAAAGTTATAAAACAACACTATCCTCAACAAGATGGATGGCTAGATGTGTGAATTTGAGAAGAGTTTACATCTTTTGGCTATCATTAGTTTACTCAACATCCAAATGATGCAGACTTTGGGTTTACTGTCAGCAGTGAAAACTTTAAAATTTGTGTTTGGACTTCATTTTTAATGCAGTTATTTTTTATCTAATGCTGTGTCCGAGGCACTGCAATGCAAGCCAGTGCTATTGACTTGACTGCTGCCAATGTCGTTGAAACTTTGGTGGAAGTTGTTAAACGCATGAAAACAGCTGAAGATTTTGAGAAGATATATGCTGATGTTTCAAATACTTTTGAAAAACTTGAAATATCGCCTTTTGGTGGCCATGACATAAGAAAAATGTCGAAACCATCAGCATTGCAAGATTTTGCTATTGATTTAGATTTTTTAATAAAACATCGTATGCACATACTTCAAGTTTGCCAGAAGATATTAAAAACGAAATAAACGTTTTTTTTTATTTCCGTATTGGACTCATTTGCTTCATCCCTGAAATCGTGGTTCAACTTAGAATTACAACAGTGTAGAAGTTTAGTTCTTCTGTTGTGCAATTTGATGAAAATGTTGAAAGTGCTGTTAGAAAGATGGTTTCCGTAGCTCAAACTGGATGCAGATATATGTGTGGCAGAGGGCCAATTGATAATGCCGCATAAGGCAGGCTACAAGGAGGTGGCTAAAACTGTTACCCCGCCTAACCTTCAGAACCTAGTAACTAAGTTAGGGAAACTGAAATACAGTTTAGTTTACAAATCTTTTCATGCTTTGATATTCGTCTTAATTTCACTAGTAACATTAGCCTCAAGTTCCACAGTAAAGCTGATTTGATAAAATTCGCAGTCAAAGCTTCCATGGGGTCAATGGGGTCTGACAGATTAGATTAGCGGGCGCTGGTGGTATAGCGGTAAGGCATTCGCTTGTGGACCTGAGAGTCGGCGGTTCGAATCCCGCTGGCGTCACCAGCGTCTGCAAGGGGTGCGGTGTGGGTAGGCGCCTATAAATGGCTGCCTCTGGTTGTCCTTTCTAAATGGGCCTACAAGTGAGTTGGATAAAGTTGGATAAAGTGATTACTTTGTCAAACTTAATTAATAATAATAATAATAAATCGATGTTAATTTCCACTGGAAAATCAATTCTTGATTCTGTACAAATTTTATTAGTTGTTGAAAAATTTCTTTCCATCTAACGGGCACTGCCACTGCAATTAATTCGATTTTGCTGCGCAGAGTTTAACTATATTACAGTAGTCATTCCTAAATATTCTGTAAAGTTTGATAATAATTAACTGTTTTATTTCTCTGTTTACAGTTTAAGTACTTTAGTGATGATTATTGAATAATAAGTTTATCAGCTTCGTTTATGTTTTCTGAACTCTTATTTTGTGTTAATTAGGTAAATTTTAATTTTTGTTAAAATTAGTAATAGCAACAACCCCAAGTTAAATTTTTCCATTTATATTTAAATTTTGCCAAACCTAGATAAACTAGGGAAAAAACAGGACCAAATTGTGATCGCTAGTGTAATTATTTCAGAATTTATTTCCTACATACTTCTTTTTCAGTTTTTAACAAAATGGGCAAAGGACTATGAACCATTATATATATATATATATTAGGTATACTTCAACTTCTCCTTGGACATTTTGGACCCCCCAAGAACAAAATTCCTGGCGCCGCCCCTGACCACAGACAAACTAACTAACCAACAAACCAACAAA
Source organism: Erpobdella octoculata (assembly GCA_963978895.1). Classification (NCBI taxonomy): domain Eukaryota; kingdom Metazoa; phylum Annelida; class Clitellata; order Hirudinida; family Erpobdellidae; genus Erpobdella; species Erpobdella octoculata. The sequence continues at coordinate 16,656,173 of OZ022239.1, forward strand.
CAGAGAGACGAGTGAAGTTAAATAAAAGCATTTAAAAATAAATTTTAACTGTCGGCTGGGTTTGATTAGAAAATTTAACTTTTCAGGTGGGTTGGGTCGCCAAAAATGAACCCATGTCCACCTCTGTGCGAATGGGGTGGGATGGAGGAGAGTTTTTGTCCTCGTCAGTCCCTAGTTTCGGTGTTACGAAATGTTTATTGCTTGCGTGCTAGAGGTTCTCTAATAAAAATCTGCAGGGGAGAGTGGTACCTAATGGCCAGACAATTTTACACTTTTATTCAAATCAATCATACAAAAAAACTATAAGTGATAGAAATAAAAATTTTTTACATAATGAAAGCAAAAACATTCCACTACTGAAAACCGCTCATTAAAATTTTTCAAATTATAACAATTTTATAAAAAAACGATAAATAACGCAACCTCTTCCAAAATTTCTGGCTGGCCATTCAGTACAACCTGGTAGTATTGAATGGCCACCCCCAAGTACTCAATAGCCACTCATGCAATTTTTATTATAGAAGACACAATTCTCAACAAATGGTAAGCCAAAATATTTTATTTCACAGAAAAATCTTTATTAATGTTAATTAAAAATTTTTTTTGTCATTTTATTAAAAAGTTGTAGCCTATAAACCAAGACTATATGCTGAAAAGTCAAAAGAAAATTTTATATGTCCATTTCTGCGCTTCGATTTTTGAAGGATTGAATCTCCTAGTTTTACAACAATCTGATCCATATCAGCCTCACAAATCCCTTTATCTTTAGATAAAAATTTGGCCTCTTCGGTGTCTTTATCTTTGTATACAAATTTAAAAAAATCAGCCGAAACTTTATCCTCTTTTACTTCAACAATTTTGCCTACATAATAGGTTTTTGAGTCAAAAACATGTTCAAAAAGACACCAATCCCCTATTTCTATCTTGGCGCTGTCAATGCTAAAATGAGGATCTTTACTGGTAAGCATATTTTTGAATGTTGATTTCCCGTCAGGCTCGATGTCTGGGTAGCTTTTAGAAATATCCCTTCTTGCTGCAAGTTTTGATGTTTTTAACTTGCATCTCTTCAAATCTCTTTCTGTCCTTTCTTTCTGCAAAACATTCTTTACAGGAGTATCTGTCAATATGGTAGAAGACAGTTTCTTCCGACCCCCACCTCGTTTGCGAGCTGCAGCTTTCGGAAAAGGGCGGATCATCTGAAGCGTTGCCGATAACTCTGATCCACTGGGTTCGACAACGACCATAGAGCTGTTGGGAGTTTGAACTTCTTCTTTAGTCACTATTCCATAAACAGGCTGTGATGGTGTAAACAAGATGTCTGTAGCAAGAAAATTAGGATTTGGAAGCAGATCATCTGTATTTTGAAGCGGTACATCGGGATTTTGAAGAATAAGCTTTACTTTCAAAACTATCTCCTCTGCGAATTGCATCCAGTCTACGTCTCAGTGATGTTCTACTCACTTGGTGCTTCTCAGCTGCAGATTTAACTGGCAAGCAAGCTTTCAAAACATCTTCTACTGCTTTTTCCATGTTTTTTTGAGACCATCCCCCCTTCACAGCTGTAGATAGTCTGTTTCTCATTCTGAAACATAACCATAACAACATTAAGTAGTGATTAATATGTATATGTCTTTAATATATTAAACAATTTCATTATATTACATTAACATTTTGATCAATAATGAACCTAAACACATTTATGAAAATTTAAACATTCAGTAATACTGAATAACTATGGTCATTCAGTACGACCTTACAGTGGTCATTTAGTACGAACCGAGATGTACGAGCATTTTAGTCTGCTACGAGCAAAATAATAATTTTTGACATCCAAACTTTATATTAAAATATTAATCAAACATCTCTTTATTTACTAAAAAATCTTACAAAATATAAACTTAAATATTTGATAAGAATAGAATAGTTCTGACCTGACTCGTTTTCACTTTTTCGTGCGAAAAAAAAAGCTCTATAAATGCTGAACGAAATACACGAGAGACAAAAGAACAACAGTGAACAAAGAGTTCATATATATATGCGCATTTTAAAAAAGAGATGGGCGTAAAAAATAATTTAACAAATGAGAAAATCTCAGTGGCCCTTCTGTACAGTGGCTATTCAGTCCGGTTCTCCCCTACTACCCAAGCCGGCTTACAAAGTTATTTAAATGTGTTGGGCTGGGACTCTTGCTCTTGATGTCTGTTATTAGTCCCATGTTCGTAAAGGCCGTGTCGAGATGGCGAAATCGATAAATTATGTGAATAAATGATATAAAAAAATGCAAATATTAGACCTAGTGACTTAGGCGTGGTTCATAAAACGAGTTTATTTTTTTATATGATAGTTTTATAGTCCTTTACACCAGGTGTTTTAATACTGTAATGGCTCTTTGTTGGAAGTATAGTACTAGTACTTCCTGTTGTGGATCCTAATTTAATCTTTGTAACTTTTTTCTCCTCTTTTTTCCAGGCTTGGAACTAGCTTGCAAAAGCAAGGCATATATAACGAGTTCAGAATAGTTCATTTTCATTGAATTTTGATTCTAGAACTTTAACTATATGAATAAATGATAATATCAAAAGATGCAAATATTAGACGTAGGCGTAGTTTATATAATGAGTTCAGAATAGTTCGTTGTGATTGAATTTGATTATAAAACTTCTTGGCAAAAGGTTCATATTAGTATTAGTTGAACTGCTATTTTAAAAGTCGGCTGAATAATACAACCTTAGCTATAAACACAACAAAAAATTACATTTTTGATTTTGGGACGTAAATTTGGGGGCAGGTGAGACATTCTCCTCTGATTTTCATAATTAAAATGTTTACCTAGAGGATACAATATAACTTTTTAATTTTAACTTTATTTAGTTTAGTGATGATTCAATGCGTAGGGGAACGATTTTTACGTGTAGATTATTTTATTTCGAAGCTCGATGCTAGATTTACCAATAACTGCAAAGTATTAAATTGTGTATCCAAAATACAATCAGCAAACTCGCGGTTTTACCCTACTGGTGTTATCGATGCAATGCTGTTTCCCTCACAACTGTCTACAGCAAAGTCATTTTTTACAATCGTTAGAAATAAGTCCAACTTTGATAACTAATCACAATATTCAAAAACACTCCTGAGCAATTTTTCAAATGGTTTTAGTGAGTTTCTCATAGCTCAGAGTGATAAACCATGTTCCGACATTGCTGGTGACTTCAGTTGAAAACGAACAAATTTTCAGCAGCATGAAGCGGGTTCAAACATAACCTCAAAAACAGATGTGAAGAACAACGAATCAATGATCTACTGACAATTTCACACCAGCATGAAGAAAAAAAAATGTATTTTTGTTTTGGGAAAGATAAACGTTATACTTTGTTTTAGACTTCTAAGCTTTTGCTTTAGGAGCTTTAATTGCCTTTAATTGCATTAATTATTTTAAGATTCAAGTTCGAATAAATAAATAAATAAATTTATTGAAATAATGTACATTAAAAACAATATCAGAACTTGATTACAAAGAATTTCAATAAACTTATCTAACTATAAAAGTCTGCTAAAAATTTTTTTACAGAAGCTCTGCTATGGTATTACTAAATTTTGTCCAAAAATACGTCAAAACCTTTAAATCTAACACAAAGCAAAAAAATTTTACCCACCCCATTTTGTACCCCCTTATAATAATAATAATAATAATAATAATAATAATAATAATAATAATAATAATAATAATAATAATAATAATAATAATAATAATAATAATAATAATAATAATAATAATAATAATAATAATAATAATAATAATAATAATAATAATAATAATAATAATAATAATAATAATAACAATAACATGGTTTAAAGTGGTGAGAACCACTACTGGTTAAAAACCAATTTGTCCAAGCATCGCTTTAAAATGTTCAATCGACTCAACAGAAACTGCTTCTTCACTCAGCTGGTTCCAGGCATTGATGACTATGCTACTGAAGAATCTCTGCTTAAATTTCCCCTCCGATTGTTTAAAGATCTTGTGCTTGTGACCCCGTAGTCCTACTCTATTCGCTGTCTGAAAGTATCTTGATGCTGGAATATCTTCCTTGTTTTTCATCAGCTTGAATGTTTCAATGAGATCTCCTCTACTTTTTCTTATTTCCAACGTTGTTAAGCCACACTTGGACAGGACAGCCTATCCGCGTACTTTAATGCTTGAAATCTCTTAATCATTTTTGTTGCTCTTCGCTGAACTTTTTCTAGAATTTCTTTGTCTTTTTTCAAGTGTGGGTTCCATGCTTGGACACAGTATTCTAGATGAGGCCGAACTAGAGTTTTGTACAGGTTCAAGATAACGTTTTTTTCTGCTTACCACAGTTCTTTTGATAAATCCTAGCATTCTGTTTGCCTTGGCTGCAGCTGTCTGACATTGTCTTGATGGTTTCATGTCTTATTTCTTGCTCCTATGTGCATTACTGCACATTTATCAATGTTGAAGATCATTTGCCAGTCTGTAGACCATTGGAATAATTTTGCTAGATCACTTTCTAATATTTTCGCTTCTTCCTTGTGGTTGACTTTTGCACATAGTTTTGTGTCATCTGCAAACTTTGAAATTGTTGTCAATGTCATCTATGTAAATTATAAACAATAGTGGTCCTAACACTGATTATTGTGGAACTTCACTTGTTACATCTACCCAACTTGAGACCGCTTTTTTGATCCCTACTCGTTGTCTTTCAACCAGTTGGTGATCCATTTAAGTAATTTCCCTGTATTCCGTATGCACGTAATTTTTTTTTCTAGTCTTTTTTTAGGTACTTTGTCAAAAGCCTTTGCAAAGTCTAGATAAATTAGATCTATTGAGTTATTTTTATCTAGATTTTTGTAAACATCTTCGAAGAAGTCTAGAAGGTTAGTTAAGCAGGATCTTCCTTTTACAAAGCCGTGCTGACTGCTTTGTATGGTTTTGCTGCTTTTTAGATGCTCAACTATATTCCATTTGATGATCTTTTCTAAGGTTTTGCAAACGATGCATGTTAGACTTACAGTAATTACTGGTCTCTCATCTATTGCCTTTTTTGAACAGAGGTGTTATTATTGCGTCTCTCCAGTCCCTCGGCACATCTCCTGACATGATGGAATCGTTGAATAAGCTGGTCAAAATTTCTTCAATTTCATGTCTCACTTCTTTCAGAAACTTTGGATGAATCTTGTCTATTCCTGGTGATTTGTCCAGTGGCGTAGCGAGGGTATCTGGCTATCCATTTTCCACCGTCATATCAGTTGGACGACCAAAACCGAGGGAACCGAAGGCGCCCGAGCCATAATCGGGCTCGGTGAGCCCCTCCCCAAGAAAATTTTGGAAATCACTGGTGTGAAATAGTGCAAACATACAATTTGTTAATTTTACATGTTTTAAATGTTCAAAAATTACTAAACTTTCGTGAAATTGTTGTCTTTCCTTTTGCTTTTTGGCTCCCCCAAAGCCTGGCGCCCGGGGTCAGATGCCCCTTCCTGCCCCCTTCGCTACGCTACTGGATTTGTCTTCTCGTAGTTTTCCCAGCAAGTCCACAACCATTTCTTTCTTGATAATAACGTCTGTCAATACTTGATCAAAATTCTCTTCGCACTTTCGTCTTGGCTCTGGAATGCAATTTAAGTCCTCTTTTGTAAGAACTAATAATAATAATATAATAATAGTCAATTTGTAAAGCGCCAGTAGCGGAGCGTCAGAGGCGCGCGGGATCTTGTCCGAATGCCTTCGAAAAAAGATGAGTCTTTAAATGTTTTTTGAACGACGTCAGACATGGTGATGATGTGATTGATGGCGGTAGTGAATTCCAGATGGCTGGGGAGCTGTAGCTGAATGATCTATTGGTGAGTTTTGAGTGGCTAACCGGTTGGTAAAGTGAGAGATAGTTGGAAGAACGAAGTTGTCTATTGTTGATCCTAATGGTGATGAGTTTATTTAAGTAAGGTGGGTTATTAGTGCTGAGAATTTTGTAGGTTAGTAGTGATATCTTGAAAATAATTCTATATTCTATTGGAAGCCAATGAAGTTTGCAGAGATGAGAAGAGGAGGAAGTGACAGTGGATGAGTTTGTGGTGACTTTGGCGAGTTGATTCTGAACACGTTGAAGTTTATTTAAGCGAGTCGATGATGTTCCGTAGAGCAGAGAGTTGCAGTAGTCCAGTCTAGATGTGACTAGGCTGCGTGCAAGGGTGGTAGCAGTCTCAGTAGAGAGTAGGGGGCGTATGTGTTTCAGGGCCTGTATATGATAGTTGCAGGCCTTTATAGTCGAAGATATGTGACGGTCGAAGCGTAGGTGGCTGTCAAGGGTGATGCCTAGCAGTTTAACGTGTGAAGATATAGGAAGGGTGGCTCCAGCGATGTCTATTGAGGTTAATTCTTTAAATTTGGTGAGTTGCTGTGGTGAGCCAAGGATGATTACTACAGATTTGATAGGGTTTAACTGTAAGAAGTTTAAGCGGTGCCACTGTTGAATTTTGTGTGTGCAGAGTGTAAGAGTTTGGATCGTGTTTGGTGAGTCGTCACAAGAGAGAGCAGTGAAAAGACAGGTGTCGTCAGCGTATTGGTGGAAAGAGACGTTTGATTGTTCGATGATGGCGCAGATGGGTGTGGTGTATGTTGTGAATAGAAGAGGTCCCAGGACGGAGCCTTGGGGAACACCCGCGTCAAGGGCAGAGGGTGCAGAAGAGTGTTTGCCCATTTTTATGAATTGTTTTCTGCTGTTGAGGTATGAGGAGATCCATGACAAAGCAGAACTGGTAACGCCAAACTCGTCGGCAAGTCTGGTAGTGAGGATGTCGTGGCGAATGGTGTCGAAAGCGGCCGAGAGATCGAGGCAGACCAACACAACAGCGTTCTGGTTGCCACAGTTTTGTAGCATAGAATCAAGTACGTGAAGTAAGGCTGTTTCCGTGGAGTGACCGGAACGATAGGCTGATTGTAGTTTTGTGTAGTTGCATGATGAGGTTATGTGAGGTCCTAATCTTTTCAGTACAATTCTCTCGAGTAGTTTTGAGATGGTGGTGAGGTTTGATATGGGTCTGTAGTTGGATGGGATGGAAGGGTCGAGGTTGTTCTTTTTTAGTATGGGTAAAACTTGGGCGATCTTGTATGATTGAGGGAAAATTCCTTGTGATAGTGACTCGTTAACAAGTTTGGTAATGAAAGGAGATAATGAGCTGGCGTATTTTTTCAGAATAGGGGTTGGTATTGGGTCTAATGGAGATGATTTATTAGGGATAGAGTGGATGAGCTTAGTGACTTCCGATATTGTAGGTGGAGTGAAAGAGGATAGTGTAGGTCCAGCATGGGGTCTGTGTAGTTGAGAGATAGTTAGCGGCGGTGTTGTTAAAAGGGATGTTGATATGGAGCTGTGGATCAATTTTATCTTATCTATGAAGTACGATTTGAATGAATTGGCAAGTTTGTTACAGTCAGTGTCGGTGGTGTGTGGAGTTGAGCTACGGTGAAGCAAGTTGTTAGCAACTTTCCAGAGCTGCTTGGGGTACAGGTCAACTAGTCGCCGCCCAACTAGTCGCTGCCAACTAGTCGCTGGCCAACTAGTCGTCGGGCCAACTAGTCGACGGGCCTACTAGTCGCCGCCCAACTAGTCGCCGGGCCAACTTGTCGCTAGCCCAACTAGTCGCCGCCCAACTAGTCGTCGAGCCAACTAGTCGCTGTCCAACTAGTCGCCGCCAAATATTTAACTATTTATATATATATATATATATATATATATATATATATATATATATAAGTTTACATTTTACATTTACATTTCAGTTGTGCCCTTTGATTTTCTAATTTCTGTTCTGACTTTTGCATTTATAGCACGTGGTAGGTTCACAAAAAGTTTTCCGAAACTGCAGTTAGTCCATGTCAAGATAGAAATAAAATGACGGACATTAAAAATTGTTTTACGTCTTCTAAGTTTAGACACATCGAGGCTTTTTCGCGAAAACTGTTAAACGCAAAATGGGCCATTATTTTCAATGGAAAAGAGAAAATGAGCGTGAACGGGAGAGCAAGCATGACCGGGAACGGGAGAGCAAGCATGACCGGAACGGGAGAGCAAGCGTGAGCGGGAACGGGAAAGCGACCGGGAACGGGAAAGCGACCGGGAACGGGAAAGCGACCGGGAACGGGAAAGCGACCGGGAACGCGGAAAGCGACCGGGAACGCGGAAAGCGACCGGGAACGGGAAAGCGACCGGGAACGCGGAAAGCGACCGGGAACGCGGAAAGCGACCGGGAACGCGGAAAGCGACTGGAATCGGGAGAGCAAGCTTGGAAGGAAACGCGAGCAAGAGAGAAAATCGATAACAGAACTTCTGAGCGGGAAAGCGACCGGGAGCTGGAAAACGAACGAGAGCGGAAAAGCGACCGTGAACGCGACGAAAACGGGAAAGTGGAGAAGGAAACGGGAGCGAGAGAGACAAACATTAGAAAAACCTCTAAAAACCCCGGGCAACGCCGGGTAACCCCGCTAGTATATATATAAAATCGTTATAAAATGTTTTGTCACTGGTTACTGTATTTTGAAGAAGTTATACGATTAATTTTTGAACAGTTAGGGAGTCTTTAAAAAGTGTTCCAGAATTTTAATTTTAATGAGATATTTCTCTACTGCGGTGACTAGTTGTACCTACTATGGTGATTTCTCCATTTCAGTTCATTTTTATGAAAGCGTGCTTAAAATTATTGAATTACTAGCGGGTACCCAGCGTTGCTCGAAGTTTTTCTGTCGTTTTTCTATCTCGCTCCCGTTTGCTTCCCCGCTTGCTCTCTCGCTCCCGGTCGTCTCCCGTTTGTTCTCCTGTTTCCAGTCGCTTTCCCGTTCCCGCTCGCTTAAGATAAGATAAGATAACGTTTATTATAGTGGTTTAGAAGATTTTACGCCTATAGACAACCACTTCACCGCTTGCCCGCTCCCTCTTGCTCTCCTATTCCCGGTCGCTTGCCCGCTCCCGCTCGCTCTCCCGTTCCCGGTCGCTTTCGCTTTCTCGGTCGCTTTCGCTTTCCCGCTAGCTTTTTCGCTCCCGGTTGCTTATCCGTTCCCGCTTGTTTTTTCGTTTTCGTTCCGCTCACTCACATTCGCTCTTCCGTTTCCGCTCGCTCTCCCACTCATTTTGTGAGCAATCTTAATTTTTTCACAAAAACCTTCCTCTATTGACTCTCAAGATTGTGTGAAAATTCCCCTCACACACACACACACATACACACACACACACATACATACATACATACATACATATATATATATACTAGCGGGGTTACCCGGCGTTGCCCGGGGTTTTTAGAGGTTTTTCTAATGTTTGTCTCTCTGGCTCCCGTTTCCTTCTCCACTTTCCCGTTTTCGTCGAGTTCCCGGTCGTTTTTCCGCTCTCGTTCGTTTTTCAGCTCCCGGTCGCTTTCCCGCTCAGAAGTTTTGTTATCGATTTTCTCTCTTGCTCGCGTTTCCTTCCAAGCTTGCTCTCCTGATTCCAGTCGCTTTCCGCGTTCCCGGTCGCTTTCCGCGTTTTCGGTCGCTTTCCCGTTCCCGGTCGCTTTACCGTTCCCGGTCGCTTTCCCGTTCCCGGTCGCTTTCCCGTTTCCGGTCGCTTTCCCGTTCTCGGTCGCTTTCCCGTTCCCGGTCGCTTTCCCGTTCCCGGTCGCTTTCCCCTTCCCGGTCGCTTTCCCGTTCCCGGTCGCTTTCCCGTTCCCGGTCGCTTTCCCGTTCCCGCTCACGCTTGTTCTCCCGTTCCGGTCATGCTTGCTCTCCCGTTCCCGGTCATGCTTGCTCTCCCGTTCACGCTCATTTTCTCTTTTCCATTCTTTCATAACTTCTGTTAGCCTATAAAACGTAAAATAGATTTGCTAAGACTATATATATATATATATATATATATATATATATATATAATATATATATATATATATATGAACAGTGATTAATTCGTTTCAGAAATAAATTTAGTTTCAGTTTCAGTTTAGTTTTGGCATTATGAATTATTATTACAGTTTCGTTTTAGTTTTGAATTTTTCAATAATTTTAATTTCAGTTTAGTTTTGAATCAGTAAATATCAGTAATTATTATTACCGTTTCGTTTTCGTTTTGAATTTTTCAATAATTTTAGTTTCAGTTTAGTTTTGCATCAGGAATTATTATTACCGTTTCGTTATAGTTTTGAATTTTTCAATAATTTTAATTTCAGTTTAGTTTTGCATCAGTAATTATTATTACCGTTTCGTTTTCGTTTTGAATTTATAATAGTTTTAGTTTTAATTTCAGTTTCGTTTGTAATCTCTCTATTTTGCAGTTGTAACTAAACACAAGTCAATTGAGAAACTGTTTATTCAATTTAAAAAAAACTCTCATTTCTAAGTTTTTTTTTGGTCTATGTCTCTTCCCTCCGCTCAAAAGGCCACATAATGAAAATATCCTCTCCACATATGCCTATGAAGAAGGTGCTGCCAGTATGTCCAAAGCCAAGAGGGAAAGTTGCGGATATATAGACTGTCGAGCAATCCAAAACTGTATCACATCTTCTGCCAAGTCTTCCATATCCTAACTAACCTTTAGGTTTGTTGGATTTTTACCGGCCAGTTGAAAACCGCACTGGTTTATAGCACCATCGACGTTACTATCTTTTTTTTGCTAGACAAACACTTTTATTCGTAGTGACATCATATTTAAAATAATTCCAAACTAAACTTTCGCTATTACGACCAGCAAACATTTTCGACAAAACAACGCCAGCTTTCGACATTTCTGACTCAATAAATAACAACAAACCAAAACACGAATACAATAGAAAAGGAATAAACAATTTCGTAGCGACAAAGGCATGTTAAAAGGAAGTACCATAGAAGCGAAATTAATTTTTATTTTGTTTTTAATATTTTTTGTTTTTATTTCGTTTTAACAAATTATTTTTTATTTTTATTTCTATTTCGTTTCTAAAAAAAAACAATTTTTATTTCTATTTCTATTTCGTTTCAAAAAAAAAAAAATTTTTATTTCTATTTCTATTTCGTTTCAAAAAAAAAAATAATTTTTATTTCTATTTCGTTCTAACTAACTAATTTTTATTTTTATTTCAGTTTCGTTTTGACTTTCTATTCTAGTTTTCGTTTCAGTTTTCGTTAACAAGAATTAATAATTATCGTTTTAATTTCTATTACCGTTAACGAAATAATCACTGTATATGAATGTTTGTGGGTTAGTTTGTCTATTATAGAAACGGGAAAGCGACCCGGAACGGACAGCGAGCGTGAACGGAAAAGCAAGCGTGAGCGGGAATAGGAGAGCAAACGGGACAGCGACCGGGAACGGGAAAACGACCGGCAACGGGAAAGCGACCGGGAGCGGGAAAGCGACCGGCAGTGGGAAAACGACCGAAAACGGGAAAGCGAACAGGAGTGGGAAAGCAGGTGGGAAAGGAAACGGGAGAGAAAGAGACAAACATTATAAAAACCTCTAAAAAACCCGGGCAACGCCGGGTATCTCCGCTAGTACATACATAAACACTCACACAGACACACATACATGCACATACACATACATACATACACACATACATACGCACTTACATATATATATAGTTCCCGCTCGCTCACCCGCTCCGCTCCGCTCATTTTGTGACGGATTTCAAATTTTTTTTATATTTGATTCCCCTTGACTCTCAAGGTTGTGTGAAAATTTCATTACGATCGGATGAATGGTGAAGCAATGCATAAAGGACATGAATATATATACAAACATTCATTTATATATATATATATATATATATACTAGCGGGGTTACCCGGCGTTGCCCGGGGTTTTTAGAGGTTTTTCTAATGTTTGTCTCTCTCGCTCCCGTTCCCTTATCCACTTTCCCGTTTTCGTAGCGTTCCCGGTCGCTTTTCCGCTCTCGGTCGTTTTCCAGCTCCCGGTCGCTTTCCCGCTCAGAAGTTCTGTTATCGATTTTCTCTCTTGCTCGCGTTTCCTTCCAAGCTTGCTCTCCCGATTCCAGTCGCTTTCCGCGTTCCCGGTCGCTTTCCGCGTTCCCGGTCGCTTTCCGCGTTCCCGGTCGCTTTCCCGCTCCCGGTCGCTTTCCCGCTCCCGGTCGCTTTCCCGTTCCCGATCGCTTTCCCGTTCCCGGTCGCTTTCCCGTTCTCGGTCGCTTTCCCGTTCCCGGTCGCTTTCCCGTTCCCGGTCGCTTTCCCGTTCCCGGTCGCTTTCCCGTTCCCGGTCGCTTTCCCGTTCCCGGTCGCTTTCCCGTTCCCGCTCACGCTTGCTCTCCCGTTCCCGCTCACGCTTGCTCTCCCGTTCCCGGTCATGCTTGCTCTCCCATTCCCGGTCACGGTTGCTCTCCCGTTCCCGTTCCCGTTCCCGCTCATTTTCTCTTTTACATTCTTTCATAACTTCTGTTAGCCTATAAAACGCAAAATAGATTTGCTAAGACTATATATATATATGAATGTTTGTGGGTTAGTTTGTCTATTATAGAAACGGGAAAGCGACCCGGAACGGACAGCGAGCGGGAACAGAAAAGCAAGCGGGAATGGGAGAGCAAACGTGAGCGGGAACGGGGCAGCGACCGGGACGGGAAAACGACCGGGAGCGGGAAAGCGACCGGGAGCGGGAAAGCGACCGGGAGCGGGAAAGCGACCGGGAGCGGGAAAGCGACCGGGAGCGGGAAAGCGACCGGCAGTGGGAAAACGACCGAAAACGGGAAAGCTAACAGGAGTGGGAAAGCAGGTGGGAAAGGAAACGGGAGAGAAAGAGACAAACATTAGAAAAACCTCAAAAAACCTGGGCAACGCCGGGTATCTCCGCTAGTACATACATAGTGTTTATGTATGTACTACACACAGACACACATACATGCACATACACATACATACATACATACACACATACATACGCACATACATATATATATAGTTCCCGCTCGCTCACCCGCTCCGCTCCGCTCATTTTGTGACGGATTTCAAAATTTTTTTTTTATTTTTGATTTCCATTGACTCTCAAGGTTGTGTGAAAATTTCATTACGATCGGATGAATGGTGTAGCAATGCATAAAGGACATTAACATACATATATACATATATACAAACATTCATTTTTATATATATAGATATATATATATATATATATATATATATATATATATATATATATATATATATATATATATAAATAGTTAAATATTTGGTGGCGACTAGTTGGACAGCGACTAGTTGGCTCGACGACTAGTTGGGCGGCGACTAGTTGGGCGGCGACTAGTTGGCCCGGCGACTAGTTGGGCGGAGACTAGTTGGCCCGGCGACTAGTTGGGCTAGCGACAAGTTGGGCGGTGACTAGTTGGGCGGCGACTAGTTGGCAGCGACTAGTTGGCCTGCTCCGAGCTGCTTGGATGAGTGAGCAGCACTGTTGAGCTGCTCCTAAATGTGATCAGACCGGGATCTGAGGATAGCCTCACGTGCATATTTCTTGGCTTCAAGGTAGTTATTTTCATCTGCTTTGAGTTTAGATTTTGAAAACACTCTCGAAAGACGACATCTGCTTTTAGCCTGGCGAGCAGAATGAGACAGAAGCTCACTTGGAACACATCGAGGACGTAACGTGCGAGTCATGGCAGGTACATGCTTGTTCATAAGGTGTCGAAGGGCTTTGTCATATGAGTCTGCAAGGAGGTCTACATCAGGAGACAGGTTCATGAGTGATGCGATGGTAGTATCAAGGTCAGTGTGAAACCGATTCCAATCAATATTGTTGTACTTTCTTACTTGGATTTTAAAGGGAACGGGTGATGATTTAACAAGGTCTACTATGTAAGAGATGAGGTGGTGGTCAGAAAATGTGACTGGTGATATAGAAGTCATGGAGATGAACTTATTGGATTAAGTGCTCTGCGAAATGACAAGGTCGAGTAAATTGCCTTTGTTATGCGTAGGAATGTCAATGTGTTGGGTTAAGTTGAGTTCGTATAAAGTAGTTAGTAGAGTAGTATTAATGGAAGCTTCTTTACCAGGTAGGTTGAAGTCACCATTTAAGACAAAAGAAATTTTAAGGTCTTTGATGAGTTCTATGAGCGAGGTGAACTGATGAATGAAAGATGATGTGTCTGAGTCGGGCGGGTGGTATATTGTGATCACGTTGAGAGAGGAAGAATGAGTGCTAATTTTGATGCAGATAGCTTCAAATTCAGTAAAGTTAAAATTAGGAAAATTAACAGGAGTGGTTTTGAAACAATTGTTTATTATTACTGCGACGCCACCTCCTTTTTTGTCAAGGGAGATCCCACGGTGCATGTGGTGAACTGCGTAGCCCGATGGAGCAACATCGAGTTTTATTGCATCTGGAGCGTCGGACGTGATCCAGGTCTCGGTGATCGAGAGGACATCTAGTTTGTGACTGTGAATCACATCATGGATCAGAGCCGCTTTGTCAACGGCTGAGCGAGTGTTAGGAGACCGGCTTTAATTAGATTAGGAGAAGGAGGGGTCTCGTTCTTGCTTTTGAACAGTTTAGGTTGCCAGATGTTGAGTCTGAACAATCGGTCAATGCCTTGAGAAAGGGGAGCCGAGCTGAGAGTGCGCATGTAGTCGGAGCTGTATTGAAAGGTATCCATTGAGCGATAACGGAGATCCGAGCCGAAGATAGTATAAAATGGAGTTAAATTTAAAAAATAATTAGCGGAACTAGTAGAGTTAAAAATATTAATCAGAATATTGTTTAGAAAATTAGGAAAAAATTAAAAAGACTTCAGTTATCCAAGGCAGAACCATATATATAGAATATTCTATTCTATATATATGGGCAGAACGCAAACGAAAATCCCGGTGTAAGCACGCATAGAATCGCAAACACAAAATAAACTGACACAAAATAGTTATTGAGCATTTTTGCCGTAACTTCATCATTGGTTATAATCTTGCCTTGGTTGTTTTTTAGTGGCCCACTTTTATTTTTTGCTTGCTTCGCATATAATTGTAAAAACATTTGCTGTCAGTCTTTATGTTTCGACTTAATTTTTCCTCATATTTTCTAATAGCCCTTCGGTTTGTCGCTTTTGCTAAATTCCTTTTTTTAACATATTTATTTTTTGTCAGTTCCAGTTCTTCTTCTGCATAGCCTTCCAAAACACCAAGCTTTAGTTTTTGCATTTTTTCCATGCTTTAATTTTAGTTCTTCTAGCCCTCTGAACGTCTTTATTGACCCATGGTTGCTTTTTGTTGAAACGCCTGTGGGTCGGCACTGTTTCTTCAATAACCTCTTTCATGTGAAACACAAATGTGCTCCACCTGGTGGCGCTGGTTGCAGAGCGGTAGAGCGCTCGCCTGTCGATCATTAGGTTGGCAGTTCAAGCCTCACCGGCGTCACCAGCGTAACTCCCTTAAGCAAGGAGTTCACTCGCATTTGCTAAAGGGGTAGGTGCCTATAAATGGCTGCCTCTGCAAAGAACCCTTCAGTGGCCTTGAAGTCCTTTAGGATTTACGCCACTCTAAATATTGTCAAACATTATTATTATTTATTACCTTTTGTCAATGTTTATGTCCCCCAGTTTATTTAGCAAGTCGATTTTTTTAATTTTGTTCCTTACTTTGTTGTAGTCTGCTTTGAAGTAGTTGTACTTCTTTTGAAATTTGTCTGGTTCTTTTTGATTTTCAAAAACAATGTTGAATCTAATAATCTGATGATCAATAGTACCAAAATCTTTACCTACTGTGATTTTTTCTAACAGGTTCCCTTCATTTGAAATCACTAGATCCAAAATGTTATTTCCTCTTGTTGGTGCTTCTACATGTTGAAAAAGAAAACACTCATCTAAGCAATCTAGAAACATCTTGTCTGCTTGCTTCTTCCCATCTTTTTGCCTCCAGTCAATATGGAAATTGAAATCACCCATTCCAATGCAAGATGTTTTTGAAGCTTTAACCATCAATTCATGCAGTCCAATATCGCTTTCCTCTGTGGAATCGGGAACTCTATAGCAAACTCCAACTAACAATGTTTCTTTTCCGTTTTTTAGTTCGCACCATATACTTTCTTTGAACCTGTCATTCTTCAAGTCTTCTCTTTCAATTGAGGCTAGATTGCTGTTTATATACAATAGAACACCTCCTTCGTGTAATCTTCCTCCTCTTATGTCTCTGTCTTTCCGGAACATTACATACCCCTCAAGTTCTAGCTCGTTGTCTTTTATTTCTTCCTTAGCCCAAGATTCGGTTATTCCAATGATATCAGGTTTTTCTTTGTCCACATATAACTCAAGTTCAGTTCTTTTACTTGCATTCACTATACTTTTGGCATTGACATAAAAAGTTTTCAAATATGAAACTTCTCCCCTTGTGAACTGTTTTTTATTTTCTTCGCCCACCGTTATCAAACCTCTCCTATCTTTCTTTGCATTGTTTCTTCTTTCCATTTTCTTGAGTGCCACCTTCTTCTTTTAACCATGCTCCACTATTTTCAGTTTCTTTTCAGCTTTACTATTCTCATGTCCCCCGGCAAGCCCTTTACCCTATATAGCCAATTTCCCGTTGTTTCTCCATGCTGCTTCTCTCTGCATTGTTCAACCAGTTTTCTGCACTGCTCTCTTTCAGTTCTTGTCAAGTCAAGAGTGAATGAGATTTTCTTGAATTTTTCTTCTTCTTTTTGAAGTCTGAACAATGACTCTAGAGCTCTGTTTTTGATTGTAGCATTACGGAACTCTATAAGTAACGGTCTTTCTTTTTCTCTTTCTTTGTATTTTCCTAATCTGTAAATGTTTTTTATGTCCAACTTTTCATCGCAGGGCACCTCCAGAACAACATTCAAGAAGCTTAACACTATTCTTTTGTCTTCACTTGTTCTTTCACCGTTTCCCGTGCCTTCTTTTTCAGCCAATCGATATAAGATAATGTTGTTTTTCTTTCTTTCTCTTAGTTTTTTCTCCTCTGTGTTGAGTTCAATTGATTCCTCTACTTTTTTCACTTTTTCATTTATTGCCTTCAGTTTATTGTCAACATTTCTTTTAAAAACAGTGCTCCACTCTTCGGTTTTTTCCACTAAAGTAATTTGTATCATTTTTTTTCGTCATCTTAATTTTTTTCCACCTCTCTTCCATCTCTTTAATCTGTAATTTTTGCTTCTCATAATGCTTGACCTCTTCTTTTGCTACTACTTCCTTATTCCTAAGCAGTTCCTCCAATTTTTCATCCAACATATCAATACTTTCCTGTTGCTTTTCAATCTTCTTCTCCAGCACCGCAGCTCTCTCACAGTCTTTGCATATATGTCCGGCAAAACTTTCGTTACCAACGTACAACTCACATTTCTCACATTTTTTCAGATTTCTGGACATTTTAAAAATTTCAACTTGCAAGAGATTTGTGCCACAAAGTTATGTTATATGGAAAGCAATGTTTTATTTCTCGGGTGGAAATTTCCGAAACAAGTAAACGCCTCTCAGCTACTGTTTAACGCAAATAATAAGGAATTTAAAAGATCGGTAATATTAAACAATTATATTATAAAACTGACATCATTATACTGGAAAACCTACAAACACTAATTAAAAAGATATTTGAGTTTTAGTCGGCATTTAGTCCAAGTCTTTGTTTTAATTCTGTATCTGTCCTGCAATACATATAGACTGGTAGATCTATCAGTTTTTCAAGGCAACATGGGAAATTTTAATAGACAAGCCGATTTTTATACCATTAAATAAAGAATATGGTGTAGAATGTCTGTATGAAAATACCACGAATGAGCAGTTATGGTACTCTAGTTATTAATGATTTTAGGCGTACTCTTTTGTCTCATTACGCAAGACAATGTCGCGTTACGCGCAGTAACATATTTACTCGCTCAGCCAATAAAAATTCAATAAAGTCTCGTTTTCTATGCTAAATTTGCGTTGTCTTTGTATTCATTTTGCATTGCCGGTTTTATCGCGTTTGAATTCGATTTCTCTTCAATATGTTAACGTTTTATTTAAGCTTTAGATTTTGATTTGGACGATTTTGGATTTTTAGCAGCGTTTTTTTTAAAATTTTATTCATTTATATAGTTGTATAATTGTATAGTTTGTATAGCATTGTACATAGTTTTCTCTTCAGTCAGTCTTTTGTGTGTCATTCTGGTATTTTTTTATTTTCTTTTATTCGTGTTATTACATCTGTTAAGTTTGGTTATGGTAAGTTTGTATTGTAGTTAGCACATTTTTTAATCTAAATGTAACTAATATCGCAATGGAATGCGTTGTGTGTAAATCTGCTACTGAAGAAAAACTAAAAATAATCTAAATATTGAAACAAAGTGGGAAAACTTCTCTATTGAATTCTGCAATTGTAATTGGAGATACAATTTTAATTGACAGTTTCACTCTATAAATGTGGATGTTTGTATACATAAGTAAATAACAAAGCAAAAAAAATAATCAGCCCCAGCCTTGTGTTAGTTTTAGTTCTAGCAGCTAGCTCCAATAAAAAGAATTTAAGATCTAAGTTTATATTTGACTGAAAAAATTTTCTATTGTGTGGATTAAGTAGTTCAAAAATTATTCCTGAAAAGCTACCTCAACTGAAAATGCAGCCTGTTTGCATGTTTTGAGAACTCATTTTCAGGAAATGAAATTGAAGTATTTCTTAGACAATGATAGATGGAGCTGTGGAAAAATAGATTTTAAGTTGTGTCTCATTAATACTGATATAGAGGCAGCACCTGATAGCCCAGATAGCCTAATTATTATTGCATAAGTTGTTAATGTGGAATTATTAAAAAGGCTATGCTCTTCTAAAAATTGTTTATGTTTAAATATGAGCTACATTGTATCTGCCTGTAAACATTGCTATGGTAAAGTTTGTAATAAATCTCTTCATACTGATAATCTTGAAGTAGATATGTTTTATTAGGGCGATATATGTGGAGGCCTGTATGAAGAAACTGTAAAAGTCGATGAGATACTATTTTAATTAGTCTTGCCCAAAATCAGTCTTTGTTGTTGGACGTATTTATTTTTTTTATTGGCAAAAAAGTTGATGCTCTTAAAACAGTTTTGAAGGTACTTGTATATGCTTGTAAATGTTGCTGTGACAAAGTTTAAGATAACTCAATTTATATTAGTGGTCTTGTAAATAATATCTAAAATAGTGAAATATGTGTAAATGTCAGAGTTGGCCAATGAGAGCAGTTATTACATTTGTATTTAAAGTGATATATAGAAACTTATCAAGTTCTTGAAACAATGTCTTCTTTGTTCTGCAGGGTTTTAATGCTTGTTAAAATAGCTCGTGTATCTTTCCTCCAGTTACACGTCTATTATTGTTGTAACAAGTTCTTCTGCACATGAGGATATTGCTAAGCATTGTCTCAATGTCAAAACTGTTTGCTTGTGTGTTATAATAAACAGCAAACAATTTGACTATGATATGATGTGCATTATTTATCTACAAAATCCTCATAATCTACACTTCCCAGTTTGCTTCAGCCAGCATGACAAAAGTTGCTAACAGTTTCTCTGAATTGAATTAAAATTTGACAATGTTTAAAGTGATATTAGTGTTTAGTTTTTAGAATGTCTCTTCGGAAGCACTGAAGTGTCACAGCCAATGTAACAGCAGTTGGCAAACCATTCTCAGTTTGGCAACCCCGAACCTTCTGTCTACAGCACTCTTGATATGTGTGGTGGAGACAAGAAGTAAAGTCGTGGATGAAGATCTGACTCTTCTGCTCGACTGAATTGTGCTCAATATAATAATTTTTGAAGCTAGATAACAGTTATTATTATAATTATTTAATAAGTTGAAACTTATACTTTGTTTTTAGAATTAAAATTTATGTTATTCTAAAAACCAGTGTTTGATAAATTTCTTGTCTTTAAGATGTTTGAGCATGGTCCTCCTTTAAAAAGTGGTACGATTCCCATAACCGGCACCCCCTTCAGCTATTTTCAAATAAGGTTGTGTTTTCAAGTTGCATTGGTTTTTAAATACTGGAGAATTTCAAAAACGTAGACTAGTTGAGTGTACATAATCGTTTATACAGAGGAGTTAAGCTAGTTTAAGCATTTGATAAGCAACAACATTCTTCGGGCAGCTCCATAAGCAAACGGAAAATAAAAGTTTCGTTAAAAAAATATAGAAATAAATAACTAAACTGTTTTATGAGCATTTGAGCGTAAGAAGTTTAAATTTCGTGGAGATAATTTGTAAATTAAGCGTCACTTTTTACGCAGAAATAGAAAAAGCTGGCTGTTGATTGGTTGGCGTTAATAAACAGATTCGCGAGTTTTGAGCAACTTCTTTTGCTAATAACTTTTTTTAGGGAACGATCTGTGTCTGGTATCTTTTTCCAGCTCTTAGTTATAACAAATACTATAGTTTAATGTACTTTTTGGCTTGTCTATTAAAATTTCCGTACCAAAAGCTAAATCTACCAGACTAATAAATTAAATGTGTGTGAAAGCTTATCTGTTGATCATTGAGACAACGTGGGTGTAAATTTTCATTCTGGATTGAATATCGATCCTCTTTGCTAAATTATCCACCCAATCCCAAAATATCCGCTCTGTTTTATTACAAATAAACATCGGTGCCGACGTGCCTCTGGAACAGAAGATATTAATTTTTTGCTCTCTGTCTCATTGACAACATCAGAAATAGGTAGGTTGAAGCAAATTGTTAATAATAACGCCAGTTGAAACATGAATCCAAGACTCCTTTTCAAGTGCGTTATCTCTGACATTTTAAAACTATTTAATTAAAATAAATTTTATTGAAATATTCTTTTTTAAATATTCAAGCTAGCAGGCGTTCATAACATAGGAAATGTGCAGTAAAATGCATGTGTCAAGCAGGCGCTCAAAAAAATTTCAACAATAAAATAAAAAAAGTATCGGTATTTATTAGGCAACTCAAAATAACTACGTTTTATTAATTTTTATCATGAAAACCCCAAACGTTTCCTTAGTTTTCTCCAAATGTAGGGGAGAGTAGTACCGAATGGCCACACAATTTTACACTTTTATTCAAATCAATCATACAAAAAAACTATAAGTGATAGAATTAAATTTTTTCACATAATGAAAGCCAAAACATTTCACTACTAAAAACTGCTTATTAAAACTTTTCAAATTATAAACATTTTACAAAAAACGATAAATAATGCAACCTCTCCTCAAATTTCTGGGTGGCCATTCAGTACAACCTGATAGTACTGAATGGCCACCAATTTTTATTATAGAAGACACAATTCTCACCAAATGGTAAGCCAAATGTTTTATTTTACAGACAAGTCTTTATTAATGTTAATTAAAAAAATCTTTAAAGCATTTCGTCATTTTTTAAAAAGTTGTAGTCTACAATCCAATACTATATGATTAAAAGTCAAAAGAAAATTTGATATGCCCATTTCTTCTTCTGGATTTTTAAAGGATTGGATCTCCTAGTTTCGCAACAATTTGATCTTAATCTGCCTCACAAATACCTTTATCCCTAGACTAAAATTTGGTCTCTTCGATGTCTTTATCCTTGTACAAAAACTTCAAAAACCAGCAGAAACTTTATCGCCTTTGACTTCCATGATTTTGCCTACATAATAGGTTTTCGAGTCAAAAACATATTCAAAAATACACCAATCCCCTATTTTTTATCTTAGTGTTATCAAGGGCAAAATGAGCATTTTTACTGGTGGCCATATATGTAGATTTTGTAGATGTTGATTCCCCGTCAGGCTCGATGTCTGGGAAGCTTTTCGAAATATCTCTTCTTGCTGCAAGTTTTGATGTTTTTAATTTGGATCTCTTCAAATCTTTTTCTGCTTTTCAGCTGCAGATTTAACTAGCAAGCAAGCTTTCAAAACATCTCCTACTGCTCTTTCCATGTTATTTTGACTTTTGAGACCATCCCCCCTTCAAAGCTGTAGATACTCGGCTTCTCATTCTGAAACATAACCATAAAACATTATTAAGTAGTGATTAATATGTATATATCTTGAATATATTAAACAATTTCATTCTATTACATTAAAATTTTGATCAATAATGAACCTCAACACATTTATGAAAATTCAAACATTCAGCAATACTGAATGACTATGGCCATTCTGTACGACCTTTCAGTGGTCATTCAGTACGAACCGAGATGTACGAGCATTTTAGTGTGCTACGAGCAAAATAATAATTTTAGACATCCAAAATTTAGATTAAAATATTAATCATACATCTCTTTATTTACAAAAAATATCTTACAAAATATAACCTTCAATATTTGATGAAAATAGAATAGTTCTGAACTGACTCGTTTTCACTTTTTCTTGCGAAAAACCAAAAAGCTCTATAAATGCCGAACGAAATACACGAGACACAGAAGAAAGAGTTCATATATATACACATTTTAAAAAAGAGATGGACGTACAAAAATTTAACAAATGAGAAAATCTCAGTGGCCGTTCCCCAGTAAACATGGTAACCATTTTGTAACGTTTCTTGTCCGTTACTTTTCAGTTACCTGGTTATGAAAAGGTTACCTAGCCCAAAGCAACTAAAAAGAAACGTTTCTGCAACGTTTCCAATGTAACGAAAAAGTAACATGTAATTTGCGACTAAAAAGAAACGTTTCTGCAACGTTTCCAACGTAACGAAAAAGTAACGTGTAATTTGCGACTAAAAAGAAACGTTTCTGTAACGTTTCCAATGTAACGTAAAAGTAACATGTAATTTGCGACTAAAAAGAAACGTTTCTGTAACGTTTCCAATGTAACGGAAAAGTAACGTGTAATTTGCGACTAAAAAGAAACGTTTCTGTAACGTTTCCAATGTAACGGAAAAGTAACGTGTAATTTGCGACTAAAAAGAAACGTTTCTGTAACGTTTCCAATGTAACGAAAAAGTAACGTGTAATTTGCGACTAAAAAGAAACGTTTCTGCAACGTTTCCAATGTAACGTAAAAGTAACATGTAATTTGCGACTAAAAAGAAGTTAATACAAAGTTTCTAATGCAGCCAAAATGTAACGATTTGTTTTATTCATAGATATCTATGGTTTTATTATTACGGATAATATAAAAATCTTTTATAGCATATGTAATTTTATAGAAAAAGTAAAGTGTTTGTTTATTTATAAAACTCAATTGCTAAAAAGCATTTAATAAAGACGCTTAATAAATGGTATTTGCATTGTGTCGTATTATATTTTCCTAGATTTTGTTCTATCTCATCGGTTCACTGAGAGCGTCGAACGAGTCGCCTGGGATGAGATAAGATGCTAATCAAAAGTTAATTAACGACTCGCTTCTACAGCTCTTGTGTTAGAAATAATTTGAAGGTACAAAACAAACTATACTGGTTAAAAATCACCAATCAATTCGAAACATTAGATTTTTAAACCATTTGAAACCTCTGCTTCCTGCTGCACTACTACCCCTGCGGGTTTACTATCAAAAGGGCGAAAACATAAGAGCGAAAACAAAAGAGCGAAAACAAAAGGGCGAAACTAAAAAAGGCGAATGCTAAAAAGAGCGCACGATAATAAGAGCGAAAATGAAAAGGGCGAAACTAAAAAGAGCGCACAATAAAAAAAGGTGAACGTCAAAAAGGCGAAAATAAGTTTTTATTAATTATATGAAATGTTATCTATAAATAAAAATGACCAAAGGAATAAAAAAAGCGGGAGTGGAAAACAAGCGGGAGCGTAAGAGCGAGTGAGAGAATCAGCGGAAACGGGAAAGCGAGTAGAGGCGGACGTGTGAGCGAGAATGGGAGAGCAAGCGGGAAAAGAAAGGAAAAGGAGGGAACAAAAAGGCGATAGAAAAAAATGATGGAAAAAACTCCGAGCAACTTTGCTAGTAATTTAAAATTTAACCATTTGAGATATTCGCCATTGCCGGGTTATCTGGTTATCTCTATCTATCACACACACACACACACACAAACACACACACAAACACACACACACACACACACGCACACACACAAACACATGCACACACACACGCGTGCACAAATTAGGTCTCTCTTTTGCCATATCACATTTTTACTCTTTCTTTCTCTCTTTCTTTTTCTACTATCTTTCTCTCTCTCTCTTGCTCTCTTTCTCTTTCTACTTTTTCTCTCTCATTCACGCACGCACGCAAACAAATAAAGTTTTCTCTGTCTTTCTCTTGGTTCCATGATCAAAAAATTCATGATAAAACGTATATTTTAATTGCGTATATTTTTTCAACTTTTTAACGCTATATAAAATGTCCGCGATCAAATTGTTTCCAGTTAAAATGTCTAGAAATATTTTAACTAAAGTTTAATTTGACAATGTAGTTTTTAATATTATTTTTCTTTGTTTATAGCTCTACACTGCTGGGTATAATTTGCTCATCACTTTTTCCACAGAAGCTGTAAAACTATATAGTTTTTTACGTAAGCAAATTTTTCTATAACCAATTTGGTACCAAAAATACATATCTAGAAATTCAAGTTTGAATGGTAATTAGGTAGGAAGTTTCCCAACCGTGACCATGGCATCTGGTATTAATGTTTTATTAATCTGTTTGCAACATTCGCCTGACGAAATCTTCATAGAAAGCTATGAGAGAAAAAGAAAGAGGGAAAAAAGAGAAAAAAGAGAAAGATATGAAGAGAGAGAAAGAGAGAGGGGGTTAAAGAAAAAATTAACTGTTATAGTATCTACTAAACATTTAGAACACCCCGGCACAATATCATCATCATCTAAGGAAAATGAGGTAAGAAAAACACAAATGGTAGAAAGGAAAAAGAGAAATGGAGAGAGAGAAAGAGAGAAAACAATATAGCAGAAAAAAAAGTTTGTTTCCTAGTATGGGCTAAATTTTTAATTTTAACATTTCATGTTTTCGCCTTTTTGATGTTCGCCTTTTTTTATTGTGCGCTCTTTTTAGTTTCGCCCTTTTCATTTTCGCTCTTATTAGTGTGCGCTCTTTTTAGCATTCGCCTTTTTTAGTTTCGCTCTTTTGTGTTCGCCCTTTTGTTTTCGCCCTTAAGTTTTCGCTCTTTTGATAGGATACCACCCCTGCGCTGTTTGTGAATTTTTATTTTATTTATTTATTCGTGTTTTAAGAAAAGACCTGACAGAACGCAGGAAATCATAAAAAAATAAGCAAAAAAACAAGAAATTAAAAGAAAGTCTGTCTAGTCTATAACGAACATTCAATATTCCGCTAATTATAATGACTGGCAATAGTTAATTTTAGACAATAATAATAGAATAACGTTATTGAATCAGCTAATAGAGTTGAAAGAAGTTAGGTTACTAAGAGTCATAGAAGAGCATTCTAATAATAAAGTTACAAGCAAAACTAGCAGAGTGATGTTGCATTGAAGGGAGTACAAAATCATGTTTCCTCTTGCGAAGAATATGACCATGATTTATCATTACGTGGTCATACTCATTTGTAAACATTTCACTTTCATTCACACTGACATAATCTAAATGGCCATATTCTCAGGTGAGACATTCTTCTTGCTTTACCAGCGAATTGCTTGATATCACAAGTGTCTACCAACCCGTGGGTATATAGTCATAGACACCTTTCACTCTTCCCCATCAGCAGTTTTTTCATAAACTGTTTGAGTTTTAACTTCGAACCCTTTACCAGGAGGTGTAATTTCTGCCGGTATAACACTTTGGAAAGAAAGCAAGGAGCTAAATCTGGCTCTTGTTTAATGCCTTTCACAGAACTAATATTGTTTGTTTCTTGTTCCTAATGTTCATTCTTGCTAAATCTTGACAAGAAACATAATCTTTTTGTTAAAAGAATGAGGTAATGTAAATAAGCCAAAGTTGAGGCTCTTTGACATTGGCTGGCAAGTTGGTAAGCTCCGCCTCCAGGCCAATTATGAACAACTTATATATAGTCTAAAAGTGCGCCAAAAATCTGTTTGTTGTGAGGTCACGCCGTTATTGTTTCAGTAAATCTATCGTGTTTTGTCTGCATTTGCTAACATCTAACGAGTTTAGTTCATTCTCATTGTGTTATAATTGAGATTTAGCATACGCCTTATCAAGACAAGTCTTGCTCAGTTAAATTCGTTGTGTTATAATAATCAGTTAAATTCGTTGTGTTATAATAATCAGTTAAATTCGTTGTGTTATAATAATCAGTTAAATTCGTTGTGTTATAATAATCAGTTAAATTCGTTGTGTTATAATAATCAGTTAGATTTTTTGATCGAAACTTTGTTACAATATGAAGAGCAGTTAGATTAAGTTAGATAAAATTAGAGCCGATAATTTAACAGATATGTGGTTGGACAGTTTACTAATATATGGGAAGTTTTGAAAGAAATTAAAAGTAATCTGGCTCTTCTTGTCAGTCCGCCAACGACAGCAGTTAATACGGCAGTTCCGGAAAACGTTCATTTCCCCATGCACTCCATGGTACAATTTGACCAGTTGGATTCAAAATTAGAATCTAAAGAATTATTTGATGCTCTGGTAAGTCAATTACAGCATGTACTTAGATATCTAAAATTTTTGTATTAGGTTATCACTATCATAAACTCTCCAAACCAATAGACGCTTCCACGATTCGTCAGCCAAGGAAATTGAGGTTGTGACAAAGAAGTGGATAAAGTTTGCACATGAGAGGCTGAACCGCAAGGAGAAGAAATGACATTTATATAGAGCTCAAAAGACTTTCTTTAAATAAACTTTTTTATAAATTTGCAAATATTGTTTCAGTTTTGTCTATTGATGAACGTATTTGAAGTGATAATTATTTGCATGAGCAAATAATAGAGGAGGTTTCTAAAGCGTTACATTGTAAACGTTTCTAAAACGTTACACAGGAAACGTTTCTAAAACGTTACACAGGAAACGTTTCTAAAACGTTACACGGGAAACGTTTCTAAAACGTTACACGGGAAACGTTTCTAAAACGTTACTCAGGAAACGTTTCTTTAACGCACAGCCGATGAGCAAAACAACCGAAAAGAAACACGTTTCTTGTAACCGAAAATGAACGGTTAAGAAACGTTACAAAGTGGTTACAATGTTTACTGGGTCAGTACTGTGGCCATTCAGTACGGTTCTCCCCTAAACAAAATGACCGGTCATGTACCTACCTAGCGTTCGACTTGGGCTAAATATCTCTGATAAAAACTATTTTTTAAATAGAAGCAAAATGCCATTAAATAGTAATTATGGGCTACTATGACATATTAAAAATTCTAAACTGAAAACTTATACGAAATGGGTTACGGAAGTAGGGGAGAGTAGTACCGAATACAAACTCAACAAATATTTCTTTATGTCCCGAAAGTGTAATTAGCATAAAGCGTTTATCTCAAAAACTAGCCAAACGTTGATAACTTGCAAGGTGTCATTTTGAGGCTATTATGTGCCCCTATAACATATCAAAAATTCAAAATGAAAACCTAAACTAAAATATACAACAGGGGCTCACGAACTTGGTGTTTTTTCACACGAATGCTCTCATCCCCATCACTGAGTGAATAAAGCGCCTTTAAGCATAAAGCGTATATCTCAAAAACTAGCCAAAAGTTGATAACAAGCAAGGTGCCATTTTGAAGCTATTATGTGCCCCTATAACATATCAAAAATTCAAAATGAAAACCTAAACTAAAACATATAGCAGGCGCTCACAAACTTGGTTTTTCCCCACAAATGCTCTCATCCCCCTCACTTAGTGAAATATAGGTACGCTTTATGCTTAAAGGCGCTTTATTCACTCAATGGTGGGGATGAGAGCATTCGTGTGAAAAGACACCGAGTTTGTGAGCACCTGCTTTATATTTTGTTTAGGTTTTCATTTTGAATTTTTTATATGTTATAGGGGCACATAATAGCTTTAAAATGACACCTTGCTTGTTATCAACTTTTGGCTAGTTTTTTAGATAAACGGTTCATGCTTTCAGACGCTTTATTCACTCAGTGAAGTGGTTTGAGAGCATTCGTGTGAAAAATCACCGAGTTTGTGAGCGCCTGCTATACGTTTTAGTTTAGGTTTTCATTTTGAATTTTTTATGTTATAGAAACACATAATAGCTTCAAAATGACACCTTGCATGCTATGAACCTTTGGCTAGTTTTTGAAATAAAAGGTTAATGCTTAAAAGCGCTTTATTCACTCAGTGAGAGGGATGAGAGCATTCGTGTGAAAAATCATCGAGTTTGTGAGCGCCTGGTCTATATATTTTAGTTTATGTTTTCATTTTGAATATGTTATAGAAACACATATAGCCATTTCCTATATTACGAGCGCCTGCTAGCTTGACTCCAGTGAAATTTTCCAGTAAATTTCCGGAGATTTTCAACACTAATGGAGTGAAATACAGCACTTAAAAGGCTACCTTTACACTGATGACCTTGATCAGTTTGTGAGGCACAGTACTACTCCAAACCTACTAATCCAACAGGTTAAAAATACTTCAGCAAAACAATCCCAGCCACGAATTCGAACTCAATACAGAAAAAAACCAAAATATTTTCAAATCTAATGAACAACAGAACATAACAGAACAGAAAAAAAACCATGATTTGAGCAAAAACTAGAGAGCCACTGTTAATAACACTTTGACAAGAAACTGACCAAGAGCATGTACCCACCTACGCCAGAAATCATCAATTAAAAATCATCTAAACTTTAGTTAGATTGAGCAAATAAAAAAGTCTAAGAACTTGACAAACACATTTTAGTAGTCAGTCCTACCTCAACCATACATGCAACTACACTATAAAAACAATCCTGAAAATAAACACGATTGTTATGCATCCGCTAGAAAATCGAATGACTTTTCAATATCAAAATTGTGACTTTAAATAAAATTGACAAAAGAAGACACTTGTTCTAGCACAAACTGTGTGGTTTATCTTGGTTATGACTTAGATTGTATGACACAAGATTTAGCTGCAGCTTCCTTATCTTGTTTGTATATCTGCTCCATTTCCTCAACAACATTCTCCATTAGGGTGGAGCTGAATTTGACAAGAGCTCCAATGTCATCTCTAACATACCTGCATAAATTAATAAATTATAAAAAAAAATTATATGATCTTCATAAACAAAGATTAAATAAAACTAAAATTTTAATTTATACAACCTGATAATATTGTGCTTAATGAGTGTGTTCACATCATCTGGAGAAGTGAATTTGATCAGTTTTGAGAGTTTCAAAGATTTATTTGGAGATTTTCTAAGAGCTGAGACAACATTCCAGGTTGATGGTAAACTAGAAACTCGAATAAATTTTTCTCTTTCCCGGTCTTTAATGATTTCACTGATTACATCGACAGGCATCCCCATAGAGTAGTCTCTCTTGAAAATAAGGAGATCAAGCACTCTGCCACCAACTAGTTCTACGACTTCTTCAGCTTCACTGTTTGACATGGACTTATCGCTGTTTGAACCTCCTTCAATTAAAGTTTCCCAAAGTCTGTCAATTGTCAAAAACTTTATTGCCTCTTCCCTAGTCATGTCATCAATAAGAATAGGATTTGCAGCTCTTGACCAACTGCTAGAATTTTTCTGCAGCTGTTCTTCTGTTTCCTCATCATTGTTGACAAATACAACTTTAACAATATTTGCATCTGCCCACAATTTTGCTTTGTCTTGAAGTTTCTCTAAAGCACCTGGCATATGCTTATTAAGATTATTGACTCCATCAATAACTAAAACAACAGGTTTTCCTGTTTTGAGCATGTATATGAAAGATGAATTTTCTATTGCATCTAAAACTCTTATAAGCTTACTGTCATTATCTTTTTTGGGAAATGATTCTATTCTTAAAACAAAATCAAGAAAAAAACTAAAACTGATATGTTCATCAAAATTAAATTTTACAGCTGCAGCCAGTGTTTCAGGAAATGATTTCCCCTGAGTAACTGTCACATAAATTGGTGCTCCTTTTTTTAGAGTGCCACTATCTGCCATTAACTGTCTAACCACTTCAAGTATTGTACGTGTTTTTCCAACTCCTACTTCTCCGTTTATTAAATAATATTCATTTGTAAAATCTGTGCTAAACATTTTGTTAAGAACATCTTCTTCTCGGGGTCTGGCAAAATAGGCCAATTCATACTCATTTTCAGCAAGAGGAGGCAATATGTTACCACTTTTGTAAACACTTATCATTCTGTTGAACCTGGTGTAATCTTTATATCCAACGTAACACCCGGTGGCACACGCGCCCCCTATCACAGATAACATGGGACCTGACCTCAGAAAATTTCCAACTGCCTGCTTCCACGCCATCGGGCTTTACAACGTTAAAACGAAAAATCTGAAGAACTTACGAACACAAACAGAGCAAAGGATTTCGTCGTACCGCCACTTTTGTCTCGCCGTCAGACAGCACTGGTGTTGCGGTCCTTGCTTACGTTTCGCGTTTTAGCCAAGTTCGCCGCTTTCTCATCTAGTCGAACGACTTGAAAAGTTCTTTAACAACATCATTATTAAGAGCAATTGAAAAACTTACTGTTTTAATATGCGCGTATGACGTTTAATTAGCCTACGTCTGACTGAACGGCCTGGCCTAGGCATATATATAGAATATATATATGGGCCTAGGTAGCCGATTAAGCACCACCAGTCAGTTGCGGCAAAAATTTGAAGCGCCTTGTTCAGGTCAAGTTCACATGAAGAATATATTAAAAAATTAAATTAACTGAACTAATAAGCAAAAATAAATAAATACAAAAGTCAAGTGTGTTTTTAAAGGCTGCAAAACAAGTAAACAGTAACTTTTAGATTATTTCAATTTATTTTCAAGCCAATGAACAAACTTAACAGGTGTATGTTTATCTAAATTAATCATAAACACCCCGAGCGTCCTGCTATCTGCATGCGTTCGCTTTTATGATTACTGTCATTTAGAATTAGTAAGCTCTTATGTTATTGAAGGTTTAGCGCATAATTTAAATATAAACGAACATATCAATTCCGGGATGGCTACTGGATGGAAACAGGCTTTCTCTTCATTTTTTAGGTCGACGCCCATGATCTCAATGTATGGGGGAGTATTGGTGACAGGATTTTATGTGTCCTACAAAGATTACAGCAGAATGCAAAGAATGATTAACATTTATAAACGGGGAAACATCCTTCCACCTCTAGCAGATAATAAATTTGAAATAAAATATCAAACTAGATCTAGAGAAGAAAATACAATAAAGAATTTGTTAAACAACAATTTTACAAATGAATACTATTTTATATATGGTGAAATTGGTGTTGGAAAAACCAGGACAATTGTGGAGGCTGTGCGTGAATTGATACAAGAGAATGGACTTCAAGAGAGAGGAGCTCCAATTCTTGTTTCAGTTGATCAGGGAAAGTCATTCCCCGAAACATTAGCAGAAGCAATAGATTTCAACTTTGACGAGCACATCAGCTTTGGTTATTTTTTAGACATTATCTGGAGGATTGAATCTTTGCCCAGGAAAGACCACCAAAGCAAGCTCACAAGAGTTCTAGATGCCATTGAAGAGTCATCATACAAGTATATGCTAGATACAGGAAAGCCAGTTGTACTAGTAATTGATGCTGTTAATAATTTAGGTAAACAAATGCCCGATGCATTAGAAAAATTACATGATAAAGCAAAATTATGGGCTGACGCAAATATTGTTAAGGTTGTCTTTGTAAATAATGATGAAGAAGTGCTGCAAAAACTGGAAGGAAATGCCAGCAGTTGGTCAAGAGCAGCTTGCACCATTTATTTTGACGATTTAACCAAAAGTGATGCCATTAACTTTTTAACAACAGATACTTTAATAGAAAGTCACGAGCATTACTGCAAGCTTCATGCCCATCTTTCTGAAGATGAAGCAAAGCAAATATTCGATCTGGTCGGAGGGAGGATTTTAGATTTAATTGCATTCAAGCGTTATTACATGGAAGGCGTCGAGGAAATCAGCAGACGTTTGAAGGATAGAGTAAAAGAAAAATTTGTCAGGGTTTCTCAAACTCCTGACTTGTGGAAAGTTGTGGCAACGCTAAGAGAATTTCCAGAAAAAACAATGACACTTTCAAAACTGATTAAATGCACCTCCAAGAAGGATGTAGATTTTCTAAAAAAAATTGATATATTAAGGTCAAAGTTTAGGTGAAATTTAGAAATAAAACAATTTACAATTGTTTAAGCAAAACTATTGACTTTTTTAGATATATTCGCAATGATGTTGGGGCTGTGGTGAAGTTCAGTTCGACCCTTACGGAAAAGGTTGTGGATGAACTAGAGCAAGCATATTTACTAGAAAAGAAAGCTGCCAACCAAGAAACTTCACATGGTAGATCTGAGCAAAATGAAACAACACACAAGTAGTTGTTTCACCCAACTCATTTACAACTAATTTTAACAACCACATAATTTGGATACTTTTGTTGCCGACTTGAACATTTTTTAACATCTAACATGTTGGTGCCTTAAAGTTGATTTAACAGATCTGACCGCAACACTTGATTATCTTGATTGATGTTGCTGATTTTATTATGCATTTTACTCAAAAAAGCATAATAAAAAATTAAGAAACACTTTTATTTTAAATGTTTTCAAAACAGAAAAAAAAAATTAAAAACATAAACTAACAGAAAAAATTGTATTTTAAATGTTTCTAAAGAAGACAAAAAAGTAGTGAAATGTGGTAATCAAAGTATGACTGGCAGAAAACCAGGTTGATAAATGCTAGTTCTTTGTAAATGATTCTCCACCTTTTTGATAGGACAGTCCATCTGCCATCGTTGCATTCTTAAGAAACATAGATAATTTCATTAATTACATTTTATTTACATACATAATTTCCTATGTCTGTATGTATGTTAGCAATTTCGCATAACGCAGCGGCCACGGTGGTCAGCAATCAGCAGTTAATAAAATTAGTGCGCACAAGAGTGTAATAAAAGTTATTACACAATTGTACAATGCATAAAATATATAATGGGATTTTAAAAAATCCGTCATTTTTGACGGGCTATCTCTAGTTTAAAAATAAATCTCCAAAATTATACATACTTTGTTAATTTCTTTCTGCCTTCCCCTTGAAACAATTTCTTCAATTATTTCTCCACTGCCACGAACCAACCTAAAACAGTGAAATATGTTAAAGACTCTTAACTTAAGAGAGCCAGGTTTTAAGAATATTTTTTATAATATTTTAGTGACTTTTCTTTACCTGCATCTCCCAGTTTCTGGATCGAATACTCGACTGATTTTGTTCTGCTCCTTTTCCCACTGTTCTTTTGTCATGGGCATCATAAGCTTTTTGTTACTTTCTACAATATAATTGTGATATTAGTGGAATGACAAAAATGCGTGTATTTTTTAACATTAATATATCTTTAATATAATACCTTTGCTTGAATTAATCGAATCTGCCTGTGAAACCTCAGGCTTAGCTGCAGGTGTCGGTCCTATAATAGCGTCATGTCTATCCACATCTCCGGAACTCAATCTACGTCTCTTTTTATGCTTATGTTTTTTCTTTTTGTGATTTTTTTCACTCTTAAATTAAATTACTTACATTAAAAATTAGGCCTGCAAACGGTGTTTAGCAAGCTTCACCTTAAAATTAATGTTTTACAAACAAAAATGCAAAAAGATCTCTAAGAAATAATCTGCCTTTTAAAACCTTATCTCGCTTTTTTTCTTTTTTTGGCTTGCCCCCATCGGTTTCTGAGTGCTTACGCTTCATTAACACCCAATTATTATCTTTGCGGTTGGTTTACAGTGCTGTGTTAAGTTTTGTCGGATTTATCTTATCTATGGTTGTGACTTTAAAAATATATTATATAGGTCTACGGTTTATGTCAATGCCTTCGTACATTGTACACTACCTTGCTTATTCTTATTAGCAGATAAAATAACCAATTTAATCAAGTTACATTGATAAATAATTAAATACACAATTCGATGGCCTAAAACCTTAGCCGTTTTGTTGAAAAAAGTTATTATTTCAATAACCTTAAATTTGTTCTTTTTTAATTTATAAAAAACAAAATAAATCTGGAAAGTTTTCAAAATGAATTTGATGATAGATGTTGGTGGGGAATCCAGTGAGCATAGTGATCAATCAGGCATTAATTTTGGTGAGAATACCTCAAGAGGTGTCACGACCACTGATCTCTATAATATATTATAGAGATCAGTGGTCACGACCAGTGGTGTAACAACCATAAATATATATCCTGGGTGGAAAATGTCCAGTAGCCTCCAAGCTTTAAGTTACTTTTTAAAATTTATTTTCTTTGTTCATTGAAGCAAATAATGTGCAAAAATCTTGTTTAACAAGTTGGTTTTACCTTGGATATTATTTCCCAACCCATTAACTTGGTTACTAATGTCTAATTGTTGTTCTCCCTTGATGCATGTAGTCCCAGAATGATCTTGAATGGGTTCTGTGTATGTTCTCTTTAATGATGATGAACTAAAGTTAGTAGGCTATGATATGTTTAGAAAAGACAGAGAAAATCAAAAGAATACTGGCCATGGTGCTGGGGGTGTACTGTTGTATGTGAAAAATGATTTGAATGCAGTGCAAAGAGAGGACCTAAACAACAGAAAATTTAAAGAAAGCGTGTGGTGTGAATTGAAGCTGAAAACATATAAATTAATAATTGGGGTTTGCTACAGAACTCCGAGTTCTAATGAAGATGCAGACAAGGGATTGTGTGAATTGATTTCCAAGGCAAATGAAAAGCCAGTGATCATTATAGGGGATTTTAATTACCACGTTAATTGGGATACTCTTGAGGGTCAGACACACAAAGACAAGCAATTTCTACACTTCATTAATGATGAATTTTTAACACAGCTGATCAGAGCACCAACAAGAGGAAGAAATACTCTTGACTTATTATTAACTTCTGAAGAAAATATTGTTGAAAATATAATAGTGGGTGAATGTTTTGGTACAAGTGACCACCAGATTATCAGATGGGATTTGACAATAAGTGATATTAAGCAAAGAACATCAAAAAATGTTAGATACAACTACTTCAAGGCTGATTATGATAACATAAGAAAATGTATCATAAATAAAAATTTAATGAGCAAAATAACTGGATTGAATGTAGAAAATAGCTGGAAAGTGTTTATTCAAAGCATGCAAGAAGTCATTGAGGGACAGGTTCCAATTCAGAAAAACTGGAAAAATAAGAATCCATGGATGACGAGACTGATTATTAAAAAGCAAAGAGCAAAATGTAAAGTATGGAAAAAATATCGAGATCTAAATTGTACCATTGGAAGGGATAATTCAAACACAGAAAAATTAAAGGAATTAAAAGAAAAATACAAAAAGAAAAAAAATGAAGTGAAAAAAACAATTAAAATGGCCATATTTGAGTATGAACAGAAACTGGCAAACAATATAAAAATGGATTGCAAAAGTTTTTACAAATATGTGAGAAGTAGACAGAAGAAAAAAGACAAAGTAGGTCCATTAAAAGATGACAAAGGGCAGGTAATAACGAACGATGAAGAAACAGCAGACATTCTAAATAACTACTTTGGATCTGTTTTTACTAAAGAAGATATCCAAAATATTTTGGATCTGTTTTTACTAAAGAAGATATCCAAAATATCCCTAAGGCTAAAGATTTGTTTCAAAGTGATACAGACGAATTAATAACTGAAGTTGTTTTTACAAAAATGCAAGTTGTTGAAATGCTAAGAAAATTGAAAACTGATAAAAGCCCTGGGATGGATGAGCTGCACCCAAAGTTCTTGCTTGAGGTCAGAAATGAGATCGGAGATGTGCTGGCAGAATTGATGAATAGGTCAATGCAAACTGGGGAGGTCCCGCAGGACTGGAGGGATGCTGTTGTGGTGCCACTGTTCAAAAAAGGCAACAGAAGCGAAGCATGCAATTACAGACCAGTTAGTCTTACCAGTATTGCTTGCAAAATTATTGAAAAAATGATTAAAAATGAAATTGTGATTCATCTGGAGAAATATAAATTAATTAAAGATAGTCAGCATGGATTTGTGAAGAAAAGATCGTGTTTGTCAAATTTGTTGGATTTTTTTGAAGAGGTTTATGGAGGTATGGATGCATGTCAGTCGGTGGATGTGATTTATTTAGATTTTGCCAAGGCCTTCGACACGGTTCCTCATCAAAGGTTGTCTTCAAAGTTGAAAGCAGTTGGTATAGGTAGTAATCTGTTAAGGTGGATAAATTGTTGGTTGCTGGATAGAAGACAAAAAGTGGGAGTGAGAGGAAGTTTCTCGAAATGGATGAAAATAACCAGTGGAGTGCCTCAAGGTTCTGTGCTTGGACCACTTCTTTTTGTTGTCTATATAAATGACCTTGATGAAGGAATAGCAGCTAAAATATCAAAATTTGCCGACGACACTAAATTATGCAAAACAGTGTGCAATAGTGACGATGTCGAGGTGCTGAGAAACGATCTTGTGCAGTTATTCAAATGGTCGCAGGAATGGCAGATGCGGTTCAATGTTGACAAGTGTCATGTTATGCACTTGGGTAGAAAAAATCCAAGATATAAATACGAGTTAGAAGGGATACAGCTAAAAGAAACGAAAGAAGAAAATGATCTTGGCGTATTAGTAAATGAAGATGCTAAACAGTCTAGACAATGTGCAGAGGTTGCAAAGAAGGGAAACAGAATTTTGGGCATGATCAAAAGAACCATAGTCAGCAGAGATAAAGATACAGTTTTAAGATTGTATAAATCTCTAGTTAGGCCACACTTGGAATACTGTGTGCAGGCATGGAGCCCTTGTCTTAAAAAAGATATCTACATAATTGAAAAAGTGCAAAGACGAGCTACAAAGATGATTGCTGAGTTAAAAGGACTGAATTATGAACAACGCGTTTGAGTAGATGTAATCTAACCACACTTGAAAAGAGGAGGACTAGAGGAGACTTAATTGAGACTTACAAATTATTGAACGGATTGGTTGACCTAAATCCGGAAAGATTTTTTGAGAGATCGAGATACAAAAGTACCAGAGGGCACAACTTTAAGCTATATAAGAAAAGGGAGAGTTCAATGAAACATAAATTCTTTAGTGCAAGAGTGACGAATGAATGGAATAAATTGGAGAATGAAGTTGTGAATGCTGAAACTGTTGAAGAATTTAAAATTAAATTATGTAAATATGGTTTTTAAATGTTTGATAGTGGATCTCACACACGATTATTATTAATTGTTCTGATTCACTTTAAAATAAACATGTTATGTTATGTTATGTTAATGCAATATTATGTTAACTTTCAAAAATTAAGTGACCCATTTTTTTAATTTTTATTTCTAACATTTAAAGGGAAAGTATGTATAATAGTGCATATGTATTTTCGTCATTGATATATATCAATGAATTTCGTACGTACATACGTACATACATACATACATACATACATACATACATACATACATACATACATACATACATACATACATACATACATACATACATACATACATACATACATACATACATACATACATACATACATACATACATACATACATACATACATACATACATACATACATACATACATACATACATACATACATACATACATACATACATACATACATACATACATACATACATACATACATACATACATACATACATACATACATACATACATACATACATACATACATACATACATACATACATACATACATACATACATACATACATACATACATACATACATACATACATACATACATACATACATACATACATACATACATACATACATACATACATACATACATACATACATACATACATACATACATACATACATACATACATACATACATACATACATACATACATACATACATACATACATACATACATACATACATACATACATACATACATACATACATACATACATACATACATACATACATACATACATACATACATACATACATACATACATACATACATACATACATACATATTTCAAGTTTTGTTTCGAACAGTTTTCTGCTGAACTTTGAATTTTCGTGTTTCAAGTTAAGAATTTGGACATTTTTCTCGCCGAAGGGCGTCCGCCTGATCAACGGACGTGGGCCCACCTCTCTTAAAAGCGTCAAGAAGTTCAAGGGCCGAAACGCTAAAGAATGAGAGGTTCTTCTTCTGAAGACCTTCGGCGAAGAAAGCTCGAAAGGAGTTATAACACATTTATGAGGCATTAAGCCATTTGACAACCGGGAAAGATCGGTGACAACTGGGAAAGACAGTTGGCAACTGGGAAAGACCGTTGACACTTGGAAAGACAAGTGACTTTTCGGAAAGACAAGAACTTCACGGGTATCAGGTATTCATCTTATACTACGAAATGCCCCCAGAGTTCCAACCGAAAAGAGGGAGAGAATGATGAACTCATATTCGGACCTTTGGACAGCGACCCTGCTTCTTCAACGGACCCTAATGGGAGTATGTTTCATGAGTGTGTTTGCGGTAGGACGATCCGTGGAATTAAAGTCCACAGAACGAAAATGGGCTGCTCAACCGAATTCCGTCAACGTCCTGCATCAATGCAGGTAAAACATCGAACATTGCCGGGCCGGAGGCCAACCGCAGCCCCGACGCAGTTTAAGATGTGAATCCGGAAGTAGAAATCCGTTAACCTAGGTCAAGAATTGATTTTCCTGCAGCAGGAGATACAGTTGCTTGGAAAAAGTTGGACGAAACACTCTCAGAACTTCTCAAAACACGTTCAAGAAATTCATCAAATTTCAGTATGACAGATTTCACTGATATTATTTACGAAAAAAGCATCAAATTGTATGGTGTGAAACAAAAACGACAGGTTTGAAACACTGAAGACATGATTTCTAAACGACAAAGAGAGATCAATCAACTAAAGAGAGAAAAAAAATTGTTACGAAAGCCGTGGAAAAGAGCCAAGGAAAATGAAAAAGCTGGTCTCGCAGAGTTGCGGCAGAGTTTGGGGCGTCGTTTGTCTGCCCTAATGAAGGCCGAGCGCTTTCGGATAAAAAAAAGAGATCAGAGAAATGCCAGGTTTTAGTTCATCAAAGACCCATTCAAATATGGAAGAAATTTACTGGACCCACCCAAGTCAGGAACGCTTCAAGCAGACAAAGCAACGCTCGATGAATATTTTCGGTCCGCATTCCGTGACCCGCGTGGAGATCAGCAGTTAGAAGAAAGAACCGATCTTCCAGAAATCCCACTTCCAAACTTTTCTTTCAGAGAAGGCATGATTTCGTTATTTGAAGTTACTCAATTTCTCTACAGAACAAGAAACAGATCTGCTCCTGGACCAAGTGGGGTGCCATATCTCGTCTACAAAAAATGCCCAGAAGTATTGAGATTATTGCATTCTCTACTCATGGGCTCTTGGGAAAAAAGAATTGAAAGCGAATGGCAAAGAGCAGAGGGTATTCTTTATTCCGAAAAGAAAAAGACTCGAAGGCGATACTTCAGTTTCGCCCAATTTATTGTTAAACGTCGAGGGAAAGATATTTTTTGCTGTCCTTGTTCGGAGACTGACAAGCTATGTAATTCAAAAAATTACATCGACAGGTCTGTTCAGAAGGGAGGAGTGCCAGGAGTACCAGGATGCATCGAACATTCGTCAGTGATCTGGGAAGCAATGAAAAGAGCTAAAGAAAATCGTCTCAGTTTGCACATTGTCTGGTTAGACTTTGCCAATGGAGCCGTTCGTCACCAACTGTTGTGGAAATCTCTCAGATTGCATCATGTTCCAAATTTTGTGATAGAAATGTTGCAACAGTATTTCAGCCATTTAAGATTGAGGTTGTCAACGTCATCATGTTCAACAACATATCATAGTGTTTAGAAAAGACAGAGAAAATCAAAAGAATACATACTTTGTTAATTTCTTTCTGCCTTCCCCTTGAAACAATTTCTTCAATTATTTCTCCACTGCCACGAACCAACCTAAAACAGTGAAATATGTTAAAGACTCTTAACTTAAGAGAGCCAGGTTTTAAGAATATTTTTTATAATATTTTAGTGACTTTTCTTTACCTGCATCTCCCAGTTTCTGGATCGAATACTCGACTGATTTTGTTCTGCTCCTTTTCCCACTGTTCTTTTGTCATGGGCATCATAAGCTTTTTGTTACTTTCTACAATATAATTGTGATATTAGTGGAATGACAAAAATGCGTGTATTTTTTAACATTAATATATCTTTAATATAATACCTTTGCTTGAATTAATCGAATCTGCCTGTGAAACCTCAGGCTTAGCTGCAGGTGTCGGTCCTATAATAGCGTCATGTCTATCCACATCTCCGGAACTCAATCTACGTCTCTTTTTATGCTTATGTTTTTTCTTTTTGTGATTTTTTTCACTCTTAAATTAAATTACTTACATTAAAAATTAGGCCTGCAAACGGTGTTTAGCAAGCTTCACCTTAAAATTAATGTTTTACAAACAAAAATGCAAAAAGATCTCTAAGAAATAATCTGCCTTTTAAAACCTTATCTCGCTTTTTTTCTTTTTTTGGCTTGCCCCCATCGGTTTCTGAGTGCTTACGCTTCATTAACACCCAATTATTATCTTTGCGGTTGGTTTACAGTGCTGTGTTAAGTTTTGTCGGATTTATCTTATCTATGGTTGTGACTTTAAAAATATATTATATAGGTCTACGGTTTATGTCAATGCCTTCGTACATTGTACACTACCTTGCTTATTCTTATTAGCAGATAAAATAACCAATTTAATCAAGTTACATTGATAAATAATTAAATACACAATTCGATGGCCTAAAACCTTAGCCGTTTTGTTGAAAAAAGTTATTATTTCAATAACCTTAAATTTGTTCTTTTTTAATTTATAAAAAACAAAATAAATCTGGAAAGTTTTCAAAATGAATTTGATGATAGATGTTGGTGGGGAATCCAGTGAGCATAGTGATCAATCAGGCATTAATTTTGGTGAGAATACCTCAAGAGGTGTCACGACCACTGATCTCTATAATATATTATAGAGATCAGTGGTCACGACCAGTGGTGTAACAACCATAAATATATATCCTGGGTGGAAAATGTCCAGTAGCCTCCAAGCTTTAAGTTACTTTTTAAAATTTATTTTCTTTGTTCATTGAAGCAAATAATGTGCAAAAATCTTGTTTAACAAGTTGGTTTTACCTTGGATATTATTTCCCAACCCATTAACTTGGTTACTAATGTCTAATTGTTGTTCTCCCTTGATGCATGTAGTCCCAGAATGATCTTGAATGGGTTCTGTGTATGTTCTCTTTAATGATGATGAACTAAAGTTAGTAGGCTATGATATGTTTAGAAAAGACAGAGAAAATCAAAAGAATACTGGCCATGGTGCTGGGGGTGTACTGTTGTATGTGAAAAATGATTTGAATGCAGTGCAAAGAGAGGACCTAAACAACAGAAAATTTAAAGAAAGCGTGTGGTGTGAATTGAAGCTGAAAACATATAAATTAATAATTGGGGTTTGCTACAGAACTCCGAGTTCTAATGTGGAAATCTCTCAGATTGCATCATGTTCCAAATTTTGTGATAGAAATGTTGCAACAGTATTTCAGCCATTTAAGATTGAGGTTGTCAACGTCATCATGTTCAACAGAATGGTTCCAGTTAGAAGTCGGTATTGCCATGGGTTGCTCAATCTCACCCATTCTCTTCGTATTAGCGATGCAGCTGCTTCTGAATACAGTAGGTTCTCGCGCGGAGGAAGCTTAGGTTGACAAGGGTTGGTTAGAAGCTCAATGTTAAAACTGCTGAAAACTTTTAGTTTTTCAAACCGAGAAAAAACTCGAGCTATCAAAGAGATCTCCCAGACAACTGAAGCTGCATCTTTTTGGAATTTCGCTAATAGAAAAAAGAAAGCGCTACAAGATGCACACGAAATGGTTTAGCCTTGTTTACATTGGGCGATAATCGCTTCCGCGATTTTAAGTTTTGTTTCGAACAGTTTTCTGCTGAACTTTGAATTTTCGTGTTTCAAGTTAAGAATTTGGACATTTTTCTTGCCGAAGGGCGTCCGCCTGATCAACGAACGTGGACCCACCTCTCTTAAAAGCGTCAAAAAGTTCAAGGGCCGAAACGCTAAAGAATGAGAGGTTCTTCTCCTTCTGAAGACCTTCGACGAAGAAAGCTCGAAAGGAGTTATAACACATACATACATACATACATACATACATACATACATACATACATTTTTTTATAATAGTTTATAGTCCTTTACACCAGGTGTTTTAAGACTCTAATGGCTGTATGTATAAAGCACTTAAGTACTTCCTGTCGTGGATCAGAATTTGATCCTTTTTAATTTTCCCTCCTCCTTTCTCCAGGCTTGGGACTGAATCGCAATTAGCGAGGCGGAGTTGACATACATACATACATATATTCATACGTAAATACATACATACATGCATACATATAGACAATTATTAATCTATATACTAGCGGGGTAACCCGGCGTTGCTCGGGGGTTTTTAGAGTTTTTTTATCGTTTTTCTCTAGCTCCCCTTTAATTCCTCGTTTTCTCTCCCGCTCCCGGTCGCTTTCCCTTTCCCGCTTGCTCTCCCACTCCCGGTCGCTTTCCCGCCCCCGGTCACTTTCCCGATTCCGGTCGCTTTCCCGCCCCATCTATCTCTTAATAATTTGTAATAACGCGCAATCGGTCACATTATGCAAGACTGGGAAGCAAGTCATATATATATATATATATATATATATATATATACTAGCAGTGCCCGTAGCGGCTTCGCTCGCATGAAATTAGAGAATTTGAACCGTGCATACATAGTAGAGGACTTCACGGATCAATTTTTTAGGTCTTGGCTCGGCCCGTCGACAACTTGGCCCAGCCCGTTTCAAAAACAAAAATTCCTGGCCCGGCACGGCCCGTCTAATATGGGCCCGGCCCGTTTTTACAGGCCTAGAAGTTCTATATACTTGATGAAAAACTTCGGCCCGTCCCACCTTGACTTCAGGTTTAGCCCGGCCCGTCTGAACACCCTAAAATCACTAAAATGTCTATATACTTGGTTAAAAATCTCGGTCCGTCCCACCTTGATTTAAGGTTTTGGCAGGGCCGTATGAAGACCCTAAAATAACGGCTTGGCCCGTCCGTCCGGTGATAAACTGAACTCATCTACTTTAACCGGCACAAAACCTCAAAATACTAATTTTCACATCTGTAGCACTTACAGTTTTTTGAGTAGCAGTTATTTTAAAATCAAATAACCCTTTTTCCACTTCACATTTGAGGTCCTGGAAACCAAATTTTCAAAAAATGGTGAAACATGTATATCATTATTTTTAGAGTAGAAACTAAATACTAATTTTATTTTTAAAGAATTTACAGTTTTTGAGTAGCAGTTACTTTAAAAACCAAGTAACCTTATTTTCCAACCCATATTTGAAGTCCTGGAAACCAAATTTTCAAAAAATGGTTAAACACGTATGTCATTATTTCTGGAGTAGAAACCAAATACTAATTTTTACTCCTGTATCATTTACAGTTTTCGAGTAGCAGTTACATTAAAAACCAAATAACCTTATTTTCCAACCCACATTTGAGGTTCTGGAAACCAAATTTTAAAAAAATGGTAAAACACGTATATCTTTATTTTTAGAATAGAAACTAAATACTAATTTTGACATCTGTGGTATTTACAGTTTTCGAGTAGCAGTTACTTTAAAAAACAAATAACCCTATTTTCCACCCCACATTTGAAGTCCTGGAAACCAAATTTAAAAAAAAATGCTAAGACACGTATTTCATTGTTTTTGGAGTAGAAACTAAATACTAATTTTTACTCCTGTAGCATTCACAGTTTGTGAGTAGCAGCTACTCAGTCAGTCAGTCAGTCAGGACATGTTCTTTTATATATATATATATATATATATATATATATATATATATATATATATATATATATATATATATATATATATATATTCATATATATATATATATTCAAATAATTAGGTGTTAATTTTTCGTCGATACAGGCTCGGTTAAATTTTATTGACCAAGTTTTGTTGCAAAATTTTTCTATTATATGAGATAGTTTACGTAATTTAACTAGCCCACGAAGTTGTTCAAAGAACGCCCGATTATACAAATCTTTATTACTTTTTAACTTGCAAGTTTCGGCTATTTTTTCAGCCATCTTCAGAAAAAGCAAAAGGCCGGGCGGTACAGGAACCGAACATAAACAAAGACGATTAAAAACAAATAATGAAATGTGGAAGTACGTAGATAAAAATAAAATATGACCAAAATAAAATGCGAGGGAAGTATGTATGTATGTATATAACCTCT
The DNA here is from genome assembly GCA_963978895.1 of Erpobdella octoculata. Taxonomy (NCBI): domain Eukaryota; kingdom Metazoa; phylum Annelida; class Clitellata; order Hirudinida; family Erpobdellidae; genus Erpobdella; species Erpobdella octoculata. The sequence goes on from OZ022239.1 coordinate 16,700,435, forward strand.
AGTATATATATATATATATATATATATATATATATATATATATATATATATATATATATATATATATATATATATATATATATATATATATAACGTTACGATGAACACATTTTAAATATTAGAGGTTTGCCCGTTCCAAGAACGGATGTTTTAACGTTACGATGAACACATTTTAAATTAATTTAAGTAATTTAGTTATTTTATTATTTATTTATTTATTTTATTTGTGTAATTATTTATTTAGTTATTAAAATATATAAAAAGTATTTATATAATTATTTATTATATATAAATTATTTTGCCATAGATGGCAAATCGTCATGCAAAATCTTCTTACACAGACGTGGGCTATTATATTATACTAGAGATAGCCCGTCAAAAATGACGGAAGTTTTAAAATAAAAATAGTCAACAAAAACAAAATGACATTTGATAACCATAAATTTTTTTTTTATATATAAGCAAATCAAAAATTTTTGCGCCATGGAAGCGAAAGAAACTGCGCTGTTGTATGATCTAATATGTTGTCGAAAATTTTGTCTATCTGGATTGGCCGTGTCTGACATGAGGCTTTTAAGAAAATCGGGATATTCAAGTGTATTACCGTGAATTTCAATTAGTTTTGGCAACATTACTTTGCCTTTTCGACAACATGAAGTGAATAGTCCATCTGATGGTTGCTCTGCAGCAAAATTTCTTGATCGACATGAAGTACATAAAACATCAAATTCACCACAATCATGTTGATCGAATTGAGTTTCGTTGAAGTTAATTGCTTCGTTACGAACTGCCTCACTCGCACGATCTCGTGCTAAACGTTGGGAGATCGCATTAGCAGCTCGATGTAGCTGCAATTCATTGGGAGACATTTGTTTAACTCGATGGCGTTGCGAGGCAGCATTGGTTTCTCGATGTAGATACAATTCATTGGGAGACATTTGCTCAATTCAATGACGTTGTGAGGCAGCAATGGAAGTGTGAAGAGCTTCTAGATGTTGAGGAGTGAGTCGAGAGACATAACGTTGTTGTGATGCGGCATGAGAAGCAAGAAAAATTTGCAATTCCTCAACAGACATTTGTGCAGTGCGTTGTTGATGAGCTTCTGCATCTAAAACTCAAGTTTTTGCTTTTGATTGTGGATATTGTCTTGCGCGATATCTCTGTTGCCTTTCTTTAGATAAACGCCGTTTTCTTGACACAGGATCTTCGTCGTCATTCATATTAATTAAGAGACATTTTGTTTAAAAACATATCAAATTACTATATTAGCCACACATACTGTATTTTTTAATTATTAAAATCTGAACTTAATTCATAGGAGAAACAAAACTAATATATATATATATATATATATATATATATATATATATATATATATATATATATATATATATATATATATATATATATATATATATATATATATATAGACATACATATATATAATATATGTATATATATGTAAATATATGTATATATATATGTATATATGTCTCAACTTCAGACTCGAACCCACGACTGTCGGATCGGCAACACCGCCTCGCATCATGCCAACTACCTTACCATCTGCGCCACTTCCACCGCCAAAAAACAGTGGTTGTTAAGCGCTTTTGTTGGGGTATGTTGAACACAACACTCGACTATGAATGGGTACGAATCAATGCTCGATAGTATATATAAGTTGTGCGGCTTATATATATATACATATGTATATATGTATAGCCTAGGACCTATCCTCAGACCTACCAAATCTAAGCAAAAAATTTCATAAACTCTTCCGAAACGGCTAAACCGATTTTATGAAATTTTTTGCGTACATTTGGTAGGTCTGAGATAGGTCCTAGGCTCTTTTAAATATTTTTAAAAAATTATTTTAAAAAGTTATTTTGGAAAAACAAAGAGATGCAATTATGTCCTTTTTTATAGGAAAATACAAGAGATAGACAGGCATATATATATATATATATATAAATATATATATATATATATATATATATATATATATATATATATATATATATATATATATATATATATATATATATATATATATATATATATATATATATATATATATATATATATATATAATAAATTTTGGACCATTTCTAAAGAATCTTAGTATAGTTATCGATATTATAACAACTGGTGTCAGAAGTGGAATACAAGAATGGTTTTGAAAGCATTGGATGAGCTCTTGATACTCAAGTTGAGGCGGGAACTTAGAAAACAAGAGCTCAGTGATAAAGAAAGAAAGTCTGAGCTCGTGGACCGCCTCCGGACGTCATTGGAGGACAATGGGTTTGACCCAGAAGAGTACGAATTCGAAAATGAATTGATGAAGGCTCTGAACAAGATGGCGGAAAAAATCAGTGCAGCACACAGAACAGCACGGGGGAAGACAGGAGAAGGAATGATTCTTGGCCACGAAAACGAAGTAGCAGCCGCCGGTACAATTGTTGAGAGTTTGGTCGCAGGGTTGGCTGAGGCAGTGATGGACACGGTTCTGGACCAGCGGGTTGCTGGTGATGTGGGTTGCTGGGGCGAAACTCAATTTGAATTGGAGTCCACCAGCTGTGTCTCAGAGCATGTGACGGATGACGGCCGCACAGACTGCACAAGTCAAGTGGGTCATGGTGATGAGCCTGTCAAAGACGGTCATGATAAGGAACCTTGCAAAGATGTTCAAGATGAACCATGCAAAGATGGTGATGACGAGCCTGGCAAAGATGGTGACAATGATACAGTCGGTTTGGACGTCAACAACAAAACTAAAGAAGATGAAAAGAATGTTGAAAACAAAATGCAAAACGATGAGGATGAAAGTGACGATGAGGATTATAATAATGGCAATAACAACTATGGCTTTTACCCATACAGCGACGGTTCTGAAACGGAAGCCTCCATAACAGACGACGGCACCGAATATTCAGGGTCAGATTTTAGTGACGAATCTGAATCGGATGAAGCAACCAAGGATTTAGAAACGGACGAAACTCCAATGGAGAAATACGTCAAAGTTAACTTGACAAAAAAAGAATACACTGATTTGAGAGACGATGGCGATAATTTGAAGAAAGATCCGCTGGACGATACGAAAGTTGACACCGACAAAAGAGCCGAGCTGGAATGTGAAAAGAAAACGTTCGTTTGTAGCTTGGAAGAAAACAAACATGACGGCGATGAACTTCTCCAAAACAACAATAGCAATGCAGCAAGCAAAAACTCTGAAAAAGATGAGCCAAGAACAGAGAACGGTACCGAGAGTTCTATATCAGACGTGTTTTCGAAAAACCTTTTGAAGAGTTTCTTGAGAAAGATCTAAAAGATGTGAAGGAAGAAGAAAAAGCAGACAGTTCCGATAAACCGTGCAAAGATGTTCAGGACGAGGCATGCAAAAAAGGCTGTGATGAACCGTGCAGATATGGCGACGATGAGCCAAAGAGAGACTCTGTTGATGAGTCAAAGAAGGACTGGAATAAACTGCATCAAACGGTCAAGGGACTTGACCATATTGTTTGCGAATTGCGCTCAAAGCCACGAGTAAAGATCAAGGTATTTTGGTGTTCGTGGCCGAGTCGCATTTCTAAAAGCGACTATGCTGTTTGGGACGAACAGAATTAAGAAGGGGGTAATCATGTAAAATCACTGGTTTGACGATCAACTTCCTCTTGATAAACCTTAACGGATTCAGAACATTTATTAGGGACATTAATTATTTATTATTATTAAGAGATTTGAAAGTATAAATAGCCTTAGCAAAGCCTTCATTTATTATTTTCCAATAAACTGCAAAACCATTCTATTGAGCCCGGTATACGATTTGGTGATATTGTATTGAGGACATTTCGAGAGCAACCTGGAGATAAAGTTGAACAATCTGGTCAAACATGGACAGACTGGTTGCCAAACCCAAGAAAAAATTCATTCTGTTGAGCATGCCAAGACCCCGGCTTTTGAGGGCACTGTATCATGGTCCGTCTACAAAGCTCAATTTGAAATTATTGCCAGAAAAAATAACTGGTTAACCAGCCAGCAGAAGGCGGAAAATCTGGTATTTTCTTTGATGGGAGAAGCTTTACAGCTTCTCGAGCTTATTGCAGATAGAGATGATTACGATGCAATCGTGAAGGTTCTTGAGATCAGATTCGGTAATCAACACGCGCCAGAAATTTTTCGAGCTCAACTCAAGAGTCGACGCCAGAAACCCGAAGAAAGCTTGCAACTGCTGGAAGCAGATATAGAACGACTCGCCAATCTGGGATATCCCTTGTGCCCTCGAAATGTCCTCAATACAATTATTGCGGATGGATTCATAGCGGCCTTGAAGAACTCCGAAACCCAAAAAGCTCTTAGGGTCGCCCGAGTATTTGGTCCCAGTGAGGCTTTGGCATTTGCCTTGAATTATGAAGCCTTTGAAGAATTATTTGATAGATCTCGTCGGGTAAGAAAGGTGGGAATCGAAGAAGATGACCTGGATGATCGAGTCAGAAAAATTATGGATGAAAGGCCTAGCTGGAAAAAGAATAACAACTCACCGCGTTGCTGGAATTGCGATGGATTGGGACATCTACAGAGAAACTGTAGATTCCAGATGTTTAGACACGGACAACAAAAGCAAGGGGACTCCAAAAAGCACGATGATGTCAGACAAGCAAGACCCATAGTGGCCCGTTCCAACAAACAAAATCCAAACTCTGTTACAATAAACAATATTTTACCTTATAAAGTGGTACCAATTTTTATTTTAAAAAAAGGGACAAGTATATTTGTAGAGGGCAGACTGGGAATAAGAAACTGTAAACTTATCATTGATACTGGAGCTTCTTGTTCAATTATAAGGCCTTGTTTAGCAAAAGGAAAAGTTTTGCAAAGTGGAAATGACATTCGTCTCAAGACTGCAACTGGGGAGCTTGTCCCAGTAGTTGGTAAAACTCAAACTAAAATTAGGCTGGGAAATAGAACCTTTCAGCATCAGTTTTTAGTTGCCGACATAGAAGAAGAGTGTCTACTTGGGCTTGACTTTATGAAAGCACATGGATTTGCATTGGACTTAAAAATGGGAACATTTAAACAGGGGGATTTGGAAATACCTGTTTATTATAAAGGCGAAATGATTTCGGTGAAACGAGTATTGGTAACAAAGGGCATCGTTGTACCTGCTCAGTCGGAATCTTTGGTTTGGGCAAGAATAGAAAACGATAAGAACTCAAGAGTTGTTAAGTTCATCGAGCCCCTGAACGGAGTTGAAAAACATGGATTATTAATCGGAAAAACACTGGTACGAACGAAGTCAGGAAGCTACGTGCCAGTCAGAGATATGAATGTGACAGAATGCGACAAGCGACTAACAAAAGGTGACGAAATTGCGGTATGCAGCCCAGTCGACCACATATTGGCATGTAACACGGTGATTGGTAGAAATAATAATAAAAAAAATGAAGTACTCGCAAATTCAGGCACTGCTTGAAGCCGCTAAAACTTCACTAAAAGCAATGTCAAAGCGGAAAAGTTGATTGAAGAGTATTGTTATATAATAGCTATTGACGAAGAAGACAATGGAAAAACAAAGATCGTTGAACACCGAATTCGAACTGGTAATACAGAGCCCATTCGTCAACTGCCACGAAGGCTTCCACTGGCAAAGCGAGAGGAAGCTAGAAAGATGCTGGAAAAGATGAAGAAACAAGGATTTATTGAACCATCCAGTAGTCCATGGAGTTCACCGGTAGTACTTGTTAAGAAGAAGGATAATTCGCTACGTTTTTGTGTCGACTACAGAATGTTAAACGAGGTCACACAAAAAGATAGTTACCCTCTGCCCAGAATCGATGACACCATCGATACACTTGCGGGATCTCGAATGTTTTTTACTTTAGATTTTAAGAGCGGATATTGGCAGGTGGGAATACATCCCCAGGATCGCGAGAAAACTGCCTTTTCAATAGGTGAAGGATTGCAATTTACAGTGATGCCATTTGGCTTGTGCAACGCACCAGCAACTTTCGAGCGACTTATGGAGTATGTGTTACAAGGATTAAATTAGAGAACGTGTCTTGTTTATTTGGACGACATTATTGTTGTTGGAAAGACGTTTGAAGAGCATCTACACAATCTTGGAGAAGTTTTCCAAAGGATCCGGGATGCTGGTATGAAACTAAATCCGGCAAAGTGTGCACTTTTCAAAAGCAAGGTGAAATATCTTGGTCATATAGTTTCTGCCGAAGGGGTAGGAACCGATCCTGAGAAAATTGAAGCGGTTAACCATTGGCCTGTTCCGAGAAATTCTCAAGAATTAAGAAGCTTTCATGGTTTGTGCACATATTATCGACAATTTGTAGCCAATTTTTCCAGTATTGCAAAGGAATTATATAAGCTTACAGAAAAGAATGCACCGTTTGATTGGTCAGAGGCAAATCAACAGGCGTTCGGACAGTTAAAAACAGCTTTTCACAAGTATTTATATGGTCAAAAGGGTTAGTGCCTAGCGTCCCAAAAAGTGGTACATCTCTTTAAATAATTGTAATTTTTAAAATAGTGGTTATATTAATTTAAAAAATGGCTCATTTTGTTAGGTTGGTTTATATCTAAATGTATTCGTAGTCTTTGACGTTTAAAAATAGTCTTTTGGAAATTTATTTGCTGTTGTTTTCGCGTGTTCGTAAAATTTGCTTTTTCGAAATGAACTCTCATTCAAGGTAAGATTGCTAAATTATTATTATTATTTTTAAAAATATGATTATGTAATTTTGTTTATTTCTATCTAAAAAAATCGGTATTTTTTGTTTTTTTTTTAAATGTACGGTTTTAGCAAATTTCACTATTTACTAGCGTCCCATTTTTTGGGACGCTAGGCACGAGAGGGGGGGTGTTCGAAACTTTTATTTTTTCATGTTTTATGTGTATTATTGCTTGTAAACGTCAGTAATTAACTGAAAAAATAACCATTTTTATTTATTTTTGACTTATTATATACTAATATTTTGTTATTAAAAATATCAATTGTTTACTTTTGTGTTTTGCAGCAAATAATGCCATCACAGTACAATTCAGCTAATGAAAGGACATCTACCCTCCCGTGCCTAGCGTCCCAAAAAATAGGACGTTCATTAAAAAAAAAAAAACTGCATTATTTTTAATTTTAAATTTCAGATATCTTATTTTGAGCACTAAACCAACATAATATCAAAAAATTAGAAAAATCTAAGATCTCAGGCACTAATGGGTTAAGAAGGGGGTAGTTTTATATCTACTGGTTATAATTTTCTATCAAGGCTGATAAACTTCAGAAGACTCTATAAACTAAGAAAGACATAAAAAATAGAGTTGAGCGATTACATAACTTCAAACAACCAGTCTTAATTACAGTTACTAAAACACAAGTTTTTGATTAAGGGTGTATTTTTTCTAATAAATTTTGGACCATTTCTAAAGAACCTTAGTATAGTTATCGATATTATAACAATATATATATATATATATATATATATATATATATATATATATATATATATATTATATATATATATATATATATATATATATATATATATATATATATATATATATATATATATATACTAGCGGGGTTACCCGGCATTGCTCGCGGGTTTTTAAAGTTTTTTTTATCGTTTTTCTCTAGCTCCCGTTTAATTCCCCGTTTTCTCTCCCGCTCCCGGTCGGTTTCCCGTTCCCGCTTACTCTCCCACTCCCGGTCGCTTTCCCGCTCCCGGTCACTTTCCCGATTCCGGTCGCTTTCCCGCCCCATCTATCTCTTAATAATTTGTAATAACGCGCAATCGGTTACATTATGCAAGACTGGGAAGCAAGTCATGGACTTCTTAATATTAAGAAGTCCATTAGCAAGTAATGCCTGTTACGCAATTGTAAACAGTGCTTCGAAAACTTATACAATGATCATGTATAGGCACTTTTGGCCCGGAAGGTTTTTTGGCCCCCCGAGCCGGAGGATCGGAGAAGGAGTCCAAACCTTCTTAACTTTTTCCGCTTCTTAACTTTCCAGGCCAAAAGTTCCTATGTACGACCATCGAAGGTAATTGCGTAATAAAATTCAAATGTTGTTTACGTAACAACGTTTGAAGGCTTCAAGCAATTTTTAGCAAATCTATTTTACGTTTTATGGGCTAAAATAAGTTATGAAAGAGTGGAAAAAAATGAGCGCGAGCGGGAACGGAAACGGGAGAGCAAGCGGGGAAGGAAACGGGAGCAAGAGAGAAAAATGATAAAAAACCTCTGAAATCCCCGAGCAACGCCGGGTAACCCCGCTAGTATATATATGTATATATATATATATATATATATATATATATATATGTATATATATATATATGCATATATATATATATATATATATATATATATATATATATATATATATATATATATATGTATATATATATATATATATACATATATATATATATATATATATATATATATATATATATATATATATATATATATATATATATATATATATATATATATATATATATATATATATATGTCTCAACTTCAGACTCGAACCCACGACTGTCGGATCGGCAACACCGCCTCGCATCATGCCAACTACCTTACCATCTGCGCCACTTCCACCGCCAAAAAACAGTGGTTGTTAAGCGCTTTTGTTGGGGTATGTTGAACACAACACTCGACTATGAATGGGTACGAATCAATGCTCGATAGTATTATAAGTTGTACGGCGTACAATCCGTCACTAGCTAATTTAATAGCTATCGAGATATATGTTTTATGATATATATTATAAGGAAACATAGCGTTGATATGTTTTTACGAGCCACATATATCAGAAACTTGGATGGCGTACAATCCACCACGAAATAACGCAAATATACATGTCTCAACTTCAGACTCGAACCCACGACTGTCGGATCGGCAACACCGCCTCGCATCATGCCAACTACCTTACCATCTGCGCCACTTTCACCGCCAAAAAACAGTGGTTGTTAAACGCTTTTGTGACAGAAGTAGTTATAACTACATGTTAACTACTTTAGAAGAGAGGTAGTTATAACTAGTTTTTTAACTACTACTAAAGTAGTTAACTACTTTCCAACTACTTTTTAACTACTCGTATATTTATAAAACATGTACTGTAAGATATAAAAACACAACAACAAAAAATAAATTTGCATTTAATAATTTTTTTTTAAGAATAATAATGATTGTTAACTAAATATAATAAAAACAAAGTATTTTTAAGCAAATATAATCAAAACAAAGTATTTTTAAACCAATATAATAAAAACAAAGTATTTTAAGCAAATATAATAAAAACAAAGTATTTTTAAGGAAATTTTAGAAAAACAAAGTGTTTATTGATACATAAAGGTTGAATGACAAAGTTCAAAATTTGTTAAAACTGGAACGGCTTTTCAGAAAAACCATACGGCCAAATAAAGTGAGAGTCATTTTGCACCTTCGAGGTGTCAAAATCATACCAGCCATGCTTGGAAGAGTAGAATTGGCTTTTATGAAAGCTCATTCTACAAATGGATAATCCTTCAGTGATTGAACATTCGATGCTTTAGATTATATTTTTAAATTATCTGGCTTTTTAATAATTTTGTTACAGCGCTAAGTCAAAGTAGTTAGACTAGTTATAACTACCAAACTAGATCATAAAGGTAGTTATAACTACATGGCAACTACTCAAAAACAAAAGTAGTTATAACTACCATGTAACTACTATAAATGTAGTTATAACTACAGTAGTTAAAGTGCCCATCACTGTATATATATATATATATATATATATATATATATATATATACAATACTCCTCCCCAACGACCTCCCCATTTACGACTCTCTCTCATTTCCGACCCTTTTTCTTCTGACGGATTGTTTTCCCATTAAGCGTCACTCCCTGATCTACGACTCCCCATTTAAGACCCCTCCCTTTTAAGACCTGATTTCTATGACATTTTCAAAGTCGTTAATAGGGAGTACCACTGTAGTTCCCGCTCGCTCACCCGCTCATTTTGTGACGGATTTCAAATTTTTTCTTTATATTTGATTCCCCTTGACTCTCAAGGTTGTGTGAAAATTTCATTACGATCGGATGAATGGTGTAGCAATGCATAAATAATATACATATATACATATATACATACATACATACATACATACAAACATTCATTTATATATATATATATATATATATATATATATTATATATATATATATATATTATATATATATATATATATATATAATATATATATATATATATATATATATATATATATATATATATATATATATATATATATATATTTACATATATATATACACGTATTTATTCTTTAAATTGGCAAAAAAGTTGATGCTCTTGAAACTTAAAACAGTTTTGAAGGTACTTGTATATGCTTGTAAATGTTGCTGTGACAAAGTTTAAGATATCTCACTTTATATTAGTGGTCTTGTAAATAATATCTATAATAGTGAAATATGTGTAAATGTCATAGTTGGCCAATGTGAGCAGTTATTACATTTTTATTTAAAGTGATATATAGAAACTTATCAAGTTCTTGAAAAAATGTCTTCTTTGTTCTGCAGGGTTTTGATGCTTGTTAAAATAGCTCTTGTATCTTTCCTCCAGTTGCACGTGTATTATTGTTGTAAGACGTTCTTCTGCACCTGAGGATATTGCTAAGCATTGTCTCAATGTCAAAACTGTTTGCTTGTGTGTTATAATAAACAGCAAACAATTTGACTATGATATGATATGCATTATTTATCTACAAAATCCCCATAATCTACACTTCCCAGTTTACTTCAGCCAGCATGACAAAAGTTGCTAACAGTGTCTCTGAATTGAATTAAAATTTGACAATGTTTAAAGTGGTGTTAGTCAGTGTTTAGTGTTTAGAATGTCTCTTCGGAAGCACTGAAGTGTCACAGCCAATGTAACAGCAGCTGGCAAACCATTCTCAGTCTAGCAACCCCGAACCTTCTGTCTACAGCACTCTTGATATGTGTGGTGGACACAAGAAGTAAAGTCGTGGATGAAGATCTGACTCTTCTGCTCGACTGAATTGTGCTCAATATAATAATTTTTGAAGCTAGATAACAATTATTATTATAATTATTTAATAAGTTGAAACTTATACTTTGTTTTTAGAATTAAAATTTATGTTATTTTAAAACCAGTGTTTGATAAATTTCTTGTCTTTAAGATGTTTGAGCATGGTCTTCCTTTAAAAAGTGGTACGATTCCCATAACCGGCACCCCCTTCAGCTATTTTCAAATAAGGTTGTGTTTTCAGGTTGCATTGCATTTTAAATACTGGAGAATTTCGAAAACGTAGACTAGCTGAATGTACATAATCGTTTATACAGAGGAGTTAAACTAGTTTTTAAGCATTTGATAATCAACAACATTCTTCGGGCAGCTCCATAAGCAAACGGAAAATAAAAGTTTCGTTTAAAAAATAGGTATAGAAATAAATAACTAAACTGTTTTATGAGCATTTGAGCGTAAGAAGTTTAAATTTCGTGAAGATAATTTGTAAATTAAGCGTCACTTTTTACGCAGAAATAGAAAAAGCTGGCTTTTGATTGGTTGGCGTTAATAAACAGATTCGCGAGTTTTGAGCAACTTCTTTTTAGGGACCGATCTGTGTCTGGTATCTCTTTCCAGCTCTTAGTTATAACAAATACTATAGTTTAATGTACTTTTTGGCTTGTCTATTAAAATTTCCGAACCAAAAGCTTAATCTACCAGACACGAGATTTTTATATATATAGATAATAGATATCAAAGAAAAAAAAATGTGACAATAAAGAAAGCTCGTTTATACGTGATAAATTCAAGTTATTAACTATGTATACAAAATAATTTGATAATTTATCAACAATTTTTACTGATGGTTAAAAATGATCAAGCAATTTACAACATATGCTTCGCTTAAAGCGTGGATTAACCTGATAGGCGTTTAGTTCTGCATGCATGTTTTTTTGGCGTTCGTCTGCTGACTTCGTGATATGGCGTCGTCGGTGAAAAGTTTTGTAATCGTATTGTTTCTTAATTTTATTTTGGTCGTTACTTGCCATAAGTCTGTAAGTAGGTTTATTTGCAAAATAAAGATTTGCTTAATTATGTAAAATTGCACGATGATCGAGTTATGAATGTTGTAATCTATAATAATCGGAAATATTGATTGGCGTGGGATCAGTTTCTTATAAACCTCGTAAAATTCTTTTTTTTTAAATTGTCAGGCTGATTTAGAAACAAGATTTCGTGAACTTATCTCATTATCGAAAAATGGTCCCCTACTTAAATTTGACTACCGCATGTATTTAAGATATGCTGAGTTTTCCGGAAGAAATTACTCCGTTTTTATATTGTTGACAGCACAGAAAAGACCGTGCACTCACTGTTTGTACGTATGCTCGTATAAAAAATAGTTTGATTATTTGATGTCATTTATTTGTTTATTTTTCTTCATTTGCAGGTATCTTATGACAGAAGTTGAAATTGTCGCTAAATCGTGGCAAAACTCAGTTCCTTCAGATAGTGAATTGTTTTTTGCGTATGTGGACATAGATGAAAGAGGAGCAAAAGTGTTTGAGAGAGTGAGAAATTAATTTGAAAAAGTTCCCACACGAAATGTTTTGCTTTTGTACTCTTAAGTTTTTTTTGCTCTTAACATTTTTTGTTTGATAAAATCTGATTTTTTAAAAGTTTAATAAATGCACAGTACTTACATACATTCAGCTTGGTATATCACAAGCACCAGAAATTGTTTATTTTGACAAAGGAGCTGTCTTCCCCGAACTGCTGAATACCAAAAAGTACTTAATATTATATTATTTCTAAGCTTTTTGTTAGTTTAAATGACAGAAATTTAATTTCTCAGACAAAATATTGATGCACTGTTAATTGCCAAAATACTCTCTCGTTATTCTTATAAGGTAACCAATTAATAATTTGTATAATTCTTTAAGCTGTCCAAATATGCAAAAAAGATCGATACACTTTTAAATACACTTTTTGCTTTGCTTTCATTTATTTACAGATTTCTATCAGAAGACCTTTTAACTTGCCTTACGTGTTTTTTGTGCTGGCTGGATGTTTGGTTATTTTGTGGTTTTCATACTACACATGGAACATCGTTTATTCCGTTCTTTCCGAGTTTTCGCAAACTGGCTCTGTCGTTAGTTTTATTGTCGGTTTAAATCATAATAATTTTCATACTACATTGCTACACCTGATTCAGAATATAAAGTTATCACTTCATCTTTCGTCTCAGCCGGAAACAGCGTGTTACAGAATTAACCTTTCATCAATTTTTATTACAACGCTTATATTAACTTGCAACGGTGTCTGTTGTTTGTTTGTTTCTATTTAATCGGAAAAGTTGTTTTAGAAAACACCGCGTCTTGTCCGATCAACGAAGTTAAGCAACGTCGAGCTCGGGTGACATTAAATACATTAATTTGTTTTATATAACAAAATTTGAATGAAAAATTTTGCTTAAATGTTAGTGTACAAGATATTTTTTAAACACTAAAAAATAAAAACTAATAAGATATATAAAAATATTTTGTTAGTTCAACGCTTGGAAACTAATGTACTTCGATGGGTGACATTAAATACATTAATCCGTTTTTAGATTTAAAAACAAATTAAAACAGTAACAAGGAAAGGAAAAACGAGTTTTTCAAATACACTCGATTCAGAAATACGAAAGACGTTCAAATTCATTTTTTTAATTGAATCATGTATTGTCATTTGTCACCCAATATAAAGCTATGCTGAACGTTTAAGCTTCCTAGCAAGTAAAAAAACTGGTTAAATTTTACTTGCACGATTTGCGTGCAGAGAAAGACACACACATACATACACAAACAGAGATTGTAACCTGAATAAATAAAAATTTATAAAACATAAATAATATTTATATTTATAAAAAATAAACACTAAGGGAAAAAAATAATATAAAGTATAAATAATATTTTTTTTTAAACTAAAAGTTTAAAATAATGATTTGTTGAACTAAACTTTTCGTTTTGAAGATTAAAGCGTTGGGTGTAATCTTTATATTATCTACTAGCGGAGTACCCGGCGTTGCTCGGGGTTTTTAGAGGTTTTTCTAATGTTTGTCTTTCTCGCTCCCGTTTCCTTCCCCGCTGGCGCTCCCGGTCGTTTTCCGTTTCCTGTCGCTTTCCCGCTCACTCTTTCGCTCCCAGTTGCCCCCTCCCCTTAGATCCGATACTGCATACATACATACATACATACATACATACATACATACATACATACATACATACATACATACATACATACATACATACATAAATACATACATACATACATACATACATACATACATACATACATACATACATACATACAAATATACATCAAAACATACATACATACATACGCACACATACACACACATACATACATACATACTCCCGTTCCCGCTCGCGCTCATTTTCTCTTTTCCACTCTTTCCTAACTTTTTTTAGCCCATAAAACGTAAAATAGATTTGCTAAAAGTTGTTTGAAGACTTCAAACGTTGTTACGTAAACAAAATTTGAATTTTGTTACGCAATTACCTTCGATGGTCATACATAGGCACTTTTGGTCTGGAAAGTTAAGAAGGGGAAAAAGTTAAGAAGGTTCGTACTTCCTTCTCCGATCCCCCGGCTCAGGGGGCCAAAAAACTAAACTAATATTGAATTTTATTACACAATTACCTTTGATGGTCGTACATAGGCACTTTCGGCCTGGAAAGTTTTTTGGCCCACCTGAGCCGGGGATCGGTTTGGGAGTCCAAACCTTCTTAACATTTTTTGCCTGTGTGAAAACTACCTCCTTGCCAAATTTTATCAAGATCGCTCCAGCGGTTTTGGATTCCTATAAGAGACAGACTCACACACAGTCATTTTTATATATATAGAAAACATATTATCGGACTATCGCCCAACGTTTTAATAATCCAAACGAAAAGTTTAGTTCAAAAACTGTTAATATGTACACTTTAAGTTACAACGCTTATATTAACTTGCAACGTTGTTTGATTGTTTGTAATTAGTCTGTTTGTTTGTTTGTTTGTTATTTCAGCGCAAACGTTGTTTCTGAAAACACCGCGTCTCGTCCGATCAACGAAGTAAGCAATGTCGCGCTCAGTTAGTTATTCGATGGGTGACATTAAATACAATAATCCGTTTTAGATAAAAAATTTAAATAAAACATTTTGTTTAAATGTTATTGTATGAGACATTTTTTAAACGCTAAAAAATGAAAACTAATAAGATTACAGATAGTACTAAAGTACTTCGATGGGTGACATTAAATACATTAATCCGCTTTTAGATTTAAAAACAAATTTAAACAGTAAAATATAAAAAAATAATAAAACATAAGTAATATTTATATTAAAAAAAATAAACACTAAAAAATATAAAGCAGGAAAACTTCTATCACCAGCACTTTTTAGACGAGTAGAGGGAACGAAGAGAAAAGCTGAAGATGCAGATCTGAGATTCCCCCTTGATTGAATATTACTAATGGGCAAAATTACTTCCATTAAGTATGAAGGAGCCAAACAGTTGAGACATTTAAAGACTATTTGAGCTACTTTGAAGATAATTCTACACCTGACGTTCAACCAATGTAGTTCTTGAAGTACTGGAGTGATGTGATCGCAGCGTCTTCGACCGGTCAAAAGCCTTGCCGCCGCATTCACCACTGATTGAAGGCGATGAGTCAAGATCTTCGGGAGTCCAACCAGTGTGGAATTACAATAGTCTAGTTTTGAAAACACCAATGAAGTAATAAGCAAGTTAAGCGCCAGGGGGGGGGTAGAGATGAAGCAACAGTTTTGATTTGACGTAAGGTTGAAAAGCAGCTTTGGGTGATGCGACTAACGTGAGTGTTCATACGCATGTCTGAATCAAAGAAAGCACCCAAATTGCGAACTGAATCAGATGGAGATATCCAATCTTTACCCATTCTCAGCGGTGCTGCTTGGAACTTACGTTTCATCCGACTGGTTGACAGCCAAATTACTTCAGACTTGCTTGAATTCAGCTGAAGGCGACTGGAAGACATCCATAGGCTCACATTATCAATGCATGTAGAAACTACTGACGAGAGTTCAATTGCCTTAACAGGATCACAATGACCATAGATCTGTGTGTCATCAGCATAAAAGTGCGCACAAAGTCCATGATTGGAGATAATTTTTTCTAGGTGAGCTATATACATTGTAAAGAGAGTTGGTCCAAGAACTGAACCCTGAGGCACTCCACAGTTAAGTAGCAAAGTACCAGAAATGTCCTCTCCAACCCTAACCTGACATTTACGTTCATTAAGGTATGAGTCAACCCACTCTAGTGCAGATCCGCAGAAACCAAAGTGTGAGTTTAGCCGTTGGAGCAGAATAGAGTGATCAACCGTATCGAATGCAGCTGAGAGATCTAAGAGAACTAGCAATGTTATTTTCCCGCTGTCAGCAGCCACCAGAGCATCAGAAAAAACCTTAAGAACTGCGGTCTCTGTTGAATGATATTGCCGATAAGCCGACTGATGAGGTGGAGAAAGGTTATTACTATCCAAGTAGCTGGTTATCCTCGAAAGAACAAGCCGTTCTAATAACTTTGAAATGACAGACAAATTGGAGATTGGTCGATAAGAGCTAGCGTCATCACAGTCAAGATTGGGTTTTTTTAGAACTGGAGTGATGTAGGATGTTCTATTTGTTCTACTGGTTTCCTCAAGTTTATCATTGGATTGTTTATTATATTTCACAATTTGCTCCTTCAACTCTTGAATCTGCTCTAGCTGCACCTCCATCATGTTATCACCACGACCATACCCCGCCTGACGACCATTTATCTCCTCCACCGACATTTTTACACCTCGAATTTCTTGTTCAACAAACTCCCTCATCTCCCTCATCTCCTTCATCATTTCTTTGATCTCTAGAGACTGTCCGTGTTCTTTATCCAACTCAACCAATTCTTTCAACCTTTCTTCATTATTCCTATGGCAACATTCGCAAAGGTGAAGTCCCAGAACCATAACATCGCTCGCTACCTTCTTTTCTTCAAGTCTCGTTCTGCCGCCCGGCATTTGAAATATCTCTCCGAAATTTTCAGAAAACCGTTGAAATACACAAATTAAAACCCAAAAGTGAACAATAAACCAAGCAATTCGCAAATTATTAGGAGAAATCGTCAATTCAACCAACTAGAAAGTTGTTTACACGAGTGTATGTTTATAACATCAACATGACGCAATTATGACGTTTATGTTATCTATAACCTACTATCACCCAACGCTCTTATCTTCCAAACAAATCGTTTATTTCAAAAACTGTTAATAAGTACACTTTTAAACTTTTAGTACATTAGTATAAGAGTGTTGTTTTAAAAAAATATTTTTCATACTTTATATTATTTTTTATTTTTTAGTTTATTTTTTTTTAAATTTTTAATACATTAGTAAAGGAGCGTTGTTTTTTAAAAAATTGTTTTATACTTTATATTATTTTTTTAAAATCGGTTTAAGTATTTGTTTAAAATTTAACATGTTAAATGCATTTGTTTCAGAGTTTTATATCTCTCATGCTGTCTGGTCACATGTTTAATGTCATAAAAGGAACAGATCTATACCATGCTGGCAAAGATAAAATGGTGATAGGTTTTTTGTTTTCAAATTAAACCAGTAAATACGTCAGCTACCAATTTTTAACGCATTTTTTTGAATTTGTATTAATTTAATAAATACAGCTAAGTCACTTTACAAGTTAATTGTTTTCAGATTTTATTTTATCCTGCAAGAAAGAATCAGTTCATTATTGAAACTCCATTAATCTTTTCATTGTGTAAGATTTGTTTATGAGTAAATGAAAAACTAAAAATTTGAATGACCTACAAATGAGTTAAAGCGTGGATGGAATACTTTTATTTGAGAAAATAAATATTCGTTCTTTTTAAATAAAAGTTATTATCTGATAGTTTTTCTAGAAAGTTTGTCTCGTAATTTTTTAAACGTTGGACGTTTTGAGTCGTTAATAAGAATTTTGTCAATACATAATAGAATAGAAATCTTTGAAATAACAGATTTTGCATTTGGAATAGGAGTGTATCTATTAGACAGCAAAAAGGGAAACAGAACATGTGAGATGTTTTGCTTAATTGGCTGACTACTTATTTGTACTTTACTATTTTCTATTTTAGTAAACTATTTTACTCCAGGTAAATCTCTGACTGGAATAGTTTTGATGATTGGAACGTTTATTGTAGTTTGCAATCTGGCTGAGAAAAAAATTCGTGGTTACCCTTACACGTTGGTTTCACTTTATTTTTAACTTAAAGAAATTTTTTATAGAAACAGAAACATTTTGTCTCCATTCCAGTTCTTTAGTGGGTTCTAACTACCAACCTAGCTTTCCTATCTTAGTATTGAAATTTGTTATTTATTTAACATAGTCGAATGTTTATTTAATGTTGTCCGATTATTTTAAAATTTTCAGCTTGATTTAGTTGTCAACTAAATGGAACTGGAATTCTGTGCATTTGTTATGAGTATTTTTTTAACAAGACAAGAAAAAACTAGATGACGTTTGATTTTAATTAGTTAAATAAATTTAAATACAATGTTTTCTTTACTTTAATAATATTAAAAGGTTCAGGAAATAGAGCTATCTAACTTGTTATTTAAAAAGTTCCTTAAGCTAAAAAAATTCGACTAGAAATTATTTGTACTTTTCACATATTTCCATAACAAAATTATTTTGTCTGGAATGCCAGAAAACACTACTTTGGAAAACTTAACACCCTATATATGCTCTTGAATTCAGTCTATTTGATAGCAATGAGACATTTTAAACTCAAAAAATTGAAATAAGAGTTGTTATATGCTGCATCTGTTTGGATCACGTATCTGTGAGCAGTAACTATGTATATAAGCTAATGATAAAAACTGACTGAAGCAAAACAGCTGTTCGATCTAATTAGAAATCATATTCATGAGGCAGATGTTGACTTGGAGTTTTTCAGAGAAATAGCGTAACGATATATTGAATTCATTTGTACAAAAAAACAACGACTGATTCAGGGGGATTCTAGGACGTTTTATCTTCTGGCTGTCCATCTTGCGGACGAGTCATCTTGCAGATGATTCAAACTGTTTATCCTGGGACGGTTCACCTCGGACAAATCATCTTGATGACGTTTTAGCCCCTGCGGCCCATCCCGATTTATGTGAATTTAATTAAACATTACGTTTATGTTTTTAAATGCTTTTATTTAACTTCACTTGTTTCTCTGTTTGTTTGTTTGTTTGTTGGTTTGTTTGTCTGTGGTGATCAAATCTTAGAAACAAAAATTCACCCATTTTTCGACCACCTAGAGCTCTAAAACTTTCAGGAAAGCTTTATTCTAGATGACAATACCTGAATTGAATGTTTCCGACATGAATTAGGCCTTAAATCAATTAAAATTAATCAAATCAAATTTATATCCTACTATCTAGCGACTGTAATAAGTTGCTTATGTATAAGTCGCCAGAGGTCCAAAATAATTAAACAGTACGGATGTTTGTTTATAAGTCGCCAGAAGTCCAAAATAATTAACAAGATTGAGCGTAACGGTTGTTTTAGATTCAAAAATTTTAGTTCGTTGACTCAGATAAAGAGGCAAATAAAAGCATTTTTTAAATGTATTTTTTATCTTTACTTGTTTATATTTTTAATTTTGTCCCGTTTAATCTTTCAAATACTTTTATTTAAGAAATAAAACACTAAAATACACGGGTATCTTGTTAAAGATTACATTTAGGTTTTATCTTTGTATATAATCGTATTTTCAGGCATATAATGCGTCCAGGAAGGTTTAACTTAAACTTTAATTGTACGATAATGGATTAAAATATTTTCGGACATTTTATATAGCGCAAAAAAGTTGAAAAAATATATACAATTAAAATACACGTTTTATCGCTGTTCTGTTTTATCATGGAACGGAAAGAAAAAACTTTAATTGTTTGTGTGCGTGAATGAGAGAGAGAAAAAGAGTATGAATGTGAAATAGCAAATGGGAGGCTTAATTTGTGTGCGAGCGCGTGTGTTTGTGTGTGTGAGAAAAAAGAAAGAGAGAGAGAGAGAGAGAGAACGAGAGAGAGAGAGAGAGAGAGAGAGAGAGAAAGAGAGAGAGAGAGAGAGAGAGAGAGAGAGAGAGAGAGAGTGAGAGAGAGAGAGAGAGAGAAAGAGAGAGAGAGAGAGAGAGAGAGAGAGAGAGAGAGAGAGAGAGAGAGAGAGAGAGAGAGAGAGAGAGAGAGAGTCATTTGTTTAGTCAAAGACTCGATCAAGCACTCGTAACACAGATGGGTTAATGGTGAGTCGGAACTATTCGTAGCTTGAGTGTGCGGTTTTTAAAAGAATAAGTTAATGTAAATAAACCAAGTTATAGGTTCTTTGACATTGGCTGGCAAGTTTGGTAAGCTCCGCCTCCAAGCCAATTACGTAAATGAACCAAATAAGACTGAACGATTCTTTTTAGACTTAGTGAATCGACTCAGTTGGTTCACCTCAATGAATCGTTTATTTTGAACGATTCGTTCAAAATCGCCCATCTCTATTATAGATAACATTTCAAATAGATAATACAAACTTATTTTCGCCTTTTTGATGTTCGCTTTTTTTATTGTTCGCTCTTTTTAGTTTCGCCCTTTTCATTTTCGCCCTTATTATCGTGCGATCTTTTTATCATTCGCTCTTTTTAGTTTCGATCTTTTGTGTTCGCCCTTTTGTTTTCGCCCTTATGTTTTCGCCCTTTTGATAGTAAACCAAAAAAATTGAGATATGTTTGATTCTATTGAAACCTTTTTATACTGATGTCAAACAAAAAAATCTACTTTGAACTTTTTCTCTGGCGTAAGTGACTGTAGTTTCTTTCTTTTTACAACGTTTTTATTAGGTCACTTTGTTGTCTGTTTGGTTGTTTGAGATTTTGTCTGTCAGCGAATTCCATACGATGGAGTTTATTGCCACTTAGCGAAAAAAAGTTATAATATTTTAAATTCAATGGTCACCTAGTGAAAAAAGCTTAACAAACTCAAATGTATTTTTATGATGTAAAAATTGTTTTCAATGAACGAGATCTCATTTTAAACAAAACTTTTTCAAAACCTGCTTTCTTAACCATTTCTGCTGCGATGACAGCGTCGTCAAAATTGTTATCTCCCAATAACCTTGCAGAGATTATTATTTTATTATTTAGTATGTCAATAGTTGCTGTCAAATATTTAAAACTTCTGCTAGACTTATTGATTTGGAACGAGATATCAGGCTAAATCACGATGGATAAAATGGAGGGATATGTGGCGCAGTACGCTCTGCCAATGAGTTTGCTTTAGTTGTTGTCATGACATTGTTTTTTTCATAATCTATCAAGTTTTTTAAGTGATGTTCCAGAGGTCAGTCCAATTGATACATTTTTTCCATCTAGTATCAGGTATCAGACTGAAACTTCACATAAATCAGGATACTAACCCGTTTAGTTTTTCATCTGCTTACAGAAGTTGAAAATAGGGTATAAATTGACATTACTTCAAACAAGAAATACAACTCTAGATGTTGAAGTAAAAAATATGATTACGTTATGAATTTTGTAACTGTCTAAATAAATAAACGGGCTTCCTAGAACAACTGTAATCTAAAATTTATAGATTGATTCTATTGAAATCTTTTTACACTGATATCAAACAAAAAAATCTACTTTGAACTTTTTCTCTGGCGTAAGTGACTGCAGTTTCTTTCTTTTTACAATGTTTTTATTAGGTCACTTTGTTGTCTGTCTGTTTGTTTGTTTGTCAGCGAATTCCATACGATGGAGTTTATTGCCACTTAGCGAAAAAAAGTTATAATATTTTAAATTCAATGGTCACCTAGTGAAAAAAACTTAACAATGTATTTTTATATATATATATAAATATAATATATATATATTTTATATATATAAAAATGAATGTTTGTATGTATGTATGTATGTATGTATGTATGTATGTATATAGGTATGTTATTTATGCATTGCTACACCATTCATCCGATCGTAATGAAATTTTCACACAACCTTGAGAGTCAAGGGGAATCAAATATAGAGAAAAAAATTTTGAAATCCGTCACAAAATGAGCGGAGCGGAGCGGGTGAGCGAGCGGGAACTATATATATATATATATGTATGTGCGTATGTATGTGTGTATGTATGTATGTGTATGTGCATGTATGTGTGTCTGTGTGTGTGTTTATGTATATACTAGCGGAGATACCCGGCGTTGCCCGGGGTTTTTAGAGGTTTTTCTAATGTTTGTCTCTTTCTCTCCCGTTTCTTTCCCACTTGCTTTCCCACTCCTGCTCGCTTTCCAGTTTTCGGTCGTTTTCCCGCTGCCGGTCGCTTTCCCGCTCCCGGTCGCTTTCCCGCTCCCGGTCGTTTTCTCGTTCCCGGTCGCTGTCCCGTTCCCGCTCACGTTTGCTCTCCCATTCCCGCTCACGCTTGCATTTCCGTTCCCGCTCGCTGTCCGTTCCGGGTCGCTTTCCCGTTTCTATAATAGACAAACTAACCAACAAACATTCATATATATATATATATATATATATATATATATATATATATATATATATATATATATATATATATATATATATAGTCTTAGCAAATCTATTTTACGTTTTATAGGCTAAAAGAAGTTATGAAAGAATGGAAAAGAGAAAATGAGCGTGAACGGGAACGGGAGAGCAACCGTGACCGGGAATGGGAGAGCAAGCGTGACCGGGAACGGGAGAGCAAGCGGGAACGGGAAAGCGACCGGGAACGGGAAAGCGAAAAGCGACCGGGAACAGACTGTGAGTCAGAGAGTCTGTTTGTCTTTTATAGAAATCTGAACCGTTCGAGCTATCTTGATGAGATGTGGCAAGGAGGTAGTTCTCATACAGGAGAAGAAAGTAAAGAAGGCTTGGACTCCCTACTCCGATCCCCCGGCTCAGGGAATCCAAAAAACCTTTCCAGGCCAAAAGTGCCTATGTATGACCATCAAAGGTAATTGCGTAATAAAATTAAAATTTAGTTTATGTAACAACGTTTGAAGGCTTCAAGCAACTTTTAGCCAGTTTTACCAAATCTATTTTACGTTTTATGGGCTAAAAAAGTTAGGAAAGAATGGCAAAGAGAAAATGAGCGCGAGCGGTAACGGGAACAGGAACGGGAGAACAAGCGTGAACGGGAACGGGAGAGCAAGCGGGAACGGGAAAGCGAGCGTGAACGGGAGAGCAAGCGGGAACGGGAAAGCGACTGGAAGCGGGAAAGCAAGCGGGGAAGGAATTGGGAACAAAAGAGAAAACGATAACCTCTGCAAACCCCGAGCAACGCCGGGTAACCCCGCTAGTTTCTTTAATAAACGTGTTATTTGTAGATGGCAAACGTAATTTAATATTTGACAGTCTGAAATTGAAAATTATAAAATTCCATTAAGTAATAAATTTATTATTTCAAAAATTCCATTATCAATGTACAGTTTCTATAAAATTTGAGAAATTGATATGAAGGATTCACCGCCAAGTGCCAATCAGTGAATGGCCATGAACTTACATTTTCTTTTTAAGCACTACCGTCTGGCTCTCAGGAAGCCCGTATATCTCAGCACAGAGGCACGCAATGGTCTCTCGGCGTCCCTGGTTTTGCCCCTTGTCCATAGAACCGTACTCACTAGGCACTCGGAAAACTTGCAAGTAAAATTGCTTCTTTGTGAGCATGTAAAAGATCAGTGACACAGAGTTGTAGGAAGCATGAAAAGTTCTACAATATATCCGAGCGATAGTAATGACTGCGATTTTTTTTTTGCTATATATTATAAAAATAAAATTCGCATGAATAAGTAAATATTGTTATTAAACCTCATTTCATCTTATCTTTTTTTAACCCTAGCAAAATAGGATATTTCTAGCAAAACAAGTCTTGACTTTTGTAAATTAATTGAAGCCACATTTCAAATTTTAATAATGCTTAATACCATAGATGTTTTAAACTTTAATGCATATAAACAATTAACATAGCAAGTTCGTACATTTATTTCCATAATAAAAAAGACATCACAAATACATATGAGAAGCATTATAATGAAACTACGATCTAGCGACCGTTATTTCTCGGAGAAGGAATGGCAAATGGGCATCATTATTTGCATATTTGAGCTCTTTAATAATAAAATTATAAACATATCAATGCAAAATTAATCAGTGCCAAACTGTTGAATCGTTAAAAAAAGAGTTAAACACAGAATATTAAAAAATTTCGATGCCCAGCAAGGCAAAGATACTCGATGTCACGACTCGATCTTCACGTTTAAAAGTAAATTAAAACTAAATCAAAAATTGATAACAACCAGGTCAAAGGCCAACAAACGAATTACGATGATTAAAACAAAATGTACAACAAAACTATGCAGAAATTAAAAAATACTCCAAAAAATTTGTTCAACTTATCAGGATAAAAATACAAATTATGCAATAAAACGTAATCAAATATTAGGACAGTTGAATTTCTTTAATTTTATGCAAACATTTACAAGAACTCAATTTCACTTAATTAACAAAAACTTTTTTCAAAAGTTCAAGCAGATTAAAATACTATGAAAAGCAGATTTGTTGAATACTTAATCAGAAATACATCTTAGAAGCACAAGCTAATAATAATGAAGATTCATTATCTCATAATTATGAATTAGCTATATTATGACTCGATTCCACACAATCTCAAGAAAATTTAAACTTTATTACACAGATATCAAATTGGTTTATATTAAACATATATGAGTAACAAAAATAATCACATCCACTCCTAAAATGTAAATGATTTTAAAATTTTTGTCTCAACAATAATATGGGTAAATCTGCAGAAAGCAGCTGTGAACAATAATTCTGAGCAGGTGGTTGAGACTTTATAGACATTGAGGATTATTAAATAGAAGCACCTCATGGAAAAGATTTTCAAAATATTTTGAAAGCACTCAAAAGCAAAAATATATAAATATATATAATTTGATGAAGATCTTAAAATGGAAGAATATGAAATTGGTACATAAATATGTAAGAAAAAAGAACAAGGCAGAGATGTGAAATTGCATGTGATAAACTCTGAGGCAAGTCAAACGTGTCTTGACTGATTAAATGCGGTCACCACACATGAATATATTATCACTTGCTTGTAAAGATTTTTTTTGAAGTAGATTTAATCGTTTATAACTTATGTGTTGTGTTCATGTTGACCAAAACAATTACAATTGCATTGAAATAATAAAATGGTGAATTAAACTCAATTAAAATAAAACCTTAAGTAAGAAGAACAAAAATGGCAAATATGGTATTGTAGATATACATACACACATATACACACACACACACACACACACACACACACACATATATATATATATATATATATATATATATATATATATATATATATATATATATATTAAAATGTGGGATTGCTTACTAGAGAATCAAATTAAAAAAATTACTGAAGCATGAGTTGGTTAATGTTGTTTTGTAAAATGGTTTCTCTTGTTGCCGAAAAGACAAACTTTATGTTTTCGGTATCAACGGCTGTCGTGAAATGATGGAAGAGCGGTCGTGATCTGTCTTTCCTGCGAGTGTTGAAAAGTTCTACTTCAAACTTCTGAACGTCTTCGAGGCTTCTCGAATCGTTGTGAACCGGGAAATGTTCGGGAAAGTGGTCCCTGATGTCCGAGACCTTGATCTTGTCGACAAGTAGATCGGTCTTGTTGAGGAAAAGAATGATGGAAACATTTGCAAATGTTTTGTTATTTACTATTGCTTCGAAGATGTCACAAGACTCGACCAGCCTGTTGGTCCTCCTGTCTTCCAGAAGAGACTGATCGTATTCACTGGATGACACCAAGAAAAGAATACAAGTAACGCTTTCAAAGCACTGGTACCATTTCTGTCTTTGCGACCTCTGACCGCCGACATCGACAAATAGAAAAGGAACGCCTCTGATAAGGAATTCATGTTCGGCAATACTTTTCGTTGGTCGCCTGGCGTGCAAGATGTCTAGGTGAGTGGGTTCATAATTCTGAAAAAAAAGATTTGTGAACATATTTCAAAATTAAAATATAAATATGTTGAATGTCTATTTCAGCATTCTGGGGCCTGCGGGCAGTGTCGGACAACCCTAGTTTCCTAGTTTAAACAAGCTACAATTGAGTTTGTTATGTATTAAAATTTTATGAATCAACTGAAGTGAACATATGCTTTTGAGAAAAATTATAATTTTTTCCTTAATTATGACCATTCACAATACTAAAGTTGTGTTTCATCTTTATTTATTGTTTGAACAAGAAACATAATTTCAAATACTAAAACAGATGATTATCAAACATTTTAATAACAATCCACAACAAAAGTATTAAAAACTAACAGATTGACTAATCCTTTCCAGGTTTTCCATAAAATACTTTAGCGAATCCCCCTGTCAATATCCATATTGGTATTATTAAAAGAAGTTGAAAAATATAATCCAATGTTTTTAAATATTGTTACTGAAAAAGTATTGAATGAAAATATATCTGAGATAAGCTTTTCTTTAAGACTTTTACATCTTAACATGAAAATAAAACTTTAATGTGAATGTGAAGTTAACAATATTGCTGGCCATGCAAATAAAATAAAAATTTATTTACTGCAATGGAGCTGTGCTATACATCGTTGAATGGGTTTATAAAAATAGAATCCAGTGATATAATTGGTTTTTCTTCGGTTCAATAAATAAAATAAAATATAAGCCAAAAACTAAGATTTTCCAATCAAAATTACATAAAATAAATGTAAGTTTTTCTTTGATCGAGTATTACTTTTTCAAACTGCTGCAACGAGAATTTCCAAGGTGCTTGATTTTAGATATTTCAATTACAAATCCAATAATGTACCTTTCGCTTCTAAAACTTAATAAACAAAAAAGTTATCAGCTAAAATGTTGACCATATACGATTTTTTCAAGCTATACAAAACTAAACAAACATCACAGAGCATCTGGTTCAATGAACAAGTGGAAAAATTTATTTTATCCAAAATCTAAAAAAAATTTTTTAAATTACTTTTAAAAGATAAAGTTTAAACGTTTAAGATAACGTTTGTTTAAAAAGATAACGATTTAAAATCAGCACAGAGCTCGCAAGTGAAACATTTTTTTAAAACTCTTTCTTTGTAAACATATATTGTGTGCAACTTTGGCAAATCCAGCTTCAATATTTCTCACACTCCACCCAGTCTGCATATGACCCCCTCCACCCTGTCCACAATACAAGCCAGAGTTTGACATCTTGTCAGATGATAGCATGATTTATTTGACCCACTCTTTTTTCTCATTATCTAGATTGAAATAAATGCTGAAAATTACCCCAATACCTAGTCTTAAAATAAAAACACCTACTAAAGTACCACAAATGTATGTATCATTAAATCCTCTATATTAACTTCACCGTGTTTGCTTGCATGAGCCATACGTTGGGACTCTTTGAAAAAAAAAACCAATTCCCGTTATCCAATCAAGCTGGAATTTGGTTATTTGTCCTCAAGGACTTTACATTCTATTAAATTTTCAAATTGATTGGTCAAAATTTGAATAAAATATAAAATAAAATATAACAAATTATTAATTTTTTCTAAATTACAACTTTTCTGTACATAAATAATCCACAAGGTTTTAGTCTATTTAAAGAAAGCAATATTTAATTTTTCAATTAAAAAATGTATAATAAAAAATTTGTTTTTTCATATGGATTCGAAAGTTTCTTATATTTTCAATTCGCACATATCAAGTATTTAAAAGACTTGTCAATATTTTTCTATGTTATAGACTTATTTTCATCAAAAAATTTTTGTGAAAAATTAGAAGATGCTGAATTACAAAATATAGAGGATTTATGAAAAACGAAATTTTCAATGATTCGCTTGTTTTAAATTTGAGTCTCAGGTGCCCTCTTTGTGACCATGCCTGCTGGGTTTATTGCTAATACAGTATTTTTCTGTGTTGCATTTAATTTATTATATATAACATGTCAAACTGTTGTTTGTATTGCAGACAGAGTAGAGAAGGTTTTTTTCATTAATATTATTAAACAGTTGATAACGCAACATAGGTACACATGCGGACTAGGTGAAATGTGAGAAATGTCAAGGTAGGTTGTCCAAGGATGCACAGAATTAATGTTTTCTGCACTTATTTTAAATAGCTACCTTTTTTAAAAAATATTTTTAAGATAATTCAAAACAAAAATTTTTTTTTGGATAAAACAAAAATTTTTAACTATGTTCATTAAAAGCCAGCAGGAGGTGTTAACAAGTAGCCACTTAGCATAATAGCCACAGGAATCCAGACTTGCTTGTCAAATCAGATGCTCCGCAATGTTTGCTTACTTTTCGTTTAGGTGAGAAAAATCATATATGGTCCAACGTTTAAGCTGATAACTTTTTTAAAATCCCTGTTGCTGCAGTTTGAAAAGTGTAATACTTATCAAAGAATAGCTTACATTTATTTTAGGCAAATTTCATTGGAAAATCACAGTTTCTGGCTTATAACTTCTTTATTTATTGAACCGAAAAAAACCAATTGGATACTATTTTAAAAAAACCACCAACGATGTGTACAGCACAACCCCATTGCAATGAAAATTTTTTAAATTTATTTACATGAAATAATATAACAATATTGCTAACTCCACTATGGCATTATGATTATGCTAAAGCTAAAGTAAAGTTGTTAAACTAAACTAATAAACTTTAGAACAAGAAATACTACCAAATGAAACTCTTTTCTTCTTTCAAAAGCTTTTTGTATGCCTTCATCTCTCCACAAATCAGTTAGAGATGTGACGTATTGAACGAAAACTGCCTCATCGAGGTTTATATTATTATCGTGACTGAAAACAAAATTGGCATGAGCAGGGCTCTCTGGTCGTGTGAAAGTAAGCCTTAATTTCTCTCTGGCGTCAATCAAAACTTTCATGCCTTTTATTATATTTTCGTAAATAATGATTTTATACATTTTTATTTCGTCTGCTTGGAAGCCTTTGCCGTTAATAATTCTCATCTGCTTTATAAAAGTACTTTTACCACTTTCACCGGGACCCAAAAGCAAAATTTTTATTGTTCTTCGCAGCCGTGTTTTGTCTCTCGCCAACTGTCTGTCAATTTCACGATTACGATTAGAGGGCTCTTTAAGGTCCGGATCTTTCCTACCACAGCATCTAGCAAGAAAGTCAGCCATGTTTATATTATTAAGTTGACAACTAAATAATAGTGACCAAACCGAAAATATGGTGATGGTAATGTGAACATTTGTAAACAAAATGTACTTTAAAAAATTTTAATATAAAAAATTAAAATATATTTTATTTAAAATTTAATTTTATTAATTTTCAATGTGTTATTATTAACATGAACATTTTCATAATGCTTCTTCTCAGTGTTCTATTTAACTAAAATCTGCTAACAAAAAACGGCAACAAAATGAAAATAAACTTTAAATTATAATCCTTGTCCATATATCGTAAATCCGCAACCCCGCGTTGTGGTGCGCGTTAACAGGTTAAAAGCCAGGTAATCGGCAGGAGGCAAATAAATTATTCTAAAAGTATGCAAGGCAGTGCAGGATAATGGATTTGGTTAGGTGAGACGTCCGTAATAACTATTATAAATTGGTTTCAGTGACGAAAAATGGTTTTTGAAACTTTCGGCCTATAATCTATCTGGTAATAACTAACAACTGACTAAAAATTGATATATTATATTCTATAATATATAATAATCTAACAATCTAGAACTATTCAAGTTTAATTTTATGTGAGTAGGCACGGAGGTGATTTGAAATTTCAATGAATATTAACTACGTTTGTGATTTAGCATGCGCGATTGGCGCATCGGTAGCAACAGGGATATTTATATAAATGTATTCGCCTTGTATAACATAACCAGTCCTGCCCTTATAGCCTTATATAGGTAGGTCCATCAATCAAGCTAGCTAACCTAAGTATCTCTCATCTCGTCTCAAGTCAAGTTAGTTAATTGTTGCATTTTATTCCTTGTTTGTGAAATTTAGTTTATTTTAATAGTTTAGTAAACTTTAACTTTAACTTTTACTAAAGTTTAGTAGTTTTGTTTTAAGACTTAAGTGTTTCAAAGTCAGTTTGTGTTCTTTAGACAAATTTAAAGTTTGACTGATCTATATAGTACTCTAGGCAGGTTGATTTGATAATCATTCCATTTGCATGACTGAGTTTTATTGATATTAGTGGCTGCTAATTAAATTAATGTAGTCTGCCCTTAAAACATTCTATTTAGTTAAATGCTTATAACAATTATACCTAATTTTGATATGAATTAAAACTATTTAAAAGAAAACTAGTGTAAATTTTCATGAATTTTGTAATGTTGTACATCAGTACAATCTGAGTACATTCAAGAATTCCCACTACCATTTGCATATTTCGCGTTTCACTACATGACTACATAAGCTCGCATGTAAGTCAATACGGAGAACTTCTTACATTTTTCTATTGATGTTTTCTGACGGCCTACTTGAGTTGGCCACAGTAGCTATAAATTGGATCCATCCAGGGAGATATATATTTATCATGTTACTTTAAGTACTGGGTTTGTTTGCTTTTCTTTTGGAGTAGCATAGCTAATTAAGTATTACCGACTATTACTAATTATCTTAGTTGAACAGGTTGAACATCCGGTAATTTTGAATAAATTGCTTATATTGTACTTTAAAGCAATTATTCAACAGGCTCTTTTACAATAATTATATCATAAGAAAATATTAAATTCTTTGACATATTATGACATTATGCATCCAGAGATATGTTAGACATTTCAATTTTTAGATTTGTATTTTAAATTTTGAACAAATAATTATTTTAATTATAAGGTTTTTAAAAATTTTATCTTACAGATTTTAATTATTATGAAATTTGAATTTTATATCTCTACATATAATAAATTATGATATAATAAATTATGCATAGATATCTATGAAATTATGACATAATCAATCAATTATTTTGACAAGAAATGCTTGTTATTGATTAGCTGTTTTAAAAAGTTTATTTTTTTGTTTAAATTGAAAATATTTTCAGTGGATTTATTTTCTCTGGCTACATTGGCTAACATATTGTTTTAATAATAAATATTAGGAAACAACATGAAACAAAGAATCATTTTCTCCATCATTCGATTTTTTAATGTTATAGTTTTTAGACATTTCCATATTCACTTATCAGCTCTATTAGATGTACGTATTTAAATCTAAAGCATGTATATTATTGTATAGCTTCAAGTTTTAAAATCCTAGTTTTTTTTTAAAAATCAGGTTCTAGTTTGCTTCTTGATCTCATCCAATTATCATTGTGGAGGAGGAAGAGGATGAATTTGTTTGTCTTTCTACTATTATCATTCTGCTTATTTAAGGGAGGGGACTCCCTGGAACATTCCACCTTGAACCGACCGCTCTCCATTGACCCCACAACAGATCCTCCTTTTTCTCTCAATTCTACAACCCCTATTCACTCAAATGAAACAACGCATCATCTCCATTCTGAACACTGGGAGCACCATGGAATTCATGTAGCCAGTATCAAATTCGATTATGTCAAGCAACCATTTATTGTATCAATATTCATGATTGTGGTTGTCCTATGCAAATTAGGTTGATATTGATTTTATCCATTTTTTTCTGGGTGTTTTTCTTTCCTCCTCTTCTTGTAGACTGCCAGGCATTTTTATTTTATGACGTTTTAGACGGTTTTAATTTAATTAGAATACAAATTATTTCAAAATAGTTTGTTTAAATAAAGAACATAAAGGAAAATAATAGAAAATAAAACAGATGAGCTTTTTTGTTTAATGTATTTCTTCTCCTGCACATTTTTATGGCAAGGTTGTCTTACTGACTTACTTCATGTGCAATATGTGCTATTTTAAATAATAGTTTAGTTTCAAACTTTAATAACGGAAAAAATTAAATAAGTTTTTGGGATATTTTGATACCATTCTAAATGTAAAATTCCTGTTAAAACGGTATTTGAATTTAGTGTCATCTTCTTTTGTTTTTGAAGTTATGTTTACGAGCAAGTAGAAACATAGAAACAACGTTGATTGATTTCTAGCAACACTTAAACATGAAAACAATGTTGTTATTCATTTACATACATTTTTCTCCTTACTTTCTATCCATGTGTGAAAAAAAGAAATTTTTCTAAGTAATTGAAAAATATTTATTATTCAATTTCTTATTTTATTATACTTGTTACGTTTAAAGGTTTCCATCATGCAAATTTCTTATCCGGATGGATGCCAGAGTCTTGGTAGATTTGAAGTTTAATGCATGCTGCTTTCTGTTTTCAACCTATTTCTAAAAAAACTGTTTATCTGCACAAGTGAAACTAATTCATCCAATTCGCCTTTTAATTTAGTTTCTTAAAGCTGTGTCTCCTCATCAGATATTCATCTAACAAGATGACATGGGAAATGATTATGTGAAACAATATTCCTTCAACCTTAAATAGCACTTGAAGCTTATATGTAACTAATCATTCCAATTAATTTAATATTTGACATTTTATTCAGTCTTCTGGTTGTCCTTGGAGTTCTTGTTGGAGGTGTCCTTCAGTGAGTGTTTCAATCTTTTTTGTCCATTTAAATTATAATTACAAAATATATAATAAGAATTTATTATCATCTTATTGACCCAGTTTTATGATGATTGACTGGCCTTGGTATGAGTTCATTAAGTACTGAGTGCAGTGCATTTTGTATTTATTTTGGTTGATGGATTTTACATTATTATTGACTAATCTATTTGATTTTTTCCATTCTTAGGCTAATGTTTCAGGATATCTTGTTATTTCATTGTTTGTTTGTTAGACTTGCTTTTATAAGTTATTTACAGTGGTGTATGCAGGAAAAGTTAAGGGGGGGGCCAATTGTAGGGGTCTGGGAGACAAATGTTGTGCAGCGGATATAAGGACATTTCTGCATGCACATGGGAAATATTGCAAAATGACTGTCTTACGTTGTTAATTCAATTGGTTATTTAAGAAGATGTATTGATTATTTAAGAAGATGTATTGATTATTTAAGAAGATGTATTGATTATTTAAGAAGATGTATTGATTATTTAAGAAGATGTATTGATTATTTAAGAAGATGTATTGATTATTTAAGAAGATGTATTGATTATTTAAGAAGATGTATTGATTATTTAAGAAGATGTTTTGATTATTTAAGAAGATGTATTGATTATTTAAGAAGATGTTTTGATTATTTAAGAAGATGTATTGATTATTTAAGAAGATGTTTTGATTATTTAAGAAGATGTATTGATTATTTAAGAAGATGTATTGATTATTTAAGAAGATGTATTGATTATTTAAGAAGATGTTTTGGTTATTTAAGAAGATGTATTGATTATTTAAGAAGATGTATTGATTATTTAAGAAGATGTATTGATTATTTAAGAAGATGTATTGATTATTTAAGAAGATGTATTGATTATTTAAGAAGATGTATTGATTATTTAAGAAGATGTATTGATTATTTAAGAAGATGTATTGATTATTTAAGAAGATGTATTGATTATTTAAGAAGATGTTTTGATTATTTAAGAAGATGTTTTGATTATTTAAGAAGATGTATTGATTATTTAAGAAGATGTATTGATTATTTAAGAAGATGTATTGATTATTTAAGAAGATGTATTGATTATTTAAGAAGATGTATTGATTATTTAAGAAGATGTATTGATTATTTAAGAAGATGTATTGATTATTTAAGAAGATGTATTGATTATTTAAGAAGATGTATTGATTATTTAAGAAGATGTATTGATTATTTAAGAAGATGTTTTGATTATTTAAGAAGATGTATTGATTATTTAAGAAGATGTATTGATTATTTAAGAAGATGTATTGATTATTTAAGAAGATGTTTTGATTATTTAAGAAGATGTATTGATTATTTAAGAAGATGTATTGATTATTTAAGAAGATTTATTGATTATTTAAGAAGATGTATTGATTATTTAAGAAGATGTATTGATTATTTAAGAAGATGTTTTGATTATTTAAGAAGATGTATTGATTATTTAAGAAGATGTATTGATTATTTAAGAAGATGTATTGATTATTTAAGAAGATGTATTGATTATTTAAGCAGATGTATTGATTATTTAAGAAGATGTTTTGGTTATTTAAGAAGATGTTTTGGTTATTTAAGAAGATGTATTGATTATTTAAGAAGATGTATTGATTATTTAAGAAGATGTATTGATTATTTAAGAAGATGTATTGATTATTTAAGAAGATGTATTGATTATTTAAGAAGATGTATTGATTATTTAAGAAGATGTATTGATTATTTAAGAAGATGTATTGATTATTTAAGAAGATGTTTTGGTTATTTGGGCTTTGTTGGTTATTTAAGAAGATGTTTTGGTTATGAAAGTTAATTACTTGACTATTTTTTTAAAGTTGTTAATAAATTTGTGTTTTACATACAAAAAGCTTATTCAAAAAAACTTTCTTTGCAAATCTCGGGATAAATTATTTTAGTAGGTGAGTGCATGCAAAAGCTACAGTAGATAATAATAATAAATATTGACAAGATTATTTTGATTAATTGCTACTACCTATTTTAAATACTTGGCTAGAGTTTCTGTGTGTTGTGTGTGTTGTGTCGTGTCGTTTATTGATAGTGGCTTGCTTTTTTGGCTTTTGCACACTCAGTCAGCCAGTCGGAACACATAAATATATAAATATAATCACATAATTTTTTGTTTGTTATTTAATTAACTTATTTTTGTCACGTCACAGTGAAAATCTTAATTATTTGTTTAAGAGATTATAAATAAGTTATGCTTAATGTGATGCATGAAAATGATGTGAACAGTTCTTTTAAATCTAATTTCTCATTTTTGATTCTCCAGTGCAGCAAAAGTGGACACAGCAGACTTTTACTACATCCGTCCAGATTCATTTTTTCTATTCCTTCTACCTCCGTAAGTAGAGCTGCATTTCATTCTATATTTTCATTTGCTCCAGCATCCACTCCACCACAAACCACAACCACTTCATTCCACAATCCACTAAACTTTATCAATCCACCATGGTACTATGCTACCACATCACGTGGATGCACTGAAATAATTTGCTCTAAATTTATTTATATATTGTGAGTTTCAAGTATTTGTTTATGATGATTAAAAATATTAGTTTGTATTTAGTAGGTGGGTTTGCTGTGTGATTTTGGTCCAACATGATTTTAATTTAATCTAGGTTTAATTTGCACTAAAAATAAGACAGACTGATTTTTCGACTTTTTTCATTTTTGGATGGCAAAGTTTTTCTGATTTTCTTTTTTATCTAATTAATAAGTTAAGCTGTAGCTTTGAAGCTGTTTTTTTTATTTTATGTGGTAGCTGATGAAATAAATCAAAGGAATCCTTGAGCGTGTTATGACACTGTTTATATGCTCTCTATTTCTGTCTTTCTGTCTGTCTATCTCCCTGTGTTTGTATTACTATTATTTCCTTCTGCAAATAGCAAACATTCTCCATATATATCAATGACACACTTTGCATTCATTCAAGTGGATCTAGAATACCTGATGTACTGAGAGTAAACATGCATACAGTTTTATGACATTTTTTTATATATTATTAATGGTGCCCCTACATCCAGATATGTGGTTATTGGTGAGCATGCAATAATTAGTTCAGCTTCTTAATCTATTTCCATAGAACAATTTCTCAACATAAGCACATGAAAAAACTGTGTCTGCGTTGATTAGCTGCTAAAAAATCCGATTCTTGATTTGTTAATTTCCTTGTTTGATAACCACCGATTAACCATCTGTTTGGCCATTTTAAAAATAACAACCACTGCTGTCAATAGCTTTAGATTGTTTAAATTAAAAAGTAAAATAACAACATGAATAAATAAAATAATGAATTACGGTTTAATCAGGTTTTAAGTTGCTCTAGAAGTGTGATACACAGTTGGTTGGTAATATTTCATGACTAGTTTTTAAAAAATGTGAATTTTTAGAAAATTTCTAAGGTTTATAATGTCATTTGAACCCATTCATGACTAACCTGTTTACATTATTGGACAATGTCATCATTAAGCATATTCACCATTGATTGAAAACATTGCTCTCTCAGCAAAACAGCCAAATAAAATTCAGGTAGAAATTCTTTTAGAAAGAGTTTTCAGTAGTTGGGTAATGTCAATAAAATATTAAATGCAGTTAAGAAAATGAAATTCTGGTATCTGGAATGATGTAGTGGAATACAATGAACGAGGAATAAATAAAATAAAACACCAATATATATAGTATATCGTATATCTCAGTGGTTATTTTATATTGTATACATCAATGGTCCTTAGTATCACATTTTGAGTTAATTAATTTCTTTTTATTATTTTTACCGAGTTTTCTTGCTTGAGCTGTGCTTGGGACCCTTTGACGCTAAAAAAACAAACTTCTTGTCACTTGTTTTATTTTTTATTTATTCTATTACATTTTATTAAATTTTCAAATTGATTGGACAAAATTCAAATGAAATATAAAATAAAATAATTAAAATTTTTTAAATTTTTAAAAAATTACAAATTTTCTGTAGAAAAATAAACCATTAGTTTTTAATTTATTCAAGGAAAGCAATATTTAATTTTTTCATTTGAAGTGGTACCCCTTAACTTAAAAGTTTTTGAACGTGTTGGCCCTTTAAACAGGTTTCCCCAACGTTTTACTGAAATGACATCCCTGGTTATGTTTGAATGTCATTATTTGATCTTGCAGATGCATCCTGGAAGCAGCTTATGGTCTTCACGATCCTGTTTTCTTTGAGAACATCGGAACCATCCTCTTCTATGCGGTCGTTGTAAGTTATTTCAAATACGATTTTTTCATTTTAAATTTGATTGAATGTATAAAAACTTTACTTTCTTTTTAGGAATTTTTTTGTTGTTGTTGTTCACTTAATATTCCAAGCTCGTTATTATTTTAGTTTATTGTAATTTAAATTTTTATACACACTGTTGGTGATTTATTGGTTGCCTTGTGATGTTGGATAAGGAGTGAAAGGGTGGAATTATATGTGGATGGAAAAGAAGGAATCATATGTGGATGTAGAGGAAGGAATCATATGTGGATGTAGAGGAAGGAATCATATGTGGATGTAGAGGAAGGAATCAGATGTGGATGTAGAGGAAGGAATCAGATGTGGATGTAGAGGAAGGAATCAGATGTGGATGTAGAGGAAGGAATCAGATGTGGATGTAGAGGAAGGAATCATTTGTGGATGTAGAGGAAGGAATCAGATGTGGATGTAGAGGAAGGAATCATATGTGGATGTAGAGGAAGGAATCATATGTGGATGTAGAGGAAGGAATCAGATGTGGATGTAGAGGAAGGAATCATATGTGGATGTAGAGGAAGGAATCATATGTGGATGTAGAGGAAGGAATCATATGTGGATGTAGAGGAAGGAATCATATGTGGATGTAGAGGAAGGAATCATATGTGGATGTAGAGGAAGGAATCAGATGTGGATGTAGAGGAAGGAATCATTTGTGGATATAGAGGAAGGAATCATATGTGGATGTAGAGGAAGGGAAAGGAAACAACAGTTTTTAAAGTGATTTTTAAAAAACGTAATCATGATTTGTTGATTAGGGAATGGTCATTTTATTCTATTTTTTATTTACAGGGAACACTCATCAATTGCTTCATTATTGGTTTGTCTCTTCAGTTTATTTATGTACGCTTCTTAGAAACGATCAATATTTTACTGCAATAAATTTGCTTTCTGGGTATTTATTACCATGAAAAAATAC
The DNA here is from genome assembly GCA_963978895.1 of Erpobdella octoculata. Classification (NCBI taxonomy): domain Eukaryota; kingdom Metazoa; phylum Annelida; class Clitellata; order Hirudinida; family Erpobdellidae; genus Erpobdella; species Erpobdella octoculata. The sequence goes on from OZ022239.1 coordinate 16,738,414, forward strand.
ATGCATTAAATGTTTTGTGGTCTAGGCTTGGTTTTCATAAATAAGTATGTCTTTCTTAGACTGTTGTTTTACTGTTCTAGTATGTAGTTTTTGCCATATGTAATATTCTTTTATTTTGTGGTGGAACATGATTTGTTTGTATGCCGCCAAGTTGTTTTCAACAGGACATTGTTTGATGCACTACTTGTTCCAAGCACAACAGTTCTTCTTATAATCTATTTATGCAAAGCAGATCCCATGAAGAAAGCTGATATGCTGATGTGTATATATATATATATATATATATATATATATATATATATATATATATATATATATATATATATATATATATATATATATATATATATATATATATATATATATATATATATATATATATATATATATATATATATATATATATATATATATGTTTAGCTTTCATCCATACACCTACATTTGTTTTTCAAATTATTCTTTTAATCTATATTGATATATATCTGAAGAAATGTAGCTAATTCTAAAGTCTTTCAAAGACTTTATTATATTATTTAGTTTTTAGTCAGCCCCAATGATATGTATAGATGATAACCACCTGGTGATAAAGTTAATTCAGTGGCTCCGATGTTTCATCCGAGATGTAGATAGAGCCACTTTAAATAAACTTTTTTCCTTGCGATTATTAAGTTTCTTGATTGACAGGTCCAGTCTTGTACCTGCTGGCGATATGGGGTGCCATGGGGAGCATCAGCATAACTTTCATCGAGTGCCTCGTCTTCTCTTCTCTGATCGTGGCAGTTGACCCTGTCGCTGTTAGTTGCTCATTTCTGTACTTTGTTTGACCTGTTTGCTGGCTTGCTTTTATATATTTAGAGCTCCACTTGGTAATATGTTTGTAACTTATATGTGTTTATATCCTTGTATGGGCATGTGAGAATTACATGGTCTTGTTCTAGCTTGATATTATGTTTAATTTGTCAGAGGACAAAAATATAAAAGACTGTGATCAACTGTACCACATTTATATTATTCATTTGGATTGAATAATATATATATATATATAAATAATATTGAATAATATATATATATATATATAAAATTAAAATGAAATTTTATTGTTTTATTTTTTCTTGATCTTGAAAGGTCTTGGCAATTTTTCAAGAAGTTGGAGTAAACAATGTTTTGTATTTTCTTGTATTCGGAGAGTCTTTACTCAATGGTGAGTTGTGATTGGATGGTTTCTTTCTTTTATGTTTCATAATTTTAAACGTTCTATCTTGTTTGCCATGTCTTAAATCCCAGATTCAATTTTTGTTACAAGACAATTAGTGATGATTATATATTCCTTTATTATTATTATTTTTATTAGTTTTCATTTCTAGAAACAATGCCTTAAGTACTCTGGCATCATGTAATGTTGCAATACTTTAACAATAAGTTGATATATACTCTTGAATAACAGACGTTGTGTGTTTTCTTTTACAGATGCTGTAACTGTTGTGTTGTATAATACAATAACCACACTAAGTCTAATGGGTGGAAACATCCCACCATCAGAGGTGATTACTACTATCATCATCAGCACCATCATCGTCATCGTCATCTTCATATGTTGATGAAAGGAGAATGTCGATATCACATTTTCCAAACAAATCAACATTTTTATTTTTTTATTGAAAATATTTTGATAGCATCTAGACAGTCCAGGTTTTCTTGTTAATATTGTAGGATTATTGTGATACAATTAATTCCTGGAGATGTTTCAATAATGGTTCTTTTTTAAAGTTGTAATGTGTCGATGTACCTAATTTTTTCTCGTTTTTATTTTTTATTTTCCACAGCATTTATATTATTGTTATTGCAGATAGGAATGGCAATTGCAGCTTTTTTCACAGTCAGCCTGGGAGGCTTGACCATCGGTTTGGTGTTTGGCCTTCTTAGTGCCCTTATGACGAGGTTGATGGTTCACGTTAGAGGTTTGTGATTCGTTTAGAATTTTCGTCATCTATCCATCCGTTTGTCCGTTCATCCATCCATCCATCCATCCATCCATCCATCCATCCATCCATCCATCCATCCATCCATCCATCCATCCATCCATCCATCCATCCATCCATCCATCCGTCCATCCGTCCGTCCGTCCGTCCGTCCGTCCGTCCGTCCGTCCGTCCGTCCGTCCGTCCGTCCATCCATTCATCCATCAATCTGCCTATCCGTCACACCTATTGGTGAATAAAAAAAGTCATGGAAAATTTTTTCATTCCCAAGAAGTAAACATTTAAAAAAAACGTTTCATTACAAGGTGCGTGAACATGTCCTTCATCGTTGAAATCCTTTTAAAATACTATTTCTCACGGTAATAATATAGGCGTATTTTTTGTAACCTGATACGATGTGTCCACATGACTGAACATCAGTTTGAACAATCTCTTCTCATGTTTCAAGTCATTATGCAGCATTGTTTCTTCATGTTTTACTCGGTCTCTTTGAACATTTTAACCTCAGGTTCGGTCACATTGAACTTATTGACCCCAGGTTTGGTCTTATTGAACTTAATGGACCTGGGTTTGGTCTCATTAAACTTGTTGATCCTTATGCACTGATGTGTAATCATTAATTTTCGTTTACTCCAAGATATTTTTCTTTTATTTATTCTGGGCAGGCAGATCACATTTCTTTGCTTTCTGATTATAATAATTTTTTATTCAAAGATATGTTTTCTTCATTTGCATAATCTGCTTACAATGAACCAGATATATTCAGGATGGGGATTCTCATCATTTTTAAATTTATTTATTTATTATTTTATTTATTTATGTAAAAAAACACTCATTTGTTAAACAGTTGTTGAACCACTGGCCATCCTCTCCTTGTCATATGCTGCTTATCTCACGGCTGAACTTTTCCACTTCTCTGGCATCATAAGGTTGGTGCTTAAATTTGCATTATATTTTAATTTATTATATGATGATGGTGGTATTGTTGTGATACTGAACGCTATGATGTTGCTTACGTATTTATGCATAGTAATGTAATTATTAAAAATTTAATTCCGGATATCCAAGCCAGTGTCTAAACCACTAGACCAACACGTCTCAATAATAATAATAAGAAATGAGCATATAAGTGCATATTAAAATAGCACCTGAAGAGTAATTTTAATTGTAAATTGTTTGATGGATTTCTCAACGACTTTAATGAGTTTAAACAATGAAGATGCTGGAAAATACTTTGAAACATCTTAGAATTTAGAGAGTTCTACAAAATATCTTAGAATTTAGAGAGTTCTACAAAATATCTTAGAATTTAGAGAGTTCTACAAAATATCTTAGAATTTAAAGAGTTCTACAAAATATAGATATGTCATGAGGTCATACAACCAGAATCCATATATGTCTTAACCCTCTACCGCATAGCGATGCCGATTGGCATCATTACTTCCATGCTTTCTTAGAAATTTGTACTGTGCCAAACAGTATCACTGTTTGTATTTCTGAGTAGCAAATACAATGAAACACTGGAATTTCGCAACTTTTCATATATTTAAATGGATGTTCTATTTTTTAATAGTCTGGAAAGTTCATGCAAAAATTAAAAAAAATAGAGTTTTTTAAGTATTTCCATTAGTGCATGTGTTTATATCTAAATAAAAATTTAATTATTGTCAAACAGATGTTTTATGTGTTTTTGTGATCAAATTTATTTCGTAGTGCTAGAATAAACGGCGATTATGCAATTGATGTTCAAATATGTGATGCCAATTGGCATCGTCATGCACTTTGTAGAGAGTCGCACACCTGAGACGCGCAGGCTAATTAGGCCAATGTTTTTCTAGCCAATAAATCGGCTACGTAACAAAAAGAGTTTACAAGATAATGCAAATCTCTGAATTTACTGAGTAATTTTTATAAATAGCTACAACACTCAACTTGGAAAAAAACATTGCTTTGATGAAGCCTATAAATACTCCTATTTTCAAGTCATATTCCTTGTTGTTCTTGAACGTTCACTCAAAGTAAGATTCTGTATCTTTAAACGAAAGCGTACTTTATGTATTTTGTAAGGCTATTATACTTAAAAATAAGCGTTTATGTACCTATAATTTGTCATATATTGATTTAGCAGATGGCTCCCAAAACTGGCAAACTATATTATGGGAAAGGGATAAGCATCAAGAAAAAAGTTGTTGCAAGAGTAATTCCTTTTGAAAGTGATGATAGTCGTTTGTCGTCAGATAATGAGCGTGAAGACGACTGTAATCCACATGTAGAAATGGATGAGAGCTCCGAAGGATGCAGCGACATTGAACAACAGAAGTCCCTGTATCTCCAGCTCAATAGTATTTCGACAGATGATGAGAAAACCAACCTACCTTCAACTAGTAACGGGATATCGAGTACAAAAAAACTAAAGTGAAACGCAGACTTCTGTGGAAAACTACAACGAATATGACAGATAGGCGATTACCTTTCTTCGGCAATGAAAGTCTAAATCCTCATATCCTAGAATTGAAAACTCCAATCCAGTTTTTTAGGATGGTTTTTCCAGTTACACTGGAACAGCATATTGTTGAACAAACCAATCATTACGCTGTTCAGACTCGTCCTGTAAAACCACTCCAATTAACGGTACCGGATTGTTCTTGGCATAGCCATGTGGATGTCTTTGATAGAGCTTCCAAGTACAAGAAGATACTGGAATGCCAAATACAAAATAGACAACGTATTGGAAGTTATGCCAGTTTACAAATGGGAAGAGATCAAGCGTTTCCTCCACTTCAATGACAATACGACTTTGCAGCCAGGTGGTGATCGACTTCACAAGATTCGACCACTGCTTACACAGATACGATATTGTCAACTACAAGTTGTCATAAAAAAGGTGCGATGCAGACAGCTTGTTCCAGTTGCCGATGTTCGCACAGATGACACCAGTCACTGGCCAACTTGGACCACCGAAAGACTGCGCTGCCGTCTTCCTGGTTGCAATGGACAATCACGTGTTTCTTGCAAAAAATGTCAAATAACTCTATGCTTCACAAAAGACAAAAACTGTTTCAAGCGTTTTCACACCGAGTAACAGTAATTTATTCGGGTCACTGTATTTGTGTATTTGTTCAATTTTTTTACAATAAAAAAGTTTTGAATTTGCATTTTTTATATTACAGAGTTTTCATGTTGAGAGTTCAACTTTTATGTATTTGTTTATCTGAATAAACATATGCACAAAGATAAAAAAATTCTAGATCTTGCCTACCCATTGAAAATGTATTATATAGGTTACATAGTGCATGAAGATGCCGATTGGCACTCTTTAAACTTTCATCATTTTATCACCTTTTTAAAATAATAATTGAAAAAAAAATAATTTTCCCTTAATGTATAACTTGATACCAATGGGAAAAAATATTTTTTGTTTTAATCAAAAAACATTTTTTTTATTCATGCAGTAGAGGGTTAAGGGAATAACTCTCTTGTTCACATCCATTACCACAAAATTATTAAATTAGATTTATTATATACACATGAACTATTGTATTAAAATGCTTTTTGATTACTTAGCATGATTGGATGTGGCCTTATGCAGATGCAGTATGCTTTCCACAACATATCAAACAATTCCAACATTACGATCAAGTATTTCGTGAAAATGCTCAGGTCTGTTTGTTGCATGTTTTATAAAATTGTAACAGTTTTAAAGTAGGTATATGAGGGCTGTGATGGTGATGATGATTATCTGATATATATATAAAATATAATGATGTGATTAAATTTGTTATTTGTATTATTAGTTGTTCATTATACAAACTCTTATTTATGTTACAATCTCTGTTTGTGTGTGTGTGTGTCTTTCTCTGTACGCAAATCTTCTAAGTAAAATTTAACCAGTTTTTTGACTAGCTAGGAAGCTGAAACTTTCAGCGTAGCTTTATATTGGATGACAATACATGATTCAATTAAAAAAAAAAATTAATTTGAAAATCTTTTGTATTTCTAAATCGAGTGTATTTGAAATAAAAGTTTGTGTTGAAAAACTCGTTTTTTCCTTTACTTGTTTTTTTGCCGAAATTTAACATTTTTTAAATATTTGTAACTTCTGAAATGTTTAACACTTACTTTGATGTTCATGCAAGAACTATTTTTTGCATTTAAAGATAAATTTTAAGTACAAATGTTCACATAACAGTGGAGCTTGTGACAGCATTATCTTCATGTTTCTCGGCATAGCACTGGTCAGGGACAATCACAGTTGGCACACTGGATTCATATTATGGAGTGCTTTTCTATGCCTGGTTGTCCGGTTTCTAGGTTGGTGGTCCTCTATTTTTACTTGCATCCTAGCAAATGCTGGACCTTCAATGATAAAATCTATATTTATGGTCTCATGGAAAATTTTCTTACTTGAAGCACTATGTAAGATGTTTTGATAGTGTACAATGAGCTTTGTGGACATTTTTATGAGCATTTTCAAGTTGTTGTGCAACTCAGTGGCGAAGCTTAAGGGGGGCGGGTGTTCAGCAGCACTTCTGAGGGGGCGTAAACTTTTGAGAAAAAATATTGAATAGGTTTTAACCCTCTCCACCCATCATAACCTTTTTTTTGGAGGTGCCCCGCCCCAATCGGTCAAAACTTACGCTATGCCACTTCATCATCACTCATAACTTTTTTTATTAAGAAGTGATTTTTTGTACAAGAATATTGCACATTGTGTGTTTTGGCATAATGATACTGGTTCAGCTTAAATTTTATAATTCTATAATTATTTGCTAAACAATTTTTTTTGCACAGTAACGTACAGTCTGACTTTTCTTGTAAACAAGACACATAGGACAAGAACCATTGGCAACAGGGAGCAGTTCATCATGGTTACACCTTTTACAATTATACTAGAGCCTTTTTTCTGTATTGATCATGATCATCGCAATTACATGCAGCTATTAAAACATACCAGAATAGTTTTATCTCTTTCTTATAAAAGAAAATAGTTGCCTATAATCTCACTAAGTCATCTGCTGCACTAGATCAATTATGATTATTTGATATTTTTGTTATTCACTTACTTCTATCATGTTGATATGATGATTTTTATGATGATGATTGTTATGATGATGATGATGATGCAGGCATATGGTGGATTGAGAGGTGCAGTTGCATTTTGTTTGGTGGCCATGCTGGAAAAGTCGCACACGGAACATACCTTCCTCTTTCAAACAGCGACTCTCTTCATTATTCTCTTCACTGTTTTTATACAGGTAAATTTCCAAAAATAAATTCTCATTTTGAGGGCCATTTTGTTTTGAAAGCCAAATTGCTTACAGTTGATTGTTTCGTTGTTTCGTTAGCTTATGCTGAACAATTACACTGGTTTAGGATGAAGCCGTTTATGATAATGATAATCGGTATTTGTTCTGAAATTTAATTAGAAGTAGTCTTGTCTACTTACCGATTAGCATTTTTGTTACTTGCATGTCTTGAAATTATGAAATTGTTCACTTTTAAACATATTTTTAATTTTGTTCATTATTGATTTTTTCTACTAAAAATTAATTGTTTAATGGTCTGCTCTTTGAACATGTCTTCTGTATAATTTATTGAACTGCAGCTGGTAGCCATTATAACCCATGCATAGGTCACCAGTGAGTCTCAGAGAATAATGCACCAATTAGTGATATATTGTTCATTGGGTGTCAGAAAATTTTTTCAAAATTACAAATTATTTGAAAGGTTGAAAACTTGTGCTGCTTTGTGTGTGTGCGTGTGTGTATGTATGTGTGTGCGTGTATGTATGTGCGTGTGTGTTTGTATGCTTAAGATCATCTTTACCAACTTGCAAGTTATTATAGGAAAATAGGATTTCTAATGACTTATTAATTTTATTTTCATGATTGTTCTCACCATGCATCATCAAAATTGTCAGCAGCAAGATTTTTTAAAACTTGCAATGAAATTAACTTTTCAGCTTATTGGTAGTCTTATAAATTTGGTTTAAGAACTCATGGTGGTTCGGTCTGTTTATCCAGGTGGTTGATTGGGTGGTTGACCCCATAAAGAAATCTGTGCATAATTAACATGAGTATTTCCTATCATAAATCACTGTGAAAAGATTGAATTTAATGAAAAAGAAAGAAAATTCATTATTTTTTCAATTAAAACAATCATGACTGGCATTTAAATAGATTAATTTGTATGTTGAAGTTTTTAAACTTGTTATTTTCTGCAAATGTAATTATTATTTAATGAAGCAGTAGTGAATCATATGATTGACATGCCTTGGTTGTGCAGAAGTGAACTGAAGGTGCAGAACTAATCAATAACTCTATCACTTATAATATTTTTTAACAATCCAAGGAGAGAAGATGGGGAAAGTGGAGTGGTTTTTTATGGCTGAGACATTCTACCATGTGATAAATGCTTGATCATCAGAATTTATGTCTTCATTTTATATTTAATTATTAGTTTACTTAATTAATTGTTTATTAAATTATTTGTATATTTAATTATTTATCTATTTTGTAAAATTTATTTTGGTTTACATAACTATTTCTTTAGTTAATTAATCATTCTATATTATTTATTAATGATTAAATGGTTTATATATAAATTAATATTTCTTTTTTTATATAAATATTTATTTATATATTTACATTTTTCTATATTTAGTTACTTCATTAAATTATTTAATGTATTTCACTGCATTTATGAATACAGGGAATAACCATTAAACCTCTGGTGAGAATTCTGAGGATTGAAGGAGAAGAAGAAAAAGTGATGTGCTTGTATCAAGAAATAAATAATCATGTTGGTTTGTTGTTGATGTTTTATTATGGAGATTGTTGATGTGCAGAAAAGTTATTATTTATAAGATTATCACATATATCAGTATAATTAATAACTATAATACATTTATATTGAGATTCAATTTGAGATTATTATTGTTAATATAATTATTAATTTTTCAAATGTAAATCTTTTTTTCGCATAAATAATTATTTATAAAAATATTTTTGCTGCTTTTCTATTTTTTAAAGCTTATTAGAAAACGTGCAGGCAAAAGATTCAATAAAACAATCAAAATAATTAATAATTAATGAAGCAAATAATCTTCAATCTAATTATTTATGCAGGTGACAGATCATCTGCTTGTATTTATGGAAGAAGTCATTGGTCACTATGGGCATAATTCTTTCCAGGTATGTGGCTTGGCTAACTTCCAGTTAATTTACCTTACATTAGATAGAGATCATTAAACATTCATATTTCTTGATGATTCTCTTGTTTTTAAAAATTTTAAGAAATAGATATGACCAGTAAGTATCATATGCAGTATATATATATATATATATATATATATATATATATATATATATATATATATATATATATATATATATATATATATATATATATATATATATATATATATATATATATATATATATATATATATATATATATATATATATATATATATATATATATATATATATATATATATATATAACAAATTGATTTTTGCACCATTGGTAAGAAATCCTCAGGCAGATGTAATTGAAGGAAAGCAAAATCCTATCAACATAGCAGAGAAATGCAATAATAAAATTGCCACATAAAGACATGCAGACTATCAACATTTCACATGTGTTATGGATGTTAATTGTAATTTATACATGAAAATTAAGTCAGTTGGTGTAATACACGTGTGTTTTCTTGTATTTTGAGTATTATGTGTGGATTTAATATGCATCCTACTATTTCCTATGATATGTGTTAAAATAAATTAGAAATTTTATAGAAAATAAATTTTATAGGGATGGCTGGATAAGATAAACGACAAATATTTAAAGAAAATATTACAAAGGGATCCGTTCACAAAAGATGAAATTATCATGGAAGTCTATCAACAAATTGCTCTTCAGTTGGTTTTTAGTAATTTTATTTTGTTTCAATATTTAAAATTATTATTTTATTTTAGATATTTTAGTTTCAATCAAAATATATATGTAAATCTTCATACCGCTTCTTACATCGTGACACTATGTCGATGTAAAGTTTTTTTTAATTCCAGGCAACATTACGAATCTGTTTACGGTGTGGACATGTCAAGTAGACTTCAACTTTATCAGCCAGAGTAAGAGTTTGTTGTTAAACTTGTAAATGATAAAATTTTTGATAGCAAATATCTTGTGACTTTGAATCTTATAGCTTTCAGGAAATTCGTTAAAATTATTTCAAATTAGTTCTAAAACAGATATTCTAATTTCTTATTATTATTGAAAGTTTGTTTCAAGGAATTTATTCAATTTAAAGGTTGATGATGGAAAAAAAATGTTATAAAAATGGTTGTTTTGTTACATGCTTTTATTAACTTTCACTTGTCTAGATGTCAACAGATGTGCGCGGATGTCTGCGGTTATAATGATGACGAAATTTTCAATGCCATAATAAATATAAACATTCTTTATTTACTTATGGCCAAGATAATACTTTTACGATATGTATTTGCTAAGAAATTTTGTTAATATTATTTCTAAAAGGCATGTTTTAAATTTTTTAAAATTATATTATCTTATTATTCTTTTTCTCATTTAGGCTGGTTGAAAAGAAACGAGAATCCATTGTTCCTGGAAGCCCAGACATAGCCAACAAATCAATAGAAGATGCCGGTAAGTAGAATATATATATATATATATATATATAAGCAGGTTGTAGGTGAAGATGGTGATGATGATAGTTATGGTGGTTATAGTGATGATGATGGTTTTAGTGGTGATAATGATGTTATTGCTGGTTAATATATTCCCTAGCTTTGAAGTGTACTAAGTAATCGATTTATGCCACCTTTAAAGATTGTTGAAAAGTCATGTAAGGTTTCAGTCTCGATGATGATACTAAGGTGATGATGATGATTTCAAGTTGATTCTTGAAATTTATCACCTGTAAGTTGCGTGCTGTTGGCATGTTTAATCATCTCGCTTTTTCTTCGATCAATAATTTGTATAAATAATAATTTCTTTTGAAAATTAATTATTTTACTTCTTTGGATAATTATATATTGCTAGTTGTCCTCTTGTTTATTAAATAATGAATAAGAAATTGCAATTATATAAAATTATTTATTTTCATTTATTATGTGTATTTATTACTATTTATTATGAAATTAAATTGAAATAATTGTGAATCCCCAATAGTTCGGATGATGCAATCAAAGAACCGTCGTAGACTTACGTCAATGGTGTCGACAGACTGGGAGGACGATCAGGTGACTTCTATCGGTGATCAATACAAAGTTTACGACACTGTCATGTCTCTCCCTCCCTACATGGCTAGACATCTTCAGGTCGATTTTTCTTATCTTGTCCTGGAGATTGAATGATAATAATAATTTTACTGTTTTGTTTAGTTCATAGTTTTGAAAGTTCATATTATTCATTAATTATTTGCTTAATAAAAGAATTGTGATATCCACGAGTAGAAATATTGCATTATAATTAACTAAACTCTGAAAATCTTGTTGCTTCTTCACTACTTTTAGAATTCCAAGCAGACAAAGAGATCAAACTCTCTCGGACAGGAACAGGAAGAAGTTCAAGACAAAACTCAAATATCCAGGTGGCAGCGAGCAAGGCATGCCAACTTTCAGTTTTATTTTTTTTGTTTATTTTATTTTATTCATTATTTGTTTATTTATTTTATTTGTATTTACACATCCAATAGTATTAATAGTAAATGTAGTACATGGTAGCAGTAAATAATTTGATATGATTTTTAATTTTGTTTAAATTGTTTTTTCTTATAACGAATTTGTTTTTTTTGAATTATTATATGAATTTATTATTTGACTTATAAAATTGCTTGTTTTTAAATCATTCTTTAAAGTTTTGTTTTGTTTTGGCAAGTTTCTTCTATGTATAATGACTTTTTAATTTATAACGATAGTAATTTTAAAATGTAATATTATACTTTAAAAATTATCTCTCGATTTCTAAATGATCATTAGAAGTTGTTGATTGCAAGAATTATTAAGTTTCCAAACAAACATTTTTGAGAGCATTCCAGACAAAATGGAAAAGTAATTTTGATAAGTAACAAAAAAAAACAGATGATCTATTTTTGAAATGATTTCAAAGATTCTTATTCTTATTGTTCTATTATCACAGGTTATAATGAAAAGTATTTGCAATATTGTATTCAGTATTTGACCAATACCAATATTAACAACCCTGATGGTATAGATAATTAATTATAAATAATAAATGTAGCATGTTCAACGTGATATGCTTATTTATCTGTATAAATTGGAGAAAAGGAATCACATACACGACAGTAGCTATACAGACACGGTTTGAGAGTAACTTCACAGTAGTACTAACAAGCAGATGTGAACAGTCCTTGAAAGCAGTGATGGGCACCAACTACTTCAATTGTAGTTACAACTACATGCCAACTACCTCATGACAGAAGTAGTTATAACTACATGTTAACTACTTTAGAAGAGAGGTAGTTATAACTAGTTTGTAAACTACTACTAAAGTAGGTAACTACTTTCCAACTACTTTTATAAAACATGTACTGTAAGATATAAAAACACAACAACAACAAATAAATTTGCATTTAATAATTTTTTTTAAAGACTAATAATGATTGTTAACTAAATTTAATAAAAACAAAGTATTTTTAAGCAAATATAATAAAAACAAAGTATTTTTAAGCAAATATAATAAAAACAAAGTATTTTTAAGCAAATATAATAAAAACAAAGTCTTTTTAAGCAAATATAATAAAAACAAGGTATTTTTAAACAAATTTTAGAAAAACAAAGTGTTTATTGATACATAAAGGTTGAATGACAAAGTTCAAAATTTGTTAAAACTGGAACGGCTTTTCAGAAAAACCATACGGTCAAATAAAGTGTCACTCATTTTGCACCTTCGAGGTGTCAAAATCATACCAGCCATACTAAACAAACGTTCAACAGCTGCACTGCTTGGAAGAGTAGAATTGGCTTTTATGAAAGCTCGTTCTACAAATGGATAATCCTTCAGTGATTGAACATTCGATGCTTTAGATCCAAGGTAATCGTCAAGTTCTTTGCTTGGTAAACTAATAGACCCATGTGTCTTGATTTCTTTGTTCATAAAACTATACAAATCATCCTCATCTTCACATTTACTTGAATCAGTTAAAGCTGTTTCCTTTAGTTTATTTCTATTACTTTCAGTGGTATCATCCACAACTTGTTGAACATATTTAAGAACTTTCCGCTTAACATCTAATCTTTCTTCCTCCAACAAAAAATTTAATTTAAATTGTGGAAGTAGTACAGAAGCAATTATATGTTCATCATCCACTAAAATTGAATTAAAACGCTTATTGATGCCAGAAATTAAGGCTTCTACAAGGGGAGCTACCAATTTGTTAGTAGACTTCTCAAGTTTGGACCTCAACCCAATAATAGTTGGAATGAGATGACCAAGGTACGTTGTTTTCTCCCCTTGCAGAACATCTATAGCAATTACAATTGGTTTCATAACCTTTGCATACGAAGCAAGAAAGTGCATGTCGGCTTCAGTCATTTGTTCTTGTTTCAGCGCAGCTTGGCAAAGCCTTACTTTATCAAGTCCAATAGATACCACACGTTGAACTGCATGAAAACTAGATGACCAACGAGTAGCTGTTGGGTTAAGGAATGTACTGCCTGATATCTCCTCAACAATGTCATTCAGTTTAGGGCTACGATTCACTGAGTTGGACAAAGCCTGTACTTTTGCCATAGCTCGATCATAACTTCTTTTATAAAATTTATCATTCCTGGCCAGTAGACTATCGACACTAGCGAGAAGATTTAAGGTATGGTTACCACAAAGCTTGTGTGGTGGCAACACATCAATTGCATCAGAATCTTCTGCAGCATCAAGACTATCAAAAACATTCAACAAATCACAATCATAATCGGCATCATTGTTGTCATCAATTTCAACTATTTCATCTAACACATTATCATCATCAACATTATCATGTTCATTGCCTTTGAAAAACTCTTCTTCATTTACTTCTGTCTCATCTACAACAATTTTGAAAGCCTTTGAGAAGTTTACAGCATTATCAGTGACAATGTTCTGTACTTTACTCCGAATTCCAAATTCATTTAACATTGAAAGCAAAATCTTTGCGATTGCTTCACCTGTATGGGCATGCTTAAAACGCCGAACCCCAAGTACATTTGATCTCATTTCAAGAGATGCTGCATCCACATAATGGACCGTAACGCCCATGAAAGCCCTTTTGTGGCTGCTCCATGCATCAGCTGTAGCAGAGAGCCATTCAGCATTTTTCAGTTCACCAATAAGTTTTTGTTTTTCATCTATGTATAAATTTTAGATATTTCGACCCAATGATCTGCGACTCATCAGATGGCAATTTGGCACAACCATTTTGCAGAAAGCCCTAAATCCAGCTCGGTCAACTGTTGCTAATGGCATCATGTCGGTTGTAACAAGATGACGCAAGGCATTATCAGATGGCAATTTGGCACAACCATTTTGCAGAAAGCCCTAAATCCAGCTCGGTCAACTGTTGCTAATGGCATCATGTCGGTTGTAACAAGATGACGCAAGGCATTATCAAAATCCCTTTGGGGTAACTTTCCGAAATTTAGCTGCCATGTGGCTTGTCTCTTAGCATCTGACTTAGTTTCATCTGTTTCATCATCCTGTTTTCTCTTCCGAGAACCATGTTGTTCTTTTAATTTTTCAAATTCTTTAAACTGTTTCGGATGTTGTTCCTGAACATGTTTTAAAAAGTTTGATGAATTAGTTACGTTTCCCGATATAGATCGATTTGGACAAAACTTGCATGCAGCAGAAAAATTCTTTTCATTAGGGTTGTTGCTCTTCTTTGTTGCATTCTTATAGCAGTGAGAAATTATAAGACTATTCATTCTGCTTTCTGAAAAAATTAAATTTATTATCGAAAGCAAAATATTTTAAACAAACAAAAGCATTAATATCATATATATAATGCATGTTATGAAAGATATAAATTTACTGATAATAATATTTAAATCAATGGTGATTTTAATTCTTTGTTTTTTTCGAAAGTTTATGTTAATTTTATATTTTTAAATTATCTGGCTTTTTAATAATTTTTTTACTACGCTAAGTCAAAGTAGTTAGACTAGTTATAACTACCTAACTAGATCATAAAAGTAGTTATAACTACATGGCAACTACTCAAAAACAGAGGTAGTTATAACTACCATGTAACTACTATAAATGTAGTTATAACTACAGTAGTTACAACTACAGTAGTTAAAGTGCCCATCACTGCTTGAAAGCACATTCCACTGAACGTTGATAAGCCCGCCCAACCGAATATAATACAATTTAGAGGGAATTATAATAATTTTTATTATTAATGTGATAATATTTTAATATTTTTTTATTGTGATTGTTTTTCTAAAAGAAATAAGTTGAAACATTTGAGTGGAACACAAGCAGAGGCTGGTCAGCTGGTTCTTGCTCCAAATTCTCATCAGTTGAGGAAGTGGATGATTAAAGCAGCTAATAAAGATGTTAGTTGTATGTTTTTAAAGAGTTGAATTGTCCGTGTTGTATGTAGACTTGTGTGATGGCGATTAGGCTGATGATGATTTAGGAATATCTTATTTCTTTCATGTTTTTATACTTTTTCCTTTCTTCATTTTTTATCTGTTTTTGTTTTTTTTTTCAAAAAGATTTCTGATTTGGTTTGATGCTTTATTAGTTCAGGTGCTTGCTGTGAATTTTTGTTGTTCAAACTTGAATAAAACATCAACGTAGGCATTTTCAAGAAGAGCGGACAAAAACTTGAAGGAAGGTGACAAAGGTGATCTTTTAAAACTTCTCAACGACAAACAACTTCGGCACAACAGGTACATAAGAGGTCAAAGTATTATGGTTTCTGCTTTCCCAACACCTATGAGGTCACGAGCCAGCAGTCTGGGTTGGTGTTTATTATTTATCTCAGATTAATTAATTAATTGCATTTTATCATTTTTGATATGTTTATATTAAGTTATTATTTATGATTCAATGCTTGTTGAATATTGAATTTATAATTGTTATTTTATATTTGTATGAACAGATCAGATGGAAGTATCAGAAGATGGGCAGTTACGAGGAAGAAGCAACACCGTTCAAGATCCACTCATTGTCAGGAAGCGACACAAAACTGTTGACTTTGATGAAAATACTGGTGGGTTATTATTCCATGTGTTATTTGTAAAACATTTTTTATTCCGATTGGTTCCAAAACAATAAAGATATACAGTTCACTTGAGAAAGGGTCTCATTTCCATAAAATAAACACTGTTACTCATTTTACAACCACATATGGATAAAAGGTTGAGCTGAGCTGAGCAATTAAGGGTAAACTCGCTGCTCAGCTGAATTATGCGGTTCCAGAAATCTGTTTTTCCAGAGAGATTGAGCCCGGTACCCGAGCACAAAACCAGTTATACTGTCACATTTCTTTCAATAAATTATTGTTTATTATTTTTATTTTTTACTTTACCAGGTTAACTTTTCTCTAAACCTTGTTTTAGTGATTTGACTTTATTAGCCTGAGCCATGACTCCTTAATAATATTTTATAATAAATACTTGTTTGTTTAAGATATTAATGTTTTTCAGTGCATTTTATTTATAATAAATTTTGATAAATATATTTTTTTTCAAATAAATTATTTTAATTAAGTTTAATTGTTAATTTAAATTGAAAATCAAGGCACTGCAAAATACACGCCTCGTTACCAGCAACGAAGGCCCACAAGTTCACAGCCATTTTACAGCCACTTTACAGGAGTTGATATTAGGGCGGGTCTGGGAGAGCATTCTCCACTCATTCATTCCCCCATAATCCTCCAAGAAATCAACGAGGAGCAAGAAAAGAACGGAACAACAAATGACGAACAACAGCAACAACAACAAAGACAAGAATCCATGGATGTTAAGTCGAGAAGTCCTTTGAAGAGGCAGGATGCTGAACCTTCGAGATCGAAATCTCGGGAAGATGCTTGATTGGTTGATTATCAACATACATTTTCTTCATTCTCAAAATATACTTGACGAGATACTGGCAGAGGTGATGATTATGATATGTATAGTATATCTCTTGCTTGGTGATGATTATGATATGTATAGTATATCTCTCGCCTGGTGATGATTATGATATGTATAGTATATCTCTTGCTTGGTGATGATTATGATATGTATAGTATATCTCTTGCTTAGTGACGTTATTAATACATTTCCTTTTTTTCTTAACTCTCAAATATTTACTCCAGTATGTACTTGAATAATAATAGTAATAATATTTATAACTGTATAACAATGATAATAATTAATTTCTATTTGTCTAAGATTTGCCCTAGTGTATATTTTTAATAATAAAAAGGGTTTGTTAAATATTATTATTTTGTTTTGTTTTGTTGCGTGTTGTTTGTCTTTATCGTTTCAGCTGGAAGAGATTTATTAACATAAGAGATTTAAATCGTGTTTTTGTTTCGTTCTGGCTATTTTTTATTATTTATTTCTTTGTGATTTTTAATGACAAAAAATTAATAATCTCAGTTGATCTCATGAGTGCAATTGGTATACATGTTTTTCTGTAATGTTTGATTTTATAATTATTATTAGTTTCGAGTATTTATTGTTTAGTTTATTTTTCATAGATGAATTATAAACTACAATTCTGCTTACTAAATCTTATTTCAGAAAATCTTCCTCATATAATTATTTTATTAAGATTTGTTATTTTTAAACAATAAAAGAATTTCTTTTATTTCATAAAATTGAAAGTCAGTCATTTTGAAAAAGAAAACTTCTGTTTACTGGCTAGCTTGAATAATTTATATGACAGCTTCATTTCTCCATTAATCGAATAATTTTTTATATTCTTGTATTGCACAGTTCATAATTTCGTTATGATTTTTTGTTGGTTTTATAAATGGGCTTTTTGTTTTTATTTTTGAAAACTACTAAATTCTTATTGTTTTTTCACAAATCGATGTTTTGTGCCTTCTTTTAAATCAGAAATTCCCAGAATAGCAGAGCTGTAGAAGCCAATGGTATCGGCTTTTGAATTTCTCTTGCTTGCTTTCTTTATCAGCCACCAACCACTATACTATATTATCCGTACCAATCTATAGATTTGTTATTTATTTTTCAATGAATGAATCAATGTCATTTAAGGAATTTAAATTACCAAATTTCATGACTTTTATATTCACATGCAGCATCTAATTGCTCTTCAAATGCAATGTATGTATATTTGTATGTGTGCATATTTATATCTGTAGGTTTTTTCTTATGCAGACATGGACATTATTTCATATTTTAGATGCAATTATTTTTATTATTTTAAATTTATTTCTGACACTAAAAATAAACTAGTACTCTTTATATCTTTTGAAAATGATGTTCTGTTTGCCAGGATGCTTTCTATGAACGTTCTATGCCTAGTCCTATCTGTCCGCCATTTTATCAATTTTGTTGTTGCTGCCTCCTTGGACAACTGGTATGCATGATGGCCTTTTGCTTAATACTTGAAAAAATTCCTTTATTGTAAGAATAAAAGCTGTTTCTTTTACTTCCAGCCAGTAGTATCATTTGCAAAGGTTGAAGAGTTTCAGCGAAGTCTGCATGTACATAAATTATGCAACCTTGAAGCGTGCTTTTCTTCAGTTGATTGGCCTGCTCTAAATTGTAAAACAGTTTTTATTTAAATAGTAATTCGTGACTCACAAAGTTTTAGATTCCAACTTCTCTAAAAATGTTCTGTTCCGCTCTCCAATGACTTGATCATTGGAATTGATTGAATTGAAAAATTTATGAATCTGGTTTTCATGTGTTTTTCAGTTTTCAATTGATTTATGGTAGTAGCAGAGTCATAAGCTCAGTACAGAGTGGGCGGGGGAGGTGGGGCAAAAATCAACTTTTTAAATTACGCTTTATCTGTTTTTTCCGTAATAATAATAATAATAATAATAATAATAATAATAATAATAATAATAATAATAATAATAATAATAATGATGTCTGACAATATTTTAAGTGGCGTAAATCCTAATGGACTTCAAGGCCACTGAACAAGTGGGTCTTTAGTGTCTTTCTAAAAGTCTCAATTGTCTCTGCGGAGGAAGACGGTTCCATCATAGTCGTGGGCCAGCTACCACAAACGATCTGTCTCCAGCGCTCTTGAATTTCCCTGCCGACACACGAAGTTGAGACGATGATGATGATCGGAGTCTTCTTCGAGCCAGAATGTCCTGCAGTCGCTGAATCTTCGACGCGAGGAATGTGGGGACCATCCCGTTGAGATATTTGAAATTTATGAGCGCCAGCTTGAAATCGATTCTGCTGTTTATTCTGAGCCATTGAAGTTCGCGGAGAATCGGAGAAATGTGATCGCGCCTGTGAGCTCCAGCAACGAGTCTAGCAGTTGCGCTGACAACAGATTGAAGGCGTCGAGTGAGAGACGTGGGTAGGCCGACTAGAGCTGAGTTGCAATAATCAAGCCTAGAGAGAACTAGAGAGGTGGCGAGAGTCTTGGGAGCAGACACTGGAAGTGATGGTGCGCCGGCTTTGATCTGTCCCAGTTTCATGAAACACGTACGTGAAGTATAGCCGACGTGTGTGTGCATAATTAAGTCAGAGCCCAGGAAAACTTCAAGATTTTTCACCGAAGACTTCGGCGAGATCCATTCATTTCCGATTCGAACTGGAGCTGTTGGACGCTGGGAGCTACGCCGTCGGCTGGTGAACCAGATGACTTCTGACTTTTTTGGGTTTAATTGTAGGCGGCTTGATTTCATCCACTGATAAATGTTGTCAACGCAGGCCGAGACAAGAGACGAGAGCTCCGCGGCATGATCGAGAGCGCAGTGGCCGTAGATTTGGGTGTCGTCTGCATAAAAATGCGCCTGCAGACCATGACCGGCTATGATGTTATAGAGGTCAGAGGTGTAGAGTGAAAAGAGGGTTGGGCCGAGGACGGATCCTTGAGGAACGCCGCATGTTACATGGGAAAAAGAAGACGATGCACCGCCGACCCTGACCCGGAAGACCCTGCCTACCAGGTATGACCTTAGCCAGCCGAGGGCGTGCCCGTCAAGCCCGAAGGAGATGCGTAGCCTCCGGAGAAGTATTTCTTGGTCGACGGTGTCGAACGCCGAAGAGAGGTCGAGAAGAGCGAGGAGTGTACATTTTCCTTGATCGGCTGCACTCAAGACGTCGAAGAGGACTTTAAGCACAGCGGTTTCTGTCGAGTGAAATTGACGGTACGCTGATTAATTTATTGGGTATAGATTGTTGTCGTTTAGATGCTTCGTGATTCTGCTAAGGATTAGACGTTCCAGAAGCTTTGAGATAACTGTTAGATTTGAAATGGGACGATACTAGTTGGTGTCGCCGCTATTGAGATTGGGCTTTTTGAGTATTGGAGTACAGAGAAGTTTTGTAAACTGGAGGGGGCTTGACCATCGATATCGTCCAGCTGATCAACAGATGATCAGATAGGTCGGTGTCGTACGTTTTGATCACAGGTGCAGGGAATAAGATTCGCGTTACGACGATGTCGATGATGCCTCCCCTGCTGTGTGTTGGCCGATTGACATGCTGAACGAACCCGTGGTCATTTAAGATGCTTAAGAATTTGCTAGTGTGTGTGTCCTCTGGTCGGTCAAGCCCGATGTTAATGTCTCCGGAGATGACGATGTCTTCGTTGAAAACAGCCTGTTCGTCGAGTAGCTCCGAAAATTTATAATTTAATTGAATCCATAGTCCATAAAGCTCAAATCAAAGGAAATCCACAAAAGATTTCGGGAAAATTTGTTCAAAACTGTCCACGGGTCGATTCATGGAATTTCAACTAGTAACTAGCAGAGGTGAGCAAAATACTGACCTAAAGGTATTTGAAATACCAAATACTAAAATACTTGAGAAAATCATTTAAAATACTAAAACAACAAATACTTCTTCGAGGGTCTTAAAATACTAAAATACAATATACGTATTTCAAAATACTTTTATTAAAAATACAAATACAATTTATTCGACACACATAATCTGAGATACAAATACAAAAATAAAATGTTTTTTTCACAAACAAATCACAAAACAAGTTTATTGTTTGCCTTTAACAGTAACTGCTGCTGAAAATTTTCATCAGTCATACATGCTCATTTTTTGTTGAGCACCATATGAAAACAGCCACTCAACCGGCGCAAAAGATGGTATCCCAATGTTGTATCTGGAAAAAATTTGTTTCACTGCAGGATACTTGTGTAAAATATAAAATGAAGAAGATATTGAAAAACTTCAACATTTGTGACAACTTCATTTGATGAAGTTGCTACACTTTCAAAGGAAAAAAATCATGACCTGCTAGCACAACTAAATCAGATATGCTACTTTCATCGATGTTAGTTACACCTGCAAGTTCTTGTTTAGTTCTCAGCAGAAAAAGACTTTTTATTCTTTCCGGACTGTCCGCTGGGAGCTATCTTAATTTTAAACAAGTAAAGGAAAAATCGAGCTTTTTAACACAAACTTTGATTTCATATACACTCGATTTAGAAATACGATAGATGTTCAAATTAAATTGTTTTTTTAATTGAATTATGTATTGTCATCTAATATAAAGCTTTGCTGAAAGTTTCAGCTTCCTAGCTAGTCAAAAAACTGGTTAAATTTTACTTGCAAGATTTGCGTTCAGAGAAAACCACACGCACTCACACACAAACAGAGATTGTAACCTAAATAAAAGTTTGTAAAAAGGATGAGATACAGCTGCCTAGATGTAGTCGCTAACACCAATTTCAAGATTCAAATAAGACCTGAATCGCTTAGCCATGGCTTCTTTTAGTCCCTTGCACAATGATGCACAATATGCCATATTTTTATTGCCTAAGGATATAAGTTTGTCTTGAATGCGTAACGATGTTCGCAACAAATTACCCATATAACAATTCTGCTCGCCTTACAAGTGATCCAGGCTATCTGCCAGGCTTCATGCACTCGACAAATAAATGTAAAAACTCAATTTCGTAGTCTTTAAAAACTGCCACATTGAGAGCAACACACATATCTTTCAGCTTTTCACTGGCTTTTAACAAGCAACAGACACTGTCGTACAATGAATTCCATCTTGTTGGGTATGGACACATCGGTTGAGAGTTCATTATAGCAAAATAATCTTCGCAAAATTTAGGTGATCGCGAACATTTGTTCTAAAATATTAGGCTGAAAGTATGACTGCTGCATCTGTGATGCACGAGGAATTGTTATTTCAAACTCTTCATCCTCATCAGTTAAAATTCTATACAAATTGAAACATAGAAGTATTTTAAAAAACAAGTATTTTGATATGTGTTTTTTAAAATACAAATACTCTAAAAAAGTAGTTAAATACCAAAATACAGTAGTGCTTGAATAATAGCCCATGGAATAATAAATTAGGACCTCGGTTCTATTTTGTTGGTTTACGGAGCTCGAGGTAATGATTAAGAGGGACAGACGGGGGCATTCGTATAACGGTGTTAGAGGTGAAATTCTTGGATCGCCGTAAGACGAACTACTGCGAAAGCATTTGCCACGAATGTTTTCATTGAAGGAGCGCCACGCCTTTTCAGGGAAAGAAGAAAAGTCAAGATCCCAAAAACATCACCCACTTGAAAACTGAAACAAAAAATATCTCAGACTCCTGCGTGCAAAACGTAGATACTTCTATAACCTTCGCCTTTCGGAGGAAAGGAATCCTGCAGTCCGCTGGAGGATGATCAGAGAGGTGGCTGGCCCTGCGGGGAGTCGGGTGTCTGCAGCACCGTCACCGAAAGCCTATTCAAAATTTCTTTCTGAAAAACTTTAGAGCATTCGACAATCGACAGCGAATGCACCCCCGCCTGTCTATTCATCTCTAAACCAGGCGGTCGAATTTTGTCAATTCGACCCTACCACTTTTGATGAAGTAGCGAAACTGATCCGCGCTTTGCCAAACAAACAATGTAGCCTGGATCATATCCCAACTTGGCTCCTTAAAAGGCTACTCCCGGTGTTAGCGTTCTACTTGGTTAGTCTTGTTAACTGCTCACTCACTACCGGCCACGTACCTTCAGTTTCAAGCTTGCTCGTTTATTGTCAGTCCTAAAAAAGCCAACTCTTGATCCACACTTGCCGTCGTCATATAGACTAATCTCAAACTTGTGTGTTCTATCTAAACTTTTTGAGCGACTCGTTATGAGGCGTCTTCAAGACTATCTCGACAAGAACTCTTTCTTTCCGACAACGCAGTCTGCCTATCGTCGATACCACTCCACTGAAACGGCAATGCTAAGAGTCGTTGCGGATATCCGTCGGGCCATTGATTCAGGCGATGTCGTCTTACTCCTTCTCGACATGTCGGCTGCTTTCGACACTGTCGACTACGACTACTGCGAAAGCATTTGCCACGAATGTTTTCATTGAAGGAGCGCCACACCTTTTCAGGGAAAGAAGAAAAGTCAAGATCCCAAAAACATCACCCACTTGAAAACTGAAACAAAAAATATCTCAGACTCCTGCGTGCAAAACGTAGATACTAGATGTTTCTTTCGGCATCCGTCAGACTGTAGATGGTTAGATTCGATCCAACCTGACAGGCAGAACACAAACGCTCATCACGCCTGACGGCTCGGCGGTGACCGATGACATCCTTTCTGGAGTCCCACAGGGCTCTGTTCTCGGTCCGCTGCTGTTCTTGCTTTACGTTGATGAAGTGGAGGGTCTTGTCGTTCAATGTGGTTTGTCTAGCCACCAATACGCTGATGATATACAATTATATGGACATTGCAAGCCAAAAGATATTTCATATCTCTTCCTGAGGATAGAAGGCTGTTTTTCCAGTATTGCCGACTGGACGGCGTCAAATCGGCTACTACTAAACTCGGGGAAGACTGAGCTGATGGGGCTTGGATCGGACCATGCGCTGCGTTCATTGCCGCCAGCATCGGTGCAGCTTGCTGGTGCTGAAATTCGCCCGTCAAAGATAGTCAAAAGTCTCGGTGTTTACCTTGACCCAACCTTGTCTATGGGTTCCCACGTCAACAGGACATCAGCCCGTTGCTATGCGGGTTCTCAGGGAAATTAGACCTTTTGTTTTTCGAGAGGTTCTAACAACACTTCTAGTTCAGTTGGTATTAACGCGACTGGACTACTGCAATTCTTTACTAGCAAATGCTAACAAAAAAACACTGTATACTTTCCAGAAGATGTTAAACACTGCTGCCAGACTTGTCTTCGCGTCGAGTAGGGCTTGTCATGTCACTCCGCTATTGGACAAGCTTCAGTGGTTAAAAATTCAAAAATTCAAAACAGCAAATATTATCTTCAAAGCCATGCTCTATGGCTCACCGGAATACATAAGCTCCCTCCTGGTTATTTCAAATACAGTTCAAAGAAGATCATCTCTCCGATCAGCTGATCTTCCTACTTTCATCATTCCCAGATACCATCTCACAAAGTTCGGAGACCGATCCTTCCATGTTGCTGGACCAGTCATTTGGAACGCTCTTCCACCGGGGGTCAGAGAACATTCGACCTACAACAACTTTTCCACATTTTTGAGAACTCACCTCACTCACCTATCCTTTAATATGACAATTTAAACCATAAATATAAAGTTAAATTTATAATTTCTGCGACTGTTTTTGCTTGCTGACTTGGTTGAGTGCTCTTTATAATCTTTTTGTTTGATTTTAAAGCACTTAAAAATTGAAAAAATGGAATTGGAAATACAAAATACTTCATCGCCGGTATTTAAATACCAAATAAAATACTATTTTATTTTGAAAATACGTATTTTAAATACTTGTATTTGAAATAGTGCCCACCTCTGGTAACTAGTGAATGAGTCGGGTCGGTTCAAGCTAAAATAAATAATAAGTTAATAAAAATTAAAAACGTTTTTATAAAATTCTCCAAAAAGTAATAAATAAATTATAGACAAAAGCGTGGGACGCAATCGTTGCGATCGTATGAGTGTTGAAAAAACGCCCCACTCTTATGTTTATAATTTATTTTATGGTTTTTAGAAAAAATTTTAAAAGCACGTTTTTAATATTTTTTACTTTATTGTTTTATTAACTGCTATCTATCGATTGTAATGAAACCTTAACCAGACCAGCAAAATATATATATCGCTTAACCTCATTTAAAATGTAATTTTAAAATTTTTTTATATAGTTAAAGTATCCAGAATACGATTATATTCCAAACTTCAGATCGAAAGCATACATAGACGTGGGTCAAAGGTTAAGCATTTAGTAATTTGCTTCAAATGTCTGGGTGTTAGAAAAAAATTGGTGAGGCCGAGTCGGGTGAGACCGAAATAAGTCGGGTCGACTTTTCTGTTGGGTCGCATCGGATCCTGAAAATTTGACCCATGGACAACTCTAGTTCAAAACACTTCTTTTCGTTGTTTATACCATCTAAATCTTTTGTCAAATATATTTGTATTCAGATTTTTTAAATAAAGTTTTGATTTGACTCAACCCAACCCACCTCAAGTCGAAAATTCTCTACCCAATCCAATCCATGGACAGCTCTGAATATAAAAAAACAATTCAGAGATACAAATAAAATTGGAAACTTAAATACCTAATTTATTATTAAAAACCTCAGTGGTCGTTCAGTAGAGTAGCCTTTTAGTATCTTTCTTTTCTCTTTTATTTAGTTACTTCAAGTCACTCCACAGAAAAGTTGAAGATAGTTTGAGTTTAGGGAGTTACAATAATGTAAACTTCCGTAATTGAAATTTTTAGCAGAGAGGCACTCTTTGAAGAAAACAAAGGATCGGCTATGGGGGAGGGGGGTTGAGACCGGTTGCCTGGGGAAATAAAAACTCCTGAGTGAAACTGTAATTTTATTTGTTCCTATGGATCTTCTTAACAATCTTAGGAATTACATTTTAAATAATTGTACCATTTTAGTAAGCGCAGAGTTGGAGGCAACGAGAGAAGCAGTCCCAGAGAAAATTGTCTGATCACGGAAAAAGTGAAATAATCTATTTCAATACCAATTTTATAAAGAACTGGCTGGGTTACCCGGCGTTACCAAGTTCTCTCTTTCGAAGTTTCTGTCTTTCTTTTTTTAACATCCCTTATTCTAACTTGTTTGTTGTTTGTTTTATGAAATTTTCTAATGCTTTTTTAAAGCACTTCTGATGGTTGTAAAAAGTGAATTTTTTTCAAGCAGGTCTGGTGAAAATACATTAATACGTTTTCAGATTTAAAAAAGTAAAAAAATATTTGAACACTAAAAAATAAAAAACAACACTTTTAAATAAATATACTAAAAACTTTAAAATAATATTCAAGGGTACGTAATACAATTTCTTTAAACTAAACTTTCCATTAGGAAGCTAAAAGCGTTGGGCGTAGTCCAATAAATATAGATAACGCCCAACGCTTTTATCTTCCAAACAGAAAGTATGGTTCAAAAAATTTTACTACTTACACTTAAATATTTTTTAAAGTTTTTAGTACATTTGTATATAAGCGTTGTTTGAAATTTGTTTTAATTTAATTTTTTCTCTTTTTCTCACTCTTTTTCTCTTTGTAGATTGAACACTAATTTAGTAAAGTTTATATCAATGTTGTTTTTTTTCTTGTTACCTTTCTTCCTCCCCTCCCCTTTTCTTTTTACTCTTTCTTTTTCTCATTTCTCTCTCTCCTTCTTTCTCCCCCTCTTCTATCTCTTTCTCTCGTTTTCTCTTTCTCTCACATTTTTAGAAAAATTTTCAAAAGCTTTTTTAAAAAACACATTACGTAAATAAAATCATTTTAAAATACGATGAGTGACTTCTAATGATCATTGGTTAAAACTTTTTTGATGTTCCTCCATAAACTTAATTGAACAAATAATAATGTTTTAATTTTATTAGATTTTTCAGTCCTGTTACAATTCTGAAGTTTTTTTTGTCATGTTTTTTTTTTTTGTAAATGTTTTGCTAATTTATTGAGCGCCTTTTCCGCTTTGTTCAAAGGCGCTGTTCTTTTACATGCCCCACGGAGAGAACGATTTTACCCGCTAAATTTTCCGTTGACATGGGCTACTAGGCATAGTTTTCATCCGTGGAGAACTCCAGTCTATACATTACGTACACTATCCTGATTATCCCATTCGTTTGAAAATGTTTACTTTTTCAGCGTTCTGACAGGTGATGTTATCTTCAGAAGCAACCGTACGCAGCGGCGATGCCGGCAATATTTGCTCAACCCATCGTCAGGAAAAAATTTAGCCACCATTGTGACTAGAGTATACTGCACGGGCAGATTTCTCACGACCCGGCAACTCGACTCGACCCGTTTCATATGGCCAAACATTCAGGCCCGGCCCGTTTCATATTGCCAAATTTTCAGGCCAAACCCGTTTCATGTGACAAAGGTTTTAGGCCCGGCCTGGCCCGGTCCGTGCAGTACTCTAATTGTGATTAAAACATGTTAGTCCCGTTGTAGAAATGGTGATCTCTGGATTGCAGCATGCCGTTCTTGCACACAATTTTCGCTCCGCAATTCGCCATTAATTAAAAAAAAAACTACATATATGCCTCTGCGACCAATCGATGCATCTAGAAACGCCCGACTGGATCAAGGTTTCGTGCTCCCGGTCTAACTCCTGAGAGAATAAATAAACCCACATCGTTTTTGTGTGAGTCGTATGAGTTTTGGTTCAGATTCAGATGTAGCGCCTAATGCACTTGAATTAAGTTACCTAAAAAATTAATGGAGAGATTATGTATTTTTTGTGCAGATGGTCAGCAGGGTCGTCCAAAAGTTCTAAAGAATAAACAATTTTCAACAATTTTTTTTAACTGCAATGCACTGATTAAAACTGTACTTTGTTTTTGTACGGAGTGTCATTCCTAAAAATCAAAGTTCAATTATTTTAAATGCTCATGGCCTAGAAGCACCTCAGTGAGTGGAAAGAGAACGGCTAAAGAACATAGACTTTTCCATCTGAATGGGAAGACGACACCGAACATTCACAAGCTTTTCTGCCACACTCTCTTCTGTTAACTTACTCATTAGCAGATGAGACCAATGAGACGTCCTACGATTACCAACTCTTACGAGTAATTTTGCAATGTTTGCCGAAAAAATGTCTTGCTTTCGTTGTTTGTCTGGCTTTTTGGTCTTTGTGTGAGAAAAATCGGTCAATGAATTAAAAGTAAGAAAGAGGGAAGGGAAAAATGAAAAAGAGAAAGAGCAAGAAAAAGAAGAGAGAGAGAGAGAGAGAAAGAAAGAGAGAGCAAAGAGCGCGCGAAAGAAAGAGAAAAGCAATATGAGAGAGGACCACGAATACATTATGAATATTCATCAAGGCACTCGTAGGCGTTACCGGCTGTATGGTTCTCTACTACGTGCATGGGTAACGATCCATCCCTGGCCATTGATTCTTTTGGAAAACTGCCGTAGAATAAAACATTGGATGCCAATTTAAAAATTGTAATTTTTTCTGGCTGACATTTGTTCCCAAGTAAATTACAATGCAGAGCAATAAAGCGCTCTCTTGTAAAGATAAAAAGGTGATTAAAAAATACAAATTGAAAATGGAAAAATTCACTTTTTTCTATTTTGTTTGGAGAAATTTGAAAAGCAGCAGAACGAAAAAACAAACAAACTTCCATACATCGATCAACAGCAAGATGTCGTCGTGCAACGCAAAAAAATGAACGGCGCACCTCCATCAACAATCTACGCAGTGCCAATCACATGCCGATGGATAGGTACACGGACACAGCTCACTTAAAAACACACACACACACATATACACACATGCGGATACAAAAAGACCTGACGCACGTCATGGCTTTACGCAAACAGAAGCGTCGAGTGCGCCTCGATTGGAAGCGTTCAAGAAATGGTAGGTACCCATATAAGGGGCGTGCAGCAATGCTAGGGACCCACACGAGGGGCGTACAGCACAAGAGACGCATGTTAGCTAGGACAGGTTTCACGAAATCGTCAGAAGCTTACAGCTGTTGATTAGAGTAAAATCATACTCGATAGTGCTAAAATCGGTAAAGTACCTACAAGCATTTTATGTGATAGTATTTGTGTGTTGTATCAATTATTGTACTCAGTCATTGGATTGGTTATTTACTAACAGAAAATGTTTTAAATAGTTGATAGATTTAAAGCAAATCCTGTAGTAGTAATAATTACAGCTTGTGCATGGCTAATAGAACTTGAAGAACCAAGAAATTGAAGAGAAAGAACTTCAAGAAATCATTTCATAACGATTTTTATCATAAAAGCTCAAAGATATCGCGACTTTCAACTTCGAACTAAAAGTAAGTCTACTTATGTATATATTTAGGTATAAATAAGATTAGAAAAATTTTAAGTGTAATCAAAAAGAACCAAATTGTTTCTTATATTTAACGACTTGTTAAATGCAAAGAATTGATTTTGACTGTAAAAATAATCAATCTGAATGACTTATAATTA
Organism: Erpobdella octoculata; assembly: GCA_963978895.1. Lineage (NCBI taxonomy): Eukaryota > Metazoa > Annelida > Clitellata > Hirudinida > Erpobdellidae > Erpobdella > Erpobdella octoculata. The sequence continues at coordinate 16,767,918 of OZ022239.1, forward strand.
AATAATTATATTATAATGAAATAGACATATAATTTTATATTATAGAATATAATTCCATTTTATATTATAATGGGATGTAGTTGTCTTAAACTATAGTAAAATAGCCAAATATGAGTAAATGAGTATGTAGGTATTATGTAGGTAGTATGCATGTAGTATGCAGGTGGTATGTAGGTAGTATGTAGGTAGTATGTACAGGGCCGGATTAAGGTCTCGGGGGGCCCTGTGCCAAATGTAAACGGGGGGCCTCCTTCAGGTGCACGAATTGTGGTTGGAGGGGTTTAGGAGTTTTTTCTTTGTCCATACCCCTCTCTTTGAGGTTGAGGCTAACTGTAAAGGAGGGCCTAACGTCCAAACCACCAAGATGGGGGGCACTCTTCACCCTTCCTGTTAAGCTAAAAACGTTTGCGACTTTTATCAGTTGCAAATTGTTCGACAATGTCCATGAATGATACGGTGTCCAAAACATCACTTTCTACGCTGAACTCTAACGCATTCAGAAGTCTGTCTGTCGTGATGGTGCTGCGCAGCCTGTTCTTTATTAGGGCCATCTTACTGAATGATCTTTCTCCAGAGCAATTGAAAACCATGATGCACATGTATATGCGCAGCGCAATTGCAACATTTGGAAAGGCACCACGGAGATCTTCTTTGTGCATTAAAACAGCAAGAGAAGCTGCTGTTTTACAGTCTCGGGACTTAGCAAAGTGAACAAATTGAACCATTTCGTCACAAAACATACTTGACTCTAAATCTGTGGAATATGTATCAGTCAAAGTTTTTTCGTGTTCCCGAAGTAGATCGGTTAAAAAGGTGACCTTTAATGACTATAAGACGTATATATAATTATGCTAACCTAATTGTTTTTTAAGACACAACGGAGTCCCCCGGGGGCCCCCCGCCATGACATACTTGGCATACTGGTTAATGCGTCACTGAGTATGTAGGTAGTGTGTAGGTAGTATACAGGTAGAATGTAGGTAGTATGTAGATAGTATGTAGGTAGTATGTAGGTAGTATGTAGGTAGTTTGTAAGTAGTATGTAGGTAGTATGCAGGTAGTATGCAGGTAGTATGTAGGTAGTATTTAAGTAGTATGTAGGTAGTATGCAGGTAGTATGCAGGTAGTATGCAGGTAGTATGTAGGCAGTATGTAGATAGTATGTAGGTAGTATGTAGGTAGTATGTAGGTAGTATGCAGGTAGTATGCAGGTAGTATGTAGGTAGTATGTAGGTAGTATGTAGGTAGTATGTAGGTAGCATGCAGGTAGTAGGTAGGTAGTATGTAGGTAGTATGTACGTAGTATGTACGTAGTATGCAGGTAGTATGTAGGTAGTATGTAGGTAGTTTGTAAGTAGTATGTAGGTAGTATGCAGGTAGTATGCAGGTAGTATGTAGGTAGTATGTAGGTAGTATGTAAGTAGTATGTAGGTAGTATGCAGGTAGTATGCAGGTAGTATGTAGGTAGTATGCAGGTAGTATGTAGGTAGTATGTAGGTAGTATGTAGATAGTATGTAGGTAGTATGCAAGTAGTATGTAGGTAGTATGATTCGAGCCTGTAAAAAACACCTGGGTCGCTTTGGCGAAGAAAAACAAATTATTCGTACAAGTGAAGATATTTTAAATCGACTAAAAAAGAAAATATAAATATATTGATAAGTAGATATTATTTGTGATGAAAAATAGATGTTTATGAATAATTATAATCAGCATGGATGTGCAGGCGTGTGTTTCTTCAGTACGTGAACATAAGTATAAACACGTGCAGCTTTAACAGCAGTGTTTCTTCATCCAATTACGTCGGAGAATGACAAACTAAAAAAATATTTTATTGAGAATTTTATTTTTTTAATATATTGTTTGCATAAATTGAATTCTGTCTGAAATATGCGATAAATGAACATCGTGTGCTTGCAACTGATGAATTTTTAATTATCTGGCAAGAGGTTTCGCAGTGTTTGGCACGCAGAGACCCTAAAAAATAATAAGTAGCCAAAAACGACTTTTAAATTCCTATCAGCAAAGTTTAATTTCATTTTTGACTGGCCATATTATTCACTTATATTGCTGTCTAATATGGCTGCTTATAAAAAGAAAGAAAAAAGACGACGTTGTCTGCATAATATTTCCGCAAAGATCATCATGGGAATGACAGCTAGCGGAGATGTGCGTGTCTTTCCTGTTATGGAAGTTTTTAATTTTTTGCCAATGATGGAAACCAGAAAAAGAGAGAGAGAGAGATAGAGAGAGAAAGTCGTAAAGAAATAGATTTTTTACTTTTTTTTTGTTTATTTTTTTATTGCATAAAAACATACAAATATTTAAATATTTCATTTCTCAAAATCAAACAAGCAGACATTTCAAGAATTGAAAACGTTTTTTCTTTTTGTAAATAATTTTTTTAAAGATTTTTTTAAAATTTTCTTAACACCAACAACGACATTACATGATTTTTTTTATGTTTCGCTTTCAATCAGAATTATTTATAAGGCGCTGCCACGAAAGTACCCAACCTTTTGTTTCTATCAGGGATAATAATTACCGGATATTTCTTCAGTAGTTACTAACCAATCTTTCACAAGAATCTTTAGGAAGAAACAGGCAGGGTGTGTTCCTGGAGTGTGTCGAGAGTGTTAGAACCTCAGTTTTTTACTTCTCAAAAGAATATTTTAAATAAATAAAAAACTAAACATTATTAGAAATGTATGAAAACATTTCTTAAAGGTTTACATAACTACTTTTCAAATTTTTCTTAATTACTTTATTCTAAAAATTTTCTTTTCTTGTGCCTGGTTGGTTTAAAAAGCATTTTTCATAGGAAACCTTTTAACGAATGTAATATTTTTAGAAAAACCTTTTAATGGGCGTAACATTTTCAGAAAACCTTTTAATGGATGTAACATTTTCAGAAAACCTTTTAATGGGTGTGACATTTGTAAAATTTTATGTTTTAAAAATGTCTGCAAATTTTTGAATTGATTAAAGTTTTTGAAAAAAAAATTTCACCGGTCTACCAAATAATATCTTACTTAGTTTTAAAAGGCAGTTAACGCGTCATGCAGAGCTGACGTTGTGATCATGTGATCTTGTAAGCATCCATATTGGAATGTTCACAAAACATAGAAAACTATGTAGAAACTTTTATATAAATAATTGTTATTAAATTGCAAATAATCCAAGAAATGATGGAATAAATGTCTACTACAAGACGTTAAATTGCATTGTTTCTCTTTTTTGGTTTTTTAAAACATTTCTTAGAAAGTATTTTTATTGTACGCTTCGTAAATGCCTTCAGCACTTTGACATATCATCGTTATTATCTATCCAATCATCAAAGAGGGAATTATAAAACCAATAAAGTCATTGCTAGGTTATTTGGCAGCCGCAATTTTATCGCAGAAGATGTTGCGGGACGAATGCAAAAGAAAAATGGACATGCAAGAACATGAAATACTTCGAGAAAAAATGTGTTTGTTTATTAAGACAGTAGATGAAAAGGTTATAAAAGCGTAGAAAAGTTGTACTGTTAAAAGTTTGATATTTTTTAATTTAAAAAAATTATTTAATTTATGCGAAGACAATTATTTTTTTATTTTGATAAAATTAATAATTCTAGTTATGCACCAGTAAGGATGAGATCAACTTACATAGTATGGATTTATAATTGTCACATGATATCACAGCGTCAACAGCTGTTTAAACAAAATGAGCTTGATTTGTATCGGAACAATACTGAAGGGCATAAGCGTAGAGCTTGGAAAGCTATGGGGCAAGCTGCCCCTGATCAATTCTAGTCCAGTCTCTGGGAAAATTGCTTGCTTCCCTGAGAAATTCAAAGTTTAGAAGCTTAAAACAGATTTTCTAAAAATAACGTAAATAAACCCGGTTTAGTCATTTTTAAAAAAGTTTTACTAGGTTTTATTTTAGGGAAAATAAAAAACTTTTTGTCTTTATTATAAAAAATTGACATACTTGTCAGCTCCGCTTTCCAACGGACAAATGACAAAACTACGCTTCTGGCGAAGAGTGGTTGTGTTATGGCAAAGAACAAATTAAGAACTAAATTGGCTCGTTAATTATATGTTCCTTGACATAACAAATTTATATTCTTAACTTGCAGATAACTTGCTGCAAACTCTCTTTAAAAAATAACAAATACGTAGTTTTGAGAAAAACTAATAGATCAAATGTGAAGGTACCTACGTATTATTTGGACAAAATTTTTTCTAAAAAGTAACGAGTCAGAAAAATAAAATAAAATTCAAATTTAGTTTACGTAACAACGTTTGAAGGTTTCAAGCTACTGTCAGCAGGTTTATCTTACGTTTTATGGACTAAAAAATGTTATGAGAGAATGAAGAAACAAATGAGCGTGAGCGGGAACAAGAACGGGAGAGCGAGGGGGATTCGGAACGGGAGAACGAGCGGGAGCGGGAACTGGAGAATGAACAAGATAGCGAGCGGGAACGGGAACCTGATCGGTAGCTGGAGAGCGAGCCGTAAAGAAAGAAAAAGTAGGAGAGTGAACGGGAAAGAGAGAGGAAGTGGGAAAGCAAGCGGAAAGAGAGAGGAAGTTGGAGAGCGAGAAAGAGCAGAAGAGCGAGCGGGAAAGTAAGTGGGGGAAGGAAACTGGAGCAAGAAAGAACAACGATAAAAAAACCTCTAAAAGCCCCGGCAACGCGGGGTACCCCGCTAGTTGAATATAAAAAAACCCAATAAACTTAATGTCAAACCCAATCGTAATTTCAAGAAAAGAAAAGAAAGATTGTGGGAAATTGTTGGTGAATAAATTTCTTTTTACATTAACGTTGAAATTAAACAAGTAAAGGAAAAAACGAGTTTTTCAACACAAACGTTTATCTCAATAGACTCGATTTAGAAATACAAAAGATATTCAGTTAAAGGAAAACAAAATTTGCTAACGCATATATATATATATATATATATATATATATATATATATATATATATATATATATATATATATATATATATATATATATATATATATATATATATATATATACATATTTTTTTTCTTTTTTTTTAAATTGAATCATGTATTGTCATCCAAAATAAAGCTATACTGAAAGTTTCAGCTTCCTAGCTAGTCAAAAAGCTAGTTAAATTTTACTTGCAAGATTTGTGTACAGAGAAAGCCACACACACACACACAAACAGAGATTGTAATCTAAATAAAAGTTTGTAAAAAAAGACGCCACTGAAATTAATAATATTTATCTAGCTTATAGCTAATTCCATAACTCTTTGATCCTTCCATTTTATCTTAATTAATATAGTTTGTCATCAATAGGTTTATTAAAACATGACTTAATTTTACAATAAAAATATTTTACTGAAGTTCAACAAAATTCAAATATTTTGTTTATTCAATTTCAGAAAAGTTCTAGCACAAAACGACTGCAAGATGGCTGCCTTCATGGCTAAGCAGATGCTCGGGAACCAGTTGGATTCCGTTAAAGGTTAAGTATGTTTTATTACTGTGACTATAATTTACTAGGTAGTCGTAAGGCGACTAAGGCGCCCGTTAAATTTAAGTTATTATTTAGTTATTATTTTCTACTTTTTAGCTTTTTTTCAATTGCTATCTAGCAAATTTAATAAAAATCTAATGCGCATGTGAAAATAAAATTATTATTAGTATTAATGCATTGTAATCAAATGTAGCTGTAAGGCGACTATGGGGCGCGTTAAATTAGAATAATTAATTATTTTCTAATTTTTAATCTTTTTTGCTAGATGGCAAACCTCAGCTTGTTAAATTTATAATATTAATACTTTTTAGTTTTTTCAACTACCATTTGAATGTAAGGAAAAACCCAGCCAGCAAAACATGCAATCTATTAGGGACAACTTACAATATGTTAGATTGCAAAAATAGTGTTTCCAGGACCTCAAATGTGGGGTGGAAAAAAGGGTTATTTGTTTTTTTCAGAATAACTGTTACTCAAAAACTTTAAGTGCTACAGGTGCAAAAAATAGTATTTAGTATCTACTCAAAAAATAAAGATATCCCTGTTTTACCAATTTTTGATAATTTGGTTTCCAGAACTTTAATGTGAAGTGGAACAAAAGATTATTTGCTTAAAAACTTCAAAAGCTAAAAATGTGAAAGTTTTACAGTTTAGTACCGAGATTATTTTTACAATTAACAAAATACATATTTTAATATTTTTTTAAAATTTGGGTTTCAGGACTTCAAATGCGTGGTGGAAAATAGGGTTACATTATTTTTTAGAGTAACTGCTACTCTGAAACTGAAAATATTACAGATATAAAAATTAATATTGAGATACTACTTAGAAAATAAAGTTCTACATGTTTTACCAATTTTGTTATGCTTTGGCCTCCAGGACTCAGGAGCGTGGAGAAGGGGGTCAAATGCACAGGGTCCCGGAGCAGTTTGAAGGGGCCCGGACTCAATGTTTTCTAAAATGTAGCTGTTGCTTTAAGGATTTTTTGTACGATACCTGTGATTGTTGCAGAAACTGAACGTCATTTAGAAAATTAAAACAAATAAATAGTGTACAACGATCAGTATTGGAACAGGAAAGATTTTGTGGTTTAGCGTTACTAGCAATTGAAAGTGATCTAGCTAGGTCCCATTCATCACGGACCGTCCAAATTTTTTTATGTTTTGATTTCCAGGACTACAAATGTAGGGTAAAGGAAAGGATTATTTACTTGAAAACTCAATAACTGGAAATGTAAAACATTAAAATTTAGTATTTAGGTTTTTTTAAATAATAAGATACGTTTTTCATTATTTTTCAAAAAATTAGTTTCCAAGCTTTGAGGTTGTGTGCCCATTAAAACTGGCTGAGTCCAGTTCATCACGGACCGGGCCAGGCCTCGACTTTTGTGCTTATGAAACGGGCCGGTTCAGGCATAAATTACAAGCCAAGCCTGGAATTTTCTGCTTATTAATGAAACCGGACCGGGTCTAAAAAATCCGTGTAGGGCACTATGGATTAAAGTAAAGACCGGACCAAGCTGTGATTTTAGGGTCTTCAGACGAGCCGAGCGAAATCTGAAGTCAAGGTAGGAGGAGCCAAAATTTTTCGTCAAGTATATAGAAATTTTAGGCCTGTAAAAACGGACCGAGCCCGTACTAGAAAAGCCGGAAATTTTGGCTTATGAAACGGGCCGGGCCAAGTTGTCTACGGACCAGCCATAAAAATTGGCCCGTGCAGTGCAGTGCAGTACTCTACTATAGATGCACGGTTCAAATTTTCTTATTTCAAGCGAGCGAAGCCACGTCGGCCACTGCTAGTATTATATATAGTATTGAAAACATATTTGTTTCTTAAATTTATCATGAAGTTTTAATAGGACAAACACATTTTTTATAATTTTAAAAATAAACTTATCTAAAAACTAGCCTATCATGGGATTCGCTTAAATAAAAATTAACGGTAAAACATAAAGCTAAAATAAAAAAATTTTGGATTTATTATAAGATGGAACATTTTTTTAAATTTATTTTGCACCAAGATTAAAACATATTAGAGCAATAAACAATAAATATTTAAAAAAATAAAAGTTAATTTTTTTTACTGAATACAAAAAAAAAACAATATTTGATTTTTTTAATTCTACATTGAAAAATCGGATAAGGTTTTATAGTCCTTAGAATCTTATTGAAAATAAAAAAAAAGAGTAGAACAGATTTCTTGAGAGCATCTCGCACTGGTCGTGCGGATTTGGCGGATTTCACAAGGATTTACACAACGACAGATATTATCTAAGACTACTTGTCTCAAATGATTGATTCAAACTTAAATGCATACATACAGTTTTTATCGATAACGGCTCAAATCTTCTCCGCCTTCTTTTTCTCTTTATCGTCCTTTCTGAGTAGCCGTTTTCCCCGTTATTTCTTTCTACCACTTTCTCGTTTTCTCCCTCGTTCTCTTTTCTATCTCTTTCTTTTCTCCCTCTTCTAATATTCCAAAATATTCACGTCCCAGGGCAATTTCTTCTATGACATTTCTCTTAAATATACTTTACCCGAATTTTATTGGCATACCTTTTCCTCGTTTTTCTAAATGTTTCCTCTTGTTTATTATCATGATTAAACCAAAAATAACTTCAAGCGTTAATTTTCACTACAAATTTCTTTTTTTTTTAATTTCGTAGCTGACACGATATAATTTTTTAGATAAAAATATTAAGTAAAATAATGTTAACTATTTATAAAAGAAAATAGACGCTTTATTATTATCCCGAGTTAAATTGATTATATTTAAGCATTGCGGTCTTTATATTTCACTCGTGTCCCTTTCTTTGATTAATTCCTATTTAACTATCTCTGCACTTTCAAATTGAAACTTTTGATATGGTTTCCCAACCCATGCCTATTAGTTCGGAATTTAAAGTCTAATGAACAACTGGACAATTGTTTTCTATTTAAACTTATTTAATCATTTTCATTTTTATATCATGTTCATTTCATCAAATATTTTAATTTGAAAATCCAAGGGGAGAATAAAGATATGAGAAGATACCTTCAGCAGAAAATTACAAAAAAATTAGTCGAGGCGGTGTCATTAAACTCGAAACTGAATGTTATATAAGCATTATGAATGCATGTCCACATGTCTTTCTCAAAGCTCATTTGATACCGTTCAAACTCCGACTCCATCTCGGCGCTATAATTATGTCCTCAAAAACGAACTAGACAACACTGAAGCCAGAAGGCTTTTTTCATAGTTTTGGCTTTCAAGATTTTCTTAGCTTCGAATTTCAGTTATATTGCAAAGGCTCTTCAAATGACCTTTTTGAACTTCAACTTACTTTTTGGTTTTTCACACATTTTTAGTTGCAAGGTTGGCTTGAGGGTATTTTATCTTAATTATTTTATCTTTATTTTATCTTGCTTTTCAAGAAACATAAATCAAGTTTTTTGGTGGAACCGTTTTCATCTTTTAATTGCAATTTCCAGCCATTCAATGTGTTATTTTAGTTGTATCTTTTAACTGTTTTTGGGTTCTTGAACTCAAGTTCATCTAAATAGAGGAAATCAATTTTTAATCTTAATGTTATATAATAGGTTATATATTGTTTTTTATATTATGTTATATATTATGTTATTTGTTATGTTATATGTTACGTAACGTAACATATAACGTAACTTACGTTATATATTATGTTATATATTGACTTTTTTATATTTTTCTTGCAAACACATTTGGTTAATTAAAATGATTTTTCATACGTTATATATTATGTTATATATTGACTTTTTTATATTTTTCTTGCAAACACATTTGGTTAATTAAAATGATTTTTCATACGTTATATATTATGTTATATATTGACTTTTTTATATTTTTCTTGCAAACACATTTGGTTAATTAAAATGATTTTTCATTTTTAAAATTAATCAATTTTTACTAGAAATTTAAAAAAAAATTAAAAACAGATATAACAGGTTTCAGCAAAACATCAACTGAAATGAAGGCAAAAAATATGTAAAATATGTTATTATTTACTTAATATATAAAATATATTACTAGGCTATATATATAAAAATGAATGTTTATATGTAAGTATGTATATATGTATATATGTATGTTATTTATGCATTGCTACACCATTCATCCGATCGTAATGAAATTTTCACACAACCTTGAGAGTCAAGGGAAATCAATTACAGAGAAAAAAAATTGAAATCGGTCACAAAATGAGCGGAACGGAGCGGGTGAGCGAGCGGGAACAATATATATATATATATATATATATATATTTATATATATAACATAGCGTTGATATGTTTTTACGAGCCACATATATCAGAAACTTGGATGGCTTACAATCCACCACGAAATAACGCAAATATAAATGTCTCAACTTCAGACTTGATTCGTACCCATTCATAGTCGAGTGTTGTGTTCAACATACCCCAACAAAAGCGCTTAACAACCACTGTTTTTTGGCGGTGGAAGTGGCGCAGATGGTAAGGTAGTTGGCATGATGCGAGGCGGTGTTGCCGATCCGACAGTCGTGGGTTCGAGTCTGAAGTTGAGACATTTATATTTGCGTTATTTCGTGGTGGATTGTAAGCCATCCAAGTTTCTGATATATGTGGCTCGTAAAAACATTTCAACGCTATGTTTCCTTATAATATATATCATAAAACATATATCTTCGATAGCTATTAAATTAGCTAGTGACGGAATGTTAGCCGTCCAACTTATATATACTATCGAGCATTGATTCGTACCCATTCATAGTCGAGTGTTGTGTTCAACATACCCCAACAAAAGCGCTTAACAACCACTGTTTTTTGGCGGTGGAAGTGGCGCAGATGGTAAGGTAGTTGGCATGATGCGAGGCGGTGTTGCCGATCCGACAGTCGTGGGTTCGAGTCTGAAGTTGAGACATATATATGTATATATATATAAAAATGAATGTTTGTATGTATGTCCTTTATGCATTGCTACACCATTCATCCGATCGTAATGAAATTTTCACACAACCTTGAGAGTCAAGGTGAATCAAATATAGAGAAAAAAAATTTGAATACCGTCACAAATTGAGCGGAGCGGGTGAGCAAGCTGGAATTATATATATATATATATATATATATATATATATATATATATATATATATATATATATATATATATATATATATATATATATATATATATATATATATATATATATATATATATATATATATATACACTAGCGGAGATACCCGGTTTAGACGTTTTTCTAATGTTTGTCTCTTTCACTCCCGTTTCCTTTCCCACTTGCTTTCCCGCTCCTGCTCGCATTCCCGTTTTCGGTCGCTTTCCCGCTCCTGTTCGCATTCCCGTTTTCGGTCGCTTTCCCGCTCCCGGTCCCTTTCCCGCTCCCGGTCGCTTTCCCGCACCCGGTCGTTTTTCCGTTCCCGGTCGCTTTCCCGTTTCCTTTCCCACTTGCTCGCATTCCCGTTTTCGGTCGCTTTCCCGCTCCTGCTCGCATTCCCGTTTTCGGTCGCTATCCCGTTTTCGGTCGCTTTCCCGCTCCCGGTCGTTTTTCCGTTCCCGGTCGCTTTCCCGTTTCCTTTCCCACTTGCTTTCCCGCTCCTGCTCGCATTCCCGTTTTCGGTCGCTTTCCCGCTCCTGCTCGCATTCCTGTTTTCGGTCGCATTCCCGTTTTCGGTCGCATTCCCGTTTTCGGTCGCTTTCCCGCTCCCGGTCCCTTTCCCGCTCCCGGTCGCTTTCCCGCACCCGGTCGTTTTTCCGTTCCCGGTCGCTTTCCCGTTTCCTTTCCCACTTGCTCGCATTCCCGTTTTCGGTCGCTTTCCCGCTCCTGCTCGCATTCCCGTTTTCGGTCGCTATCCCGTTTTCGGTCGCTTTCCCGCTCCCGGTCGTTTTTCCGTTCCCGGTCGCTTTCCCGTTTCCTTTCCCACTTGCTTTCCCGCTCCTGCTCGCATTCCCGTTTTCGGTCGCTTTCCCGCTCCTGCTCGCATTCCTGTTTTCGGTCGCATTCCCGTTTTCGGTCGCATTCCCGTTTTCGGTCGCTTTCCCGCTCCCGGTCGCTTTCCCGCTCCCGGTCGCTTTCCCGCACCCGGTCGTTTTCCCGTTCCTGGTCGCTTTCCCGTTTATATATATATATATATATTAAAATGAATGTCTTTGAGTTTGTGGATCTGACTCTTATAGAAATCTAAACCGATGGAGCGATTCTGATGAAATTTGGCATACAGGGAAAGAAAGATAAGAAGGTTTGGACTCCCTACTCCGATCCCCCGGCTCAGGGGGCAGAAAAAACTTTCTAGGCCAAAAGTGTCTATGTACGACCATCAAATTTAGTTTAAGTCACAACGTTTGAAGGCTTCAAGCAGCTTTTAGCCATTTTAGCTAATCTCTTTTACGTTTTATGGGCTAAAAGAAGTTAGGAAAGAATGGAAAAGAGAAAATGAGCGTGAACGGGAACGGAGACGGGAACGGGAGGGCAACCGTGACCGGGAAAGAGAGAGCAAGCGTGACCGTTAACGAGAGAGCAAGCGTGAGCGGGAACGGAAAGCGACCGGGAACGGGAAAGCGACCGTGAACGCGGAAAGCGACTGGAAGCGGGAGAGCAAGCGGGGAAGGAAACGCGAGCAAAAAAGAAAATCGATAACAAAACTTCTGAAAACCCCGAGCAACGCCGGGTAACCCTGCTAGTATATATATAAATGAGAATATGTATGTAAGTATAGCATTGCTACACCATTCATTCAATCGTACAACAATTTTTACACAAGCTTGAGAGGCAATGGTAGAAGGTTTTGTGAAAAAAAAATTGAAATCGGTTACAAAATGAGCGGAGCGGGAGAGCGATCTTGATGAAATTTGGCAAGGAGGTAGTTTTCATACAGGGGATGAATGTTAAGAATGTTTGGACTCCCATCTCCGATCTCCCGGCTCAGGTAGGCTAAAAAACTTTCCAAGCCGAAAGTGCCTATGTACGACCATCAAAGGTAATTTTTGTAATAAAATTCAAATTTAGTTTACGTAACGTCGTTTGAAGGCTTCAAACAACTTTTAGCAAATCTATTTTGCGTTTTATGGGCTAAAAGAAGTTAGGAAAGAGAGGAAAGGAGAAAATGAGCGTGAGCGTGAGCGGGAACGGGATTATGTATGTATGTATGTATGTATGTATGTATGTATGTATGTATGTATGTATGTATGTATGTATGTATGTATGTATGTATGTATGTGTGTGTGTGTGTGTGTGTGTGTGTATGTATGTATGTATGTATGTATGTATGTATGTATGTATGTATGTATGTATGTATGTATGTATGTATGTATGTATGTATGTATGCATGTATGTATGTATGTATGTATGTATGTATGTATGTATGTATGTATGTAGAATCGGATCTAGGGGGGGGAACTGAGAGCGAAAAAATGAGTGGGAAAGCGACAGGGAACGGATAACGACCGGGAGCGGGAGCGCAAGCGGGAAGGAAACGGGAGTGAAAAAGAAACGCATTAGGTAAACCTCTAAGAACCCCGGGCAACGCCGGGTGCCCCCGCTAGTTACTTAATAAATAAAATATGTTACTATTTATTTAATATATACTACTTACTTAATATATAAATTACAAGCAGTGCCCGTCGCGGCTTCGCTCGCTTGAAACAAGAGAATATGAACCGTGCATCCATAGTAGAGTACTGCACAGGCTGATTTTTACGGCCCGGCTTGGCCCGTCGATAACTTGGCCTGACCCGTTTTATAAGCCAAAATTCAAAGCCCGGCCCAACCCGTTTAATATGGGCCCGGCCCGTTTTAACAGGCCTAAAGTTTTTATATACTTGGCAAAAATCTCGGCCTGTCCCACCTTGACTTCAGGTTTGGCCCGGCTTGTTTGAAGACCTTAAAGTCACGACCCGTGCAGTACTCTAATCCATAGAGCCATACACTGATTTTTTAGACCCGCCCAGGCTTATTTTATGGGCAGAAAAATTTGGTCCAGGCTTGTTATTTAGGCCCGAACCGGCTGGTTTCATAAGCACAAAAATCGAGAACTGGACTCAGCCAGTTTTAACGGGCTCAAAGCTTGGAAACTAATTTTTTGAAAAATAATGAAACACGTATCTTAATATTTAAAAAACCTAAATACTGAATTTTAATGTTTTCACATTTCCAGTTATTGAGTTTTTAAGTAAATAATCGTTTTTTACCCTACAAATTGTAGCCGTGGAAATTAAAAATTGGTAAAACATGTGTAACTTTATTTTATAAGTAGTAACTAAATATTAATTTTTATAACTGTAGTATTTTCAGTTTCAGAATGGCATTTATTCTAAACAAGTAAAGTAAAAAACGAATTTTTAAACACAAACTTTTATCTCAATAGACTCGATTTAAAAATACGAAAGATATTCAAATATATATATATCTATATATATATAAATAAATGTTTGTATATATATTTATATATATATATATATATATATATATATATATATATAAATAAATGTTTATATATATATATATATATATATATATATATATATATATATATATATATATATATATATATATGTTATTCATGCATTGCTACACCATTCATCCGATCGTAATGAAATTTTCACACAACCTTGAGAGTCAAGGGGAATCAAATATAGAGAAAACAAATTTGAAATCCGACGACACAAAATGAGCGGAGCGGGTGAGCGAGCGGGAACTATATATATATATATATATATATATATATATATATATATATATATATATATATATATATATATATATATATATATATATATATATACGCGGAAAAGCGACCGGGAACGGGAACGGGAAAGCGGAAAAGGAAACGGGAGCGAGCGAGACAAACATTAGAAAAACCTCTAAAATCCCCGGGCAACGCCGGGTGCCCCCGCTAGTATATATATATATATATATATATATATATATATATATATATATATATATATATATATATATATATATATATATATTGTTACGATATCACCAAATCGTATACCGGGCTCAATAGAATGGTTTTGATGTTTTATTGGAAAATAATAAATGAAGCTTTGTTACGGCTAGTTATACCTTCTGGTTTATTAATAATGTCCATAATAGTTATTCGAAGTCCTTTAACGTCTATCAATGGGAAAACCTATTGTAAAAACAGCGATTTTACATTAATATATATATATATATATATATATATATATATATATATATATATATATATATATATATATATATATATATATATATATATATATATATATATATATATATATATATATATATATATAGCTTTTTTTCTTTTTTTTAATTGAATTATGTATTGTCATCCAATATTTATTTATTTATTTCTCCAACAGAAGGACCCGTAGGCCACTAACACCGTTAGGACAACATAAAGAGTACGTTCGAACAGAATTCAAAGCAAAAATATAGGAAGAATAGTAACTCAAATACGCAAAATAAACATATATTTCATCGGGTATTTAAATCGGCAAAAATATAAGAAGCGTACATAAAGTCATCGGGTATTTAAATCTGACCATTAGGTGTTAGAAATTTTGAGAGGTCGGTTTCATTTATCAGACATCTGAAACGGCTGTAGGATGTTGAGTTGACCACATCGTGAGGCAGGGCATTCCAGGATTTTATTATTCGACTGGAAAAGAAGAACTTGGTAGCATCGATCTTGTGCAGGCCAGACCTCAGTTTATAACAATGGCCTCTTGTGGCCTGGTAACCAGACGATTCAAAACTGGTGACCAAAGTTGAGTCAATAAGACCATTTAGAATTTTGTAGCATAGACATAGGTCAGCAATGAGTCTGCGATGTTCCAAAGATTTGAGACCGAGGATGTTGAGGCGAGTTAAATAAGGGAGACGACTGACAGAAGGAATTGTTTTTGTGAATCGTCTTTGGACTCTCTCGAGCCTGTCGATCAAATGCCTGTGGTGTGGATTCCACACTGAAGAACAATATTCAAGTAGTGGTCGTACATACACGGAAAATGCTCTCGTCAAGAGATCTGGATCTTTAGTAGTGAAACATAAATTGATCAGCCGTAATCTAACAGATGCCGCATGTACAATACTGTCGATGTGTTTTCTAAATTTGAGGTCATTTTCCATTACAACGCCAAGGTCCCTTGCGTGACCAACAATCTCCAGTTGATGAGAGTCAATATGGTAGTTGGGTACATCAAGCTCTTTACTTGCTAGACCATAGATGGAGCATACGAAGCACTTTGTTAGGGCCAAATTTAACTGCCATATCCCACTCCAGAACACCAATTCGTCAACCGCATCCTGCATAGCCAAATTTCCAGGTTGGAATGTTTTGTAAATTTTGATGTCATCCGCAAAGAGCTTGACTGAAACTTGTTTAAAGGCTGGGTTGTCTGTAATATCGTTAATGTATATAAAAAAAAGTATTGGTCCCAGGACGCTACCCTGTGGAACACCGCTAGTAACTTCTCTTGGGCCAGAGTGATGACCATTAACGCGAACAAACTGTGTGCGGGCACTCAGAAAATCGAAAATCCACGCCAACAAATCGCCAGATATTCCATATCCTTTCAGTTTCGTCATCAGCTTTGTGTGTGAAACAGAATAAAATGCTTTCTGAAAATCAAAATAAATGATGTCAGTACGTTCACAATTCTCTAGAGACGATGACCAATCATACACGCATTCAAGCAGGTTTGTACAGGTAGATTTGTGCCTTAGAAATCCATGTTGGTGATGGGAGATGAGGTTGTGCGTGGACAAGTAAGTCAAAATGTTCTTGGTGATTACCTTCTCCATGACACGACAACAGGTACTTGTAAGTGAGATTGGCCTATAGTTAGAAGAGCAGATTGTCGGGCCCTTTTTATGAATTGGAGAAATGCAAGCAATCTTCCAATTTGTTGGCAACCTGCGCATCTTGAGAGACATATCGAAAATATGACAGAGTGGGGCTACTAAACCGTGGGCGCAACGTTTTAGGATGATGTTTGGTATTCCATCAGGACCAGAGGAGCATGAACTTTTCAGACCTTTTAGGACTGAAAGGACAACATCGGGAGTAAAAGAGGTCTTTTCCAGTAGTTCAGAGGTTCGGTCTTTAAAATTAGGATCTTTACCATCATCTACTGTAAACACACTAGCAAAGTAATCGTTGAAAATGTTGGCTATTTCTGATGGATTTGACGTAAGATTATTTTTGCTGGTTGCAACGCTATTTATGGACGAGTGTGAAGATAGTTTTTGGTTTACGTATCTGTAGAAATTTCCAAGATTTTTTGTAGAGATCAAATTTTGTTCTGTGTAAGACTGGGTCCTTTTTACAGCTGTCGCACATAATTTTGTGAATTTTTTGTATCTGTCTTTGTCTGTCTGTTCTTGGGTAAATCGGTATTTCTTCCAAAAATGTAGTTTAGCCTTATACAGTTGGCGAAGCACCTTTGATGTTCTGCCTAGTAATTTCGGAAAGTTTTGTGCCGCATAGTGGACTGGGACAAAAGTTTGTATAGCAATATTTAGATAATGATTGAAAACATTCCAGCAGCTCTCCACGTCAAAGCAATACTGAAAGAGATTATCCCATTTAATATTGAGTAGAAAAACGTTTATTTCCTCAAAATTTGCTCTCTTGAAACAGTAGAAACTATGTTGTGTTTTCTCATCAAAAGTTAGGATTGAGTCATTTATTTCAAACGTAATCAGATTGTGGTCTCTAGTAGCAATTGGGCATGAGATATCTATTTTTGCAAGAAGCCCTGGGTCATTTGAGAAAATCAAATCCAGAATATTACTGCCACGGGTAGGTTGCTGCACAAATTGATGAAGCCCAAAATCGTTAAAAAAGTTCATGAATAATGTGTAGATTTCTCCATTGGGATGAGAGTGTTGTAGCCAATTTATGTCGAGCAGATTAAAATCGCCCATCAAACACAATGTGTGTTTGGTTGAACAGATATTTTTTAAGCACTCTATACTGTCAATAGCATACTTGAGAGCCTCTGTGCCAAACCCCCCGCTACGATAATAGGCTATAAATCTGCAGTGTGTGGTATGTAGACGTATGTCTACGCATACAACCTCAATATGCCGAAAATGAACTGGAATTTCCACAAACTTAAAGGTTACATCATTTCTAATTATGAAAGCTAAGCCGCCACCTCTAGTTTCTCTATCATAGCGACATGCTGAAAAACCTCTAGGAATAAATAAGCTGTTAGGATCTTCTTTTGTAAGCCACGTTTCGGTAACACAAAATAGTTCAGGCTTGTAATCTTCTAAAAACAAAGTAACTTCTTCAATTTTATATCTGAGACTTCTTATATTGGTCAAAGCTATGCGGCATCCCGGTTTAGTTTCGAAAGGGCTGACTCATCCGATCATCAGTTGGTGACGAAATCTGGCTCTGACCGGTATTTTTCATACGTTCACGTCTTTCGCATCTTCTGAGGTAGTTTTGATGAGCCTGTTGTTTCGTGAGATCGCGATTAATGAAAACGCGTTTTGTCCTTTCATCTTTAGACGACCGAAGAAGCATCGAAGACTGTAACAAGTCCTCCACAGCCTCCGCGCTCGAAAGAGTAACGCAGATTAGTGGATGTGGTCTGCTTGGGTCTTTACTCAATCGCCAGGTTTTCAAGATCCTTGGTTTCACTGTCAAATTTTTTTCAAAAAAATTGGCAACAAAAGTGGTGTCCGGAACTGCGGCATCAACTTCTAATCCTGAAATAATTACATTGCTGGCTCTTTTCTGTCTTTCTTCTTTTTCTTGCTCCTGCAACCAAAACGTTCGAGAAACCGTTTCCAGTAGAGTCGAGTTGTTCATCTGTGGGCCTGTCCCCCCTTGGGGCTGGTTTGTTAGCTTTTCCAGTTTTGTTTCAATGATATCTACTCTAGAGGTGAGTAGTTCGACTCTAGAAGAAGTCTCCTTTGAGGATTCTTTTAGCACCTGGACAACGTTCTTCAGGAGCAATTCAAAGTTCTTATTCATATTATCCATCACTCTTGTCATATGCTCGTTGAATCTATCCGTAATTTTTGTTAGTATTGATTCCAAGTTTTCGAGAGAAATGGATTTAGCCAGTGTAAAACCGAAAAATCCAGCAAAAACGCCACTTCAACAAACAAAAGTCTCTCAAACAAACCAAAATATAAGTCTGATAAATATACTCTAGAAACCAGCAAATAAAATCCGGTTATTAACAGAAATTTAGCAGCGAAACCGCTACGAGAAACAGCTTGTTTACCCTACAATATCGCTCGCATTGTATATAAAGCTATGCTGAAAGTTTCAGCTTCCTAGCTAGTCAAAAAACTAGTTACATTTTATTTGCAAGATTTGTGTACAGAGAAAGCCACACACAAACAGAGATTGTAAACTAAATAAAAGTTTGTAAAAAAATATAACCCTATATTCCACCCCACATTTGAAGTCCTGGAAACCACATTTTCAAAAATTATTAAAACACGTATTTTGTTATTTTGTAAAAATATTCTCATTTTTAGTTTTTTGAGTTTTCAAGGAAATATTTTTTTCTACCCCACGTTTAAGGTCCTGGAAACAAATTGATCAAAAATTGGTAAAACACGTACATCTTTATTTTTGAGTAGATACTAAATACTTATTTTTAAATTTGTAGCCCTAACAGTTTTTGAGTAGCAGTTACTTTAAAAAACAAATAACCCTATTTCCACCCCATATATGAAGTCCTGGAAACCATTTTTTTAAAAATAGTGAAACGCGTATTTTTTTATTTTTTAAGAAGAATCTAAATACCAAATTTCAAAACTTTCTCATTTTTGGTTTTTGAGATATGCGTTGTTTTAGAAAAAAGTTTGTTTTCCTGTTTTATTTTTTCAGGAGCAAAATTTAAAAAAAGTCCTTCCTTAGTGGATGCTTACGCTATAAAAGTAATATAAGTTCCAAATTTCACGTTCCTAGGATGAGGCGTTTTAGCTCGGCTTTGATTATCAGTCAGTCAGGACATGTACTTTTATATACGTATATAGATATTACTACGTGAGTGGGAGAAAAATATGCATGTCTTCTTTTTTTATGAATTAATGGGAATGCGTGTGTGCGTGCGTATGAATTGATGGGGTGCGTGTGTGCGTGTCATCACCAGCATTCAACAACTGCCAGGGCGGAAGATTGATAGTCAGACGAGTTGTCCTGAAAAGATGGATGGTGGAATATCAAATTTTTGTTTTTCCACTTTTCCACCCGATGTCATTCCATTTGTGCATTCACAGAGTTAATTTTCTCCGTGTGACGTCTTCCCTAATGTGATAAAACAAAAGCAATTGTACGTGGTTTCTTGCTATCCTGTGTTTGAAGAAACAAACAGTCACCGCCTAATGGTTGTGCATTTGTCCGTAGTCTATCCGTGCCATGAACTCATACCCGTATCCTGTAATAAAATTAATTTTATATTGTTATACGACGATAAAATTGTATATTGAAATTTTACTTCAATTACTTTCAATAAGATTATCTGATTTCAAAATCAATTAATAATGAAATCTTACTATAATAATATAAAATGATTCTATATCAGCGTAAATATTTAAAGTATTTATTTATTTTAGAAAATCGTGTGTAATCTACATACATAATTTCCTATATTTGTATGTATGTATGTATGTATGTATGTATGTATGTATGTATGTATGTATGTATGTATGTATGTATGTATGTATGTATGTATGTATGTATGTATGTATGTATGTATGTATGTATGTATGTATGTATGTATGTATGTATGTATGTATGTATGTATGTATGTATGTATGTATGTATGTATGTATGTATGTATGTATGTATGTATGTATGTATGTATGTTTGTTTGTTTGTTCTGACTCCTGAAGAGCTTTTCTGCGGAGGTCATCAGAAGAAAACCCCTCTTCAAGCAAACGTTTCGGCTTTTTAATTTCTTAACGTTCTGGGGGGGGGGGGTGAGCCACGTTCGACAGACGAACGTTCTCCGGCAGAAAATGTCATTCTTTAACAGCAAGGAATTTCTCTCTTTCCTTGCCACATGGCAGATATTCAACATACATGCTCAATGGAAATAAACTCGCAACATTGTATAAATTTAGACTATTCGAATGATAAAACTTTCGACGACAAAGCGGCTTCGCTCTCGTAGCGAAACTTAATATCGCCACGTAAACAAAGATGAAGCAATTTATTCGTGCAGAGCGGTGAGAGTGGCTTCTAAATTTGGAAATTCTTTTTTCTCTCTTTGAGACCAATTCCAGAAAGAAGCCGATTCCGCTGCTTCAAATATTTGTTTAATTGCACGAATTCGCTCTCTGTTAGACATTCCTAGGGCCCGCAGCAACTTCAGCAAAGATTTGTCAACCAAACCATGTGCTCCGACTTCAACAGCAAAAAGATCCACTCTTGAGCCATTTGCTTCGAAATCTAACACCAATTCTCTGTATTTTTTCTAACTTCATGATGTTACTGGCCTTCACGTTGCTTTCCCAAGGCACCGTCAACTCGATGAGAAGAAATGACTTGGCCAGTCTCGAAAAAACAACTATATCTGGTTTTTTTCACTTTTTTTATTGAAACTGGAAAGCACTTTTCCGTTTTCAGATCGGCAGAGACCCTCCAGTCGTTAGCTGCATGGAAAATGTTTTCTCCTTCGGTGATGATTCTTCTTGGGTAATTTAGCTGCGGCAAACCCTCTCTCAAAAAGTAAATCCTCCTAGGTTTCACCTCCGTTGAACTGACTTTTCGGCAGGCTTCTTTCACGAAAACCAGCAGCTTTTGGAGTACGAGGTTGTGGCGCCACGTGTATCTACCATGAGAAAGGGAATAGGAACAGGAGGAAAGAATATGGATCAATGACTGCGACTGACCGCAGAGCTGACATTCGTCGTTCTCAATTAACTTCCATTTCTTTAAATTGCTGGCGGTTGGCAGTTGATCATACATCGATCTAATAAGGAACGATAGCCGCACTGGAGCATAGCTCCATGTATCTTCCCATGAAAGAGACCGCTGAACTGTCTCCTCCCATCTGGTTCAGTCGCCTTGCTGTGACAATTGTGCGCTCTTCACAACTCTTTCGTTTTCGATTGCTTGCCGTCTGTCCTGAACAATCAAGTTTGATCTCTCTTGAACGTTTGCCTTGGACCACCAGACATGGTGATTCCATCCAACACCATGATTCCCCAGCTAAACTGCTCCGGTTCTTTCAGTCTACTAAAGAGAAACTGTGGCATTCTATATTTTAACTCTAGCATTCCATTTGGTTCCTGAGACTAGAGTAGGTTTCACATCAGCGACTCTCTGATCCGTTGAATTATCAAGCATCATCTGAGTTCTCAGTTTGCTGATCTTGAAATCCTCAATAAGAGACCGCAGCGGGAGTTTCGGCTTGGCGGTTCTGCTGTAAAGAGCCACAAAGTTAATCCCGGAGGCAGACACAACCATTGGCGTGTAAAACGAGCTATCTTTTTTTCTAGTTTTTCCACAACTTATATACCAATTTTATAGACAGTCAATGGCCAAAGCAGTCTTGGCACTAAATCAAATTGCAAAATCCACACTTTGAACCTGCTCTGAAGCGGAGCAGCATTAATACTTTCCATGGAGACAGTTGCGATCCGGAGAATAGAAACTCCCCGATCATCGTCATTCAGGGATTTACAATACCATTTCCCGAGACTTTTCACCGGTTCATCGCTCACTGTTGGAATCTTGTTACCATCAACAGAGTTAACGGTGTATTCGTCAATTTTACCGTGACGCAGGGAGAGACTTCTCGATGTAGAACTCATTACGCACCATTTGAGTAAATCGCTGAAGACATCGAGAGTTCGTCTCATTGAAATATATTTATTCCAAATAATTTTTGTGTCGTCCATGAAAGTTCTCAGAGGTGGCATGAAAATACCTCGTCCAACATAAACATCTTCTACCCTTGAACCATTAAACAGAGAAATTGGTCTGAACTGCTTGATGTCGACTGAATCTTTTTCCTTTGGTATAAAAATGCCTTCAGCTTTTGCCACTCTTTATCAATAGACCCGGACGTCCAAGCAGACTTGAGCACTGAGTGTAAAACTTTCAACACACCTGGACATTTCTTATACATCAGGTATTAGAGGCGAATTTAGTAATGTGGAGCCCATAGGCTGAAGTTTTGATGGAGCCCCCAGCGCTTTTTCCCCGGGCCCCTAGTAACTGATTTTTCCCTTGACCCCGCAAAGCTGGATACACAAATTTATTTGACCAGTTATAGTTAAATAGCCTATAAATATAATTATGCTATGTAATTAACTACTTAAGAGTTATGTTCATGTTTTCCATAATATTTCATTAATGAAAATTCCATATGTGGTAAAGCAATTACAAACATAATTACTATTGACTAAACATATAAACATATTTGATTTTTTTTAATATTTTATAGCCCTTTACACCAGGTGTTTTAAGACTAAAATGGCTGTATGTTGGAAGCACATATGTACTTCCTGTCGTAGATCATATTTGATCCTTTTAACTGTCCTTCCCTTTTTATCAAGGCCTGGAATTGGCTTGCAAAAGCAAGGCGGAATCAAACGTGTTTGATTTCAGGTCTATAGGAAGTTGTATCAAAAACTGTAACATTCAATCATAATCATTTTTTTTGTTCTGTCTTATTTGTGATTTTGAATGTATGTATTGATAACTGAATAAACAAACTCAAACTCAAAATCATAAGTTTTTCCGTGCTTTGGTAGCAGCAAAATCATCATAGCCGTTTTGTACTTTACTATTTCACCATTATGGTCATAACTGCAAGAGCATTGATTCTTTCTTGACCCATTGTTAACCTAAAATAATTTTTGATTATCTTTAGGGTAGAAAATGACCGTTCACCCGAGCAGTTGGATGACAATGTGCAAAGAAATATTCAAATAGCAATGTCAACGTTTGGATATATGTCCTAAAAAGATCTTGATCTTATGATTTTGAATGCTCAATTATAGTCAAACAATTTGAAATAAATAAATTAAATATTAAATTTATATTATTGCTTTACCAAAGCGGTAATCAGAACACAAAATTTAAGTGAATGAAATGATATACAAATTAAATACAAAAAATGGTATGGTACACCATTTGGTCCTGGAGCAGACCTATTTTTTGTTTTTCAGATGAATTGCGAAATGTCAAAACTAAAATCATTCTATCGTTGAAGACAACTTTTGGAATAGGAATCTCGGGAAGATCTGATCTTTCAGTTAGTTCTTTGTCACCCAAGGGATCAACGAAAGCAGCTCGAAAGTGATGATCAAGCTGCTCTTTACTGACTTGCAGAGTACCTGACTTTGGAGGATCGAGCAAGCTTTTACCATAACGGAATGGATCTCTGACAAACTGGAATCTTGCTTTCCTTTGTTCTTTTTTCTTTACTCGCAAACGTCCTGCTTGCAAGAGTGCACTTAATCGTTGTCTCAAATCATGACGTAATGCTGAGAGCCCTGGTTTCTCGTTGTCTGGAGCTCTTCTCCACTGTTGTCGAAGTCGTTTTTTTTTTTTGAGTCTAACAATCTCTCGTTGACGTCTTGAAGAGTTTTTTTCCCACCTCTGTCCATGAGAAATTTTTTATTTGAACCGAACATCTTTAAACACTTGTTGTAAATGGTGTCAATTAGATTGTTCACTCGAAACATTGGTAGTTCTTTCATCTGCACTTTGAGAAGCTTGGAAAGTATCTCGTCGAGCTTCGGCCAATTCGCTTTGTTAGCCGCAGCGGGAAATTGATTCTAGACCGAGGTTGCTTGTTCTCATCACCAGCAGGATCGTGGTTATGAGAACATGTATGTATGTATGTATGTATGTATGTATGTATGTATGTGTGTGTGTGTGTATGTATATATGTATGTATGTATGTATGTATGTATGTATGTATGTATGTATGTATGTATGTATGTATGTATGTATGTATGTATGTATGTATGTATGTATGTATGTATGTATGTATGTATGTATGTATGTATGTATGTATGTATGTATGTATGTATGTATGTATGTATGTATGTATGTATGTATGTATGTATGTATGTATGTATGTATGTATGTATGTATGTATGTATGTATGTATGTATGTATGTATGTATGTATGTATGTATGTATGTATGTATGTATGTATGTATGTATGTATGTATGTATGTATGTATGTATGTATGTATGTATGTATGTATGTATGTATGTATGTATGTATGTATGTATGTATGTATGTATGTATGTATGTATGTATGTATGTATGTATGTATGTATGTATGTATGTATGTGTGTATTTATGTATGTTAGCTATTTCGCAAAACGCGGCGGCCGCGGTTGTCAGCAATCAGCAGTCGATAAAATTAGTGCTCGCAGGCGTTTAATAAAAGTTATTACGCAATTGAACAATGCGTAAAATAATATATAATGGGATTTTAAAAAATCCGTCATAGTTTCATAATATTTAACGGGCTATCACTTGTGATAACCATACGGCAGTAAAATTACTTTTATTATTTATATTATGTTATACATATTTACAAGTTTTTTTAAAAGAATACATTTATTCGTTATTAACTAGCACATCACATAATTTAAATATAACGGCATAATTTAGCAGTACTATTTTATTCACGACAGTAAAAGTTGTGCTGATAAAATAAATTTAATTTTTTAAAGTTTGAAATAATAAAAAATCATTTTAAAAGTTAGTACTAAAATATTCACGCGTGGCTTCTATCCTCTTAATTTTTTCGTATTTTACTCAATTTGAGACATGATGCAAATAACTCAATGAAATAGATAATTAAATAAATTTAAAAATTTAAAAATATATTGTTATAACTAACGGCTAACACTATTATTATTATTATTATTATTATTATTATTATTATTATTATTATTATTGTTATTGTTATTGTTATTGTTATTGTTATTGTTATTGTTATTGTTATTGTTATTGTTATTGTTATTGTTATTGTTATTGTTATCGTTATCGTTATCGTTATCGTTATCGTTATCGTTATCGTTATCGTTATCGTTATCGTTATCGTTATCGTTATCGTTATCGTTATCGTTATCGTTATTGTTATTTTTATTTTTATTGTTATTGCTATTGTTATTGTTATTGTTATTGTTATTGTTATTTGTATTGTTATTGTTATTGGTATTGGTATTGTTATTGTTATTGTTATTGTTATTGTTATTGTTATTGTTATTGTTATTGTTATTGTTATTGTTATTGTTATTGTTATTGTTATTGTTATTGTTATTGTTATTGTTATTGTTATTGTTATTGTTATTGTTATTGTTATTGTTATTGTTATTGTTATTGTTATTGTTATCGTTATCGTTATCGTTATTGTTATTGTTATTGTTATTGTTATTGTTATTGTTATTGTTATTGTTATTGTTATTGTTATTGTTATTGTTATTGTTATTGTTATTGTTATTGTTATTGTTATTGTTATTGTTATTGTTGTTGTTATTGTTATTGTTATTTTTATTGTTATTGTTATTGTTATTGTTATTGTTATTGTTATTTTTATTGTTATTTTTATTGTTATTGTTATTGTTATTGTTATTATTATTGTTTTTATTATTATTATTATTATTATTATTATTATTATTATTATTATTATTATTATTATTATTATTATTATTATTATTATTATTATTATTATTATTATTATTATTATTATTATTATTATTATTATTATTATTATTATTAAAAACCACAATTTATATAGCGCCTTGGCAGCAGAAGCCGTTTAAAGGGCGCTTAACAGAGCAGTTGCAAAATTAACAAGTGAAGCAAAAACAAAGTTTTTTAAAAACACACTTTTATATCACAAATAATTATTTAATTAAGTTTTTTCCAATCGATCCGAAAATTTGATAGAATGCATTATTAGTTAGTTCGGAGGTATGTTTAAGTTTTGAAGTCTCTATGTGAAGTTAGTTTAAAATCGATTGCAAAATTTGACAACAGACGGATAGACAGATAGACAGACAGAGAAGTCAAGTTAAGTAAAAGTGTGTAAAAACAGAACAGTTGCAAAATTGGCCATTAAACCAACATTTACAAAGCAATCAACAGTTCCAAATCATACATATTATACTACGTTCTCATCTCTACACCCCTTTTCCTCTAGTTCTGTTCATAACTAACCACTTCATTAATATGCAGAAGTGTTTTACGAGACAATCAACGTAGATGACCTTCCATTTAACGATAAGGATATTTTGATTCTGTTTCCTGCAGCTAGCGTCGTTAATTCTTTTTTATGAGTCTAAATGAACCTTACATCTTGTTAAATTCTGGACGATCGTCTTTTGCAGGACAGAGCAGAGCGCTATAAAGTCAGATTAACTCGTTCTCATCCAAATTTTTGATCTTGATCTGTCCATTGTAGCTCGTTTTTATTTAGTTTTTTAGCAGTTTCTATAAAATCATTTTTTAAAATTCACATACACATACAATCACCTTTTCATAAAATCACACACTCATAAAATAACATGCTTTCAAAATTTCATTCTTATAAAATTAATTTTATACAAAGTCACACCTCCATTTAATAACTTTTTTATAGTATAGATTTTATGTAGTCACATCTTCAAAGTCACATTCTTATAAAAACACATCCACAAAGTTACATTTTTACATTGTCACATTTTCCATGCCACACTTTTTTAAATCACTTCCTCCAAGTCACATTTTCATAAAGTCACGTCATCACAAAGTGACACAGTTACGTCACAACGACAATGTTACCAGCATCGACTTGTTTGTCCACTCAGGAGCCCTCGGAGACAAGGAAAAGGAAGAGAAGAAAAGCGACGATGAAGAAGATCCAGAAATATTAGAAGCCAAACGAGAAGAGGAAGAAAAAAGAAAAGATAAATACAGAAAAATAGAAGAAGAAAGAGAAAAGATGAGGCAAGATATAAGGAGTAAGGTGGGTTATTTGAAGTTTCGTTTCATTTCATACTTGCAGAACATTTACGACAGACGCTATATTAAGACACCTTGTGCTCATAAGCGTAAGGAAAGTTTATCCGGTCGGGGCCCGGTTGGCATCGGCCCAAAAATTGTAATCCAATAATCCGATTTTCAAAAATCTTTTTTTTCATTTTTCCTTTCTAAAATCCTGATGACCGAGGGAGAGTATTGTCTCCACGCCTATGCTTGTGCTAAAATTGACATAGAGGCTGAAAAGTTGACACTCTGCAATTTAACACAATTTAAAACCTTCTGTAACCTTCCACTTTACATTAAATAGAAGATGAACTGGGAAAATGGTTTTACGTGGAGCAATTAAATCACAAGTGCTACCGCATAGAAGAGAAAGAGGGAGATGCAGTATAAATACATCCACCGTGCAATAAGAACCCTTATTTAATTATTTGAAAAAACCCGCCCAAGGCAAGCATGAGATAATCATTTAATCGTGTATGATTGGATTCATTGAATATACCGTCACATTCCAATATACCAAGATCAAGATTATTGAATTCATAGTTTGAAAAAATTAATTATAGAAATGATGATGATAGTGATGATGATGATGATTATTATTACAAATTAATATTTTTTGTTCTTTTTATGTCCAAAGTACGGTATAAAAAAGAAAGAAATAATAGCCGATCCGGGCTGTGACCCAACTCTGGAAGGAAGACTGGGAAGGAAAAAAAAGGGGTCAGATGAGTTGGAGGATGGTGCAGTGGAAGGTGGAGAAGCCGGTGGAAGTGAGCCCTGTAATATTTGTTGTTGTTCAGTTCTTATTGAACTTTATTTTTTTATTACGATGGATGTGATTAAGATTGCATATTCGTTAATAACATTTACTCTATTAATTACAAAAATTAATACTTTATAAGCAGTGTTGGGGAGTAACGCGTTACAAGTAACGCGTTACTGTAATAGTATTACTTTTTTCAGCAACTTGTAATAGTAACGACTATTTTTATTTTAAAGTAATATGTAATAGTAATATATTACTTTTTTGGAGTAATTGTAATGAAATTTACGTTATTTTTTTACATATTTAAAAAAATATTTGACATTTCGTTGTCGAGTTTAGTTTTATGTAAGATATCTATGCAAGCTAGAAACCCGTTTAGCTAAGCTGTGTTTGTCTTCCTTTATCGCAATCGCTTGCAGCTACTTGGGAGTTACGTGCCATTAGATTGACCTTACATCGCTAGCCAGCAGGGACGTAAATTCAGCATTTTCCAAGGGGGGGGGGGGCAAAATGTTTTCGCTATTTTATAGCTTAATACTGACAGGATTACCCGGTGTTGCCCTGGTTTTTTTTGCTTAGTTTTTTTTTATTTTTTGCCAATGAAACGTCAAATAAATAACAGATTTTTTTAATTTTTCAAAAAATTTTTATTAATGAAGTCTGCATGCATGTCAAGTGTTGTTCAGAATTGCTTCTGCGGTTTGGATGTGATAAGCAAATGCTTTCACACACACAGTACCTTTAATATCTCTATAAATGCGTAGGTACAAGTAGGGAGAGGTGGGAAGATGCATTCCCCCACCAGAGTATCAATTGAAATTTTTTTGGGTATAATAACTGGTTTTTTGAAATGGTTGCAGGTTTTTTGGGAAGAGAAAGTGGAAGTTTTTGAAAAAAAAACTGGAAAAATACTTACGACTACCCTTCACCGTCATCAGATTTTTTGAAAAGAACTTAAAAAATTTCTGAAATGCATCTCCTCACCAGGAGTTTCTATAGTAAACTCTAGGTTAAAAAAATTCAAATTTTGGAAAGCTCGTGGGGGGGACAAATTGTCTACACACGCCAGAAGGATTCCAATACGTATTGAATCATCACTAGGTTAAGTAAATTTAAAATTAAAAAAATATATAGTAAATTCTAAGGAAAAACCTTTTTAATTTTGAAAATTAGGGGGACCTTCCCCTAATTTACGTCCCTGCTAGTCATAAAATCTGAGGCGCTCGCTTGTTGTCGCCTAATGGGACCTCATACCTACGATGTGTTAGCTGAAGCACTAGATGGTGACATGATGGTAACTGACAACGGATAAAACTTTGTAAAAGCATTTAACAAATTTAGTGATGGAAATCTCCCATCAAATTGTCATACAATAAAAATCAGCTGGCCCAGGAAGAAAATGATGTTGTTTTCATTGAAGTAGGTTCAATTTTGGAAAAAGATAATTCATTTGACCAAGCATATATGCTGCTACCACACAAGAGATGCGGTGCACAAACAATGGATTTAGTTGCTGTTAGGCATGCAGTAGTAGTTTTTGAAATGCTCTTATTGTTCCAAATATAACAAGATGGAGCTCGTACTATCACGCAGTAGACAAGATTTGTGATATTGTTTGTAAGTCTTCTGAGAAAACTCTTAACAATCTTTGCAAAACTTTATCCGTGGCGTTATTTCGACCAATAGACATTTAATTTATTAGGGAATATAGTAAAATGATGCAAACTCTAGATCAAGCACTCGACATTTTACATGGGCATTCTGTTGCCAACACTTGTAAACATAGAAAAACAGCTGCTAATAATACGTAAAAATTTGAAATTGGCTTCTTATTGTAGATGCTCTTGTGACCGATGTTGACAAGCCATTTAAATGATATCTTACCAGAGATGATCTTATCTTATCAAGTTTGACACATCCCCAATTTCGTCTGCGGTGGTTGAAAGATGAAGCTTCCAAAGAGAAATCATTGTTTTTCTGCTCGTATAATACTGGTATGCCATCTAGTGCTCCTGTGGAACGTTTGTTTAGTCTTGGTGGCTAGATTCATACACACAGACGCAATCGTCTGTCTGATGAAAACTTTGAGATGCAACTCCTACTTCGCGATAATAATGGACTATGATTAACATTGTATTTTTAATAGCTATTTTTGTGCTTTTGCACTGAAATAAAATTTGTTTTTGTGTTGTAATTTCTGATTTATATTTTATATTTGTTCCAGCCTTGATTATATAGTTTCTGAACTTGTGCAAACTGTTCAATAAGGATTTGAGCATTTAGTGCCATAAAGTAAAGTAATAGCTGTGTTATAGTATTACATTTTGTCAGTAACTTGTAATAGTAATATATTACAAATATTAAAGAGTAACTTGTAATAGTAATATATTACATTTTTAAACCAAGTAACTGTAATAGTAATATATTACTTTTTAGAGTAATAGTCCCCAACACTGTTTATAAGTAAAGTTAAAATTATTTTAATAAAATATATTATTATTATTATTATAAATTATGACGCCTTAATTAAATTTTAATTTTTACATAATAAAGAACAGCTGCAAAAATTGTCTTTGTTAAAAAAAACTAAAACAAAACAAAAGCAGAATAAAACAAAAAAGTTTGTTAAAAAATGTAGCAAATCACAAGAAAAATAGCTCAATTTTTTTTTAATTTATATAACAGTTAAGATTTAAAATTCTCAGTTTAAAATAATATATTTTATATAATTTATAAATATATTTTATAATTTATGGAAAATAAATTATTTGGTTCTCCAATCTTCCACACTGATGACCAAAAGCTGGCAAAATGCAATTTCTCAACGTGACAACACGCCAACCAATAAAGAACATTCCTTCACTGACGTCACTACAGCATATCAATTACCTGGAATGGATCCCCACCGTGCATATGTAAATCAAATTTACGCCAAGCATTTACCAGGCAGTTTCAAGAGTGTTTAGAAAAAAAAGAGAAAACAAAATTACTTTATGTTATGCAGAAATTATTTAAAACATCATATTTGTCAGGTCATGGTAATTAATTATTGTAATTGAATGATTTCTTTCATTTTTATTTTATTTTAAAAATTAAAACAAAAATAATTTCAATATTTAAAATTGTTTTTAATTAATAGAACAATTAATTAGCTAAAAAAATAAAAACCCATAAAACTTTTAGAAGTTTTTGAAATGAAGAAGAAAATAAAATATTGAAAGAAACTAAAATTATGAGACTTCCTACGTTTAAGAAAGATTAAAATTATATAAAATAGTTTTAAAACGTACAAAAGTTTATCTACATTTTCAACAAAAATAAACAAATGAATAGTATTTCAAAACCAGGCAGGATGACAAAGAAAATAGCAGTAATATCGAAAAAAGTGTTTTGTCAAGTTAATGCTAAGTCATTGGATGTAGTATTTGATAGAGTTTTTGATATATTAATTAATGTTAATTATACTCAATTTTGTTTTTTTTCTAGCTGATTCGGCAATGCCAAAGACTTTAAACGAATTTACATCTAGAGTTTCTCAACTACCAAGTCGTCTGATGGCGTCTGTAACTGAGGCTTCAGATCGTTGCTGTCTACAATGAAAATTTATTCCGAGTTTGTTTTGCTCTATGTGCTTTCGTATTTTAATAACAAAATTTATAAAATTTGTCACAGATTCAAAATTTAAAACAAAAAAAAGAGCGGGGAAGGTTAAAGTATTAAAGTTAACATGCGCTAATGATGGTGGTCAAGCTGAAAATAAGTAAATAAGTTCAGGAGAAATACTGATGTTTCGGCTTGCTCAAGTTATGGGTGTTTAATGCAGACTATTTTGCATTTTATAAATAAATCAAAATTGATTAAATTTTATACTGAAGATGTAAAAACCACCCAAGAATGTCCACACATTAAATACAAAACAGGTTTTTTCACAAATCCCTTATATTTCTGGATTTACTGCAAAAATGATATTTTTTTGAATTTATGTATGTAAACATTTAATTAATTGTATTTTATTTGTTTTTGTTTTAAAACATAGATAATTATTTTTTTTTAATTAAATTTATTTTTATTTGTTTGAATTTAATAGAATGCTTTGCTATGAAGAATGAGCTTTTGATTTATATTTCAGCTTGATTTGGTAACGGGAAGTTAGCTTAATTTTACTTTTAAGGTTTGCAAACATTCAAGCAAGCAGACAATCAAGCTAGTAAACAAGCAAACAGCAAGACCGGTAGTGAAGTTAATATGAGGAATTTAAAAGTGTCAAAATATTAAATTTCTGGAAACTTTTATTTGAAATTTTTTGTTTTTGTTTATAAATTTTTATGACTGATGAATGACTGGTATTCATCTGATTATTAAGCCGCACGTATATAAAAGAGCAACGTCCAACTAAAATACTAACTAAGCTTGAAACTTGAAATTAGAGGTAAAATATGACTTTTGAAAATTTTGTTCCTACGGAGGTAAATCAGATGATAAATTTTTTTTAAAAACTATGACTATTTCAAAATCCGAAAATGTAACATTTTCGAAACCCAGGATCTAGAATCTAAATTTTTAAACAATTTAATACGTGTTTAGCGATTTAATAAAATCAGTGTTTGAAACTGAAAAAGGTTATTAGTTTTATTAAACTTCAACAACTTTATAAATTACAATAAAATGATTTTAATTTAAAAAACAAAAAAATATCGGATGAAAAAAAAGTGGTTGTTTGTTTTTAATATGGAAATAGCTCAACAAACTAGAATGTAACAGATTTGAAAATTTTCCGTTGATTTTAGCATTTAAATGCAAAACCATTAATGCGCCATACAACAACAACAAATTTGAAATAGTTTTTCTTTTTTTACACACTTTTACTTAACTTGACTTCTCTGTCTGTCTGTCGTCAAATTTTGGAACCGATTTTAAACTAACTTCCCGATGAGCTAGAGACTTAAAAATTTAAACATACCTCCGAACTGATTAACAATGCATTCTAACAAATTTTCAAATCGACTGGACAAAATTTAATTAAATAATTATTTGTGATATTTTCGTCGAACTCTTTATTGTCTATGCTAATATGCTCGTAGTTTAAGTAACATATATAATTTTCGGATCGATTGGACAACATCAACGTCCAGAGGATGTCAAATGATCACTTGAATAGTGTAAAAATATAAAAGTGTGTTTTTAAAAAACTTTGTTTTTTGCTTCACTTGTTTTCAATTTACAAATACAAAAAGCTGGAGAACAAAATGACACCAAAATCGTATGCATGCTTGTATGCATGCTTGTATGCATGCTTGTATGCATGGTTGTACCATTTTGAACTTCACGCAAGCAAGGCCGTGACGGGCAGCATCTAGATTAATCTATATAAATAACACTAAACCTGCTTTACTGAATTTTTTATTTTAAGTAAATGGAATTAAAAATGTGAAGCAAAAAAGATGTTTTTTTTCCTAAAATGTTGTTCAGCACATGAAAATAAATCTACAGACGCGGTTCACAAAAAAGTTTTAAAATAGTTTTTGTTTGATGCAAATTTCAAATAACAAACACAACACAACCTAATTTTTGACCAGGTTTGATTATATTTATATAGTGAATAAAAAATATAATTTTGGTTTATTTTTTATTTACAAAACAAAAAAACGCTTACTGAGAATAAGGAAGAAATATATTTAATAAAATGCAGACGACACATAACAATTTAAAGAAAAAAGTTGTATTTCAGTGGCCTTGAAGTCCTTTAGGATTTACGACACTCTAAATATTGTCAAACATTATTATTATTATTATTATTATTATTATTATTATTATTATTATTATTATTATTATTATTATTATTATTATTATTATTATTATTATTATTATTATTATTATTATTATTATTATTATTATTATTATTATTATTATTATTATTATTATTATTATTATTATTATTATTATTGTTATTGTTATTATTATTATTATTATTATTATTATTATTATTATTATTATTATTATTATTATTATTATTATTATTATTATTATTATTATTATTATTATTATTATTATTATTATTATTATTTTGTTTAAATTTTGAACGCAAATATTATTTACTAGGAAAAATTATGAAATATTTCAAGTTAACTGGCTGCAAAACAAAGCGCCTAAGAACAAAACATTTATGTACAAGTTTAAGAAAATAGAGTGATAAATAAAGAAGAAAAAAACAAAATGATAGAAATATCTAAATAGAAAAACAAGTGAAGCATTTAAAAACATTTTTAAAAAACTTGTCTTATCCCAATTATCCGATTTATCCCAATTATCCGGCACTCACTATAAATCGAAAATATTAAATTAAATTAAATCTAACCATGGGGAAAATTCGTAAAAATTCACAAAATTACTATCACCAAAATTGAATACGTGTGCAAAATTTCAGAATGATTGGATAATGGGGAAGGGGTTCAAAATTGTGAAACTAAAAACAGTTCAATTCATGAGTCTGATTAACCTTACGAAGTAAGTTAATATAAGACTAGTAAAAAGAGAAAAGAAAGACAGATAAAAAAATACGAAAAAAAGAGAAAAATATATAGAAAGAGAGAGTTGGAGAAAAAAAAGAGAGAAAAATGCTTAAAAAATTGCTGAAAAATGTGATTGAAGAATAAAAAAGTTTCATTTTTAATTAATTTTTTTTAAAGACAGATATGTGATCATTAAAAGACAGATATGTGATCCTGCTAACTTCTCACCAGCAGCATTACAATGTCCTTATACAACTGGAGATTGTACAACATTCGCATGAAGACGTTACGATAATTACATTTACAAGTGATATAATTTATATTCCAATACTTACAAGTGATATCATTTACATTCTTATATTTACAGGTAATATCATTTACGTTCTAATATAAAAAAGTTCTATGATTAACATTTAGCTACATTCTAAATATGACAAGCGATAACATTCTAACATTTCCAAACGATATCATTTACGTTATAAAAATTACAATTGATAGTAAATACAATTACAATTGGTATAATGCATTTGTATTTTTTTCATCACATACATTTTGCAGCAACATTGTCAAAACCACCTGGAAAAATATTTAAAAAAATCTTTTTTGTGTGTGAAATGGTAGTTTGTTTAGTTTTGTTGCACTAATGAGGATAGAAATGTCACTGATTACTTGCATCCGCTGTATGTTGCTATATTTTTTTATCGATTTTGTGAAAATATTTTATTTATTAAATATATCCGTGTAATAAAATATTTTAAATTTATTATGTTTGGTTAAAATATTTTGAGAGAAAAAAATGTTTGAAATAATCAAACAGTGCTTTTTTATAAATCACAATTTTCATCTCATCACATTTGTTCACAACAACTTGCAAGGAAATTTTTGAATTGTCTTTGTGATTAATTGTCGCCAGTGAACCTGTTCAGACAATTGAGTAGATTTGTTATAGAAGGTCGTTTCGAAATGTCTTGTGTATATCTGTTAGATTTTTAGAGATGTGCTAATTCCACAATTTTGTATGCATGGTAGTCTAGAAAGTAGACTGCTCTCTCTCCTTCAGTGTTAGTGCATTAATTCAACTTGTTATAGTCTTTGTTTTTATTTGTCTAATAAATCTGAGCTTGCCCGTGGAAAACAATAAAACAAAAGCTGGTTGGGGGTTTAACAATCTTAAAACACGATAGCACCATGCTATTAAAAAATTGTCATGAAGATTAAAACAGTTTATATACTTGGTCTACACTATACAATGAAATTAGATTAATTTGGCGTTACCAATGCCATTGACCATGGGTGATAGATGCTCCTGACCAATTAGTTTTGTTTTAGCTAATTTGGGCAAAAGTCGCTGATGGGATCCCTAATTGAAAATGTAAAACAGTTTCAGAGGCGTAGCTAGAGGAACAGCGATGGACAAGTGTTCCCGGGTGCCATTTGGCGCCTTTTTGGACTTCTGAGCAGTTTGAGTTTTCAGGCTCTCAAGTAGCAGCTGTTATTGGAATTATAACAATCAGGCTGACATGAACAAACGGTACCTACAAATAAAATTCTTTTTGTAAAACAGTTCTAGACAAATGTTTTTCTGACCGTCCAAATTGACTCAGTAAAAAGACGTCAATTGAAAAATCTTTTGTTTAAAATAGATAGATTATTAAAATGACCTTGTGGGTCAACCATAAAAGTTATCACGCAATTTTGGCCATTTTGACCCCATGAATACCCTTTTGATATAACTGTCTCTTCTAGTCATAATTTGTCACAAAAAGTCAGACCACCCTCAAATATGGCGTCTCAAGGATCTGACTTCCTTCACTAAAGAAAACACCCGAAGACGTTTATTTTTTAATACAAAATTAATAAAACAAAAATTAAAATAATTCAAATTAGTGTTTTTTAATATTCAAGATTTAAATTGTCTGTTTATTCAACGGAAGGATAACCCCCTTGATGCAAACGTTTGAATTGTAACAAGTCCTGCCAGTCTACTTAGTTTATTTTTTTTTATCTTTTAACAAATTAACAAATGCTGCCATTATGAATTTAAATACTTATAATTAACTAAATAAAAGAACAGCAAAAATAACTATTAAAAGTTTAACATTATTTGTAAATGTGCAAGTAAGTTGCTAATTCGAATAACAATGAATCAAGCAAAAGACATAAAAAAATGTAAAACTACAACAGTTTTTTCAACAACAAAAATGAATCTGTCACTGCTCAAATTTCTGTGGACTTCAATCCAAGAAGAACATTGATGCGATCAATAATATGAAGACAGCTGCAAGTGGAAAAACAATTCATCCGTTCAACGTCCCTTCCGTGTTAAAGTTTAAAAAATAAAATGACAATCAGGTGAGCGCAGAGCAAAATTATTTCGAGCGAGCTGAATATTAGCATGTCGGTAATCACGGGTATTTCTGTCCGGTTCTTCATAAATTACTGAGCATAGCATGACGTTTAAATTTGATGTTAAATTTAACTGGTGCACTGTTCTTCGCCACTGTAGAATTGTTTTTTGTTTTTTATTAGATTCGTCTTTTGTTTGCTCGCGTTCCCTTATTATAGGTTGATCAGTCTTTTTTCGGTCACTGATCTTCAGTACTTAGAGAAGTCGTAAAAGCGATGGCGGAGTGGGTACTTCTGATATAAGTGCGTAGATTCTAAAGTTTGCAAAAGATAAAATTAGAATTTATTAGATTAAAAAAGTAGTTATATATGGTTTTTTTCAACAATTAGCATAGAAATGATTTATAAAATAATACAATTTATTATCTGCTGAAGTTTAGCCAAAAATGACAAGACCGAGAACAGTTTTTTGCAAATTCCTCAAGTTTTAGATTTGTTCATTTTTTAATTTTTTATATTAATTTTGCTGTTTCTTGTATGCTTGTAGGAGAAACACAAATTTTAGAAGGTAAAAATTTACCCACTTCCCGTTATCCGATCGAGCTAAAATTTGGTGTAGTAGTACAAATACTACAACTTTGGTTGTAAAATTTGGTGTAGTAGTCCAGCTGAATTAAAAAATAGATAGGCAAAATTGGAAGTAAAGCAATTAGATATTTTGTTTTGTAGGTATATGTGTTGGCAACAATTATTTAAAAATCCACCTTTCCAGCTCATCGTAGAAAAAAATTACAGACGATTTTCAAAATCGGCCTTAAAATCAGTAAAATAATTCAATATGCTAACTCTTTTAATCCAATTAAATGAAAATAACTAAAGTTTAAGCTGAATGCTTTCTTGCTACTTGTAAACGTAGAGGAATATGCTTTCTAGCTATTCGTAACGTTAAAGTCGAAGTTATTTATAACACAATATTTCTCGAATTTATTTTAACTTTATTATTCTTCCTTGAATATAATCCTTTTCTTGACTCTAAACTGAATTATATCACTTTGCAGAAGTTAGCCCGGTTCTGACAAATCTTTTTATAATTCCAATTTCTCTACTCTACAACCTTACTTTTTTCTATTGAGGACCACAAAAAGGAAAAGGACCAATACCAATTATATATATATATACATATATATACATACATATATATATACATATATATATATATATACATATACATACATCCATCCATGTATATATACACTCAAACACACATATACATATATATACATTAATGATACAAAAATTATACGCACACACAATGTCACAGGAGCACAAATATACACATATACATACAGATACATTCATACATAAATAACTATTGTTTCAACACAACCAAAATATGCACACATAATAAAATAAAATAAACAAATACTATGAAAATACGTAAGATGAATCATCTTCATCTTACATATCCCCCCTCTTCGAAAAAAGAAACGCGTCAGTGTTTCTTGATTACATCGTCACTCTCTTTACGACTAAGAAAGTCAGCACCGATGTTCTCCTTGCCTTTGAAATAGTTTACTTTCAACTTATTCTCAATCTCTATCTCTCTGCGTGCTGTGTCAACAGGGCGGGCATCTCCGAAGATTGCCGAATTCAACTTTCCATCTTTCCCCACTCCTCCATTTTGGCCTCTAGGCAGAAGATTGAGCCTTGGTCTTTCTTTTGGCGGATTCAAAGCTTGAACTTTTGCCTCAACTTTATTTCCTACCTTTGAAATGGCAGACGTGTTTCTTTCCTTGCTTTGATACAGCTCCGAGTTAGCCGACGATTTTCTAAAATTTACCCGATCATTCCTCTGAGTGCTGTCGTAGTTGGAAGCGGATTTCTGTGGTTTCCGACCAAAGCGTTTTCCTGCCGCCATTGCATCAAAACCTCTTACTCCTTCAACATTTCCCAGTACGAGATCGCAAAGTAGGTTTTTCATGCAGACCACCTCTCTAGTTCCTCTGAACCAGTCTGTTTTGATTTTTACCACTGCTGTTTGGGCTACCCGAACTGTGCCGTCGATCAAAACACAGGGTCTTGTTCTTCCGGTCATCTGACGCGGGTGCACTAATGATTCCTTTACCATTATAGCAGTACAGCCAGTGTCCCTCAAAACTTTTACCGGTTTTCTGTTCACAAACCCTCTGGCTAAATTAAACTTTTCCCCTGAGTGCAAACAACCATCCGCAATGACAGGCAAAACGCATCCACACTTCAATTCCACCTCATCCATTTTTCCTTCTATCACCATGGCAGCGCATGCA
This sequence comes from Erpobdella octoculata, assembly GCA_963978895.1. Lineage (NCBI taxonomy): Eukaryota > Metazoa > Annelida > Clitellata > Hirudinida > Erpobdellidae > Erpobdella > Erpobdella octoculata. The sequence goes on from OZ022239.1 coordinate 16,807,319, forward strand.
TTCACAACGCCGGAATCCTTGCATGGTGCTGACGTAGTCGTCTCTTTCCGTGTTTGGCAAAATACAAGATTACTAGGGCTACTCTGCCGACACTCTCTTGCCATGTGCCCCGTTTGATGACAGTTGTAGCAGCGAGGTTCAACCATTTTGGCGTCACTGATCGACTGACCCCGGTTCCAACCCATCCTGCTATTGCTGTCCAATTTTGCCAACCTCTTCTCTGGGTGGGCTTGGCTGTACTTGTTGACCCAAAGGCACAGCTCATCGACATCTCTGCTCTCTTTCTCCAACAAGTACTCGACCAGTCCCGCCGGGCACTTTCCGAAAAACTGCTCCTTCAGAAACAAAAACAACAGATTTTGTTTGCCCGCGAGATCTATCCAGCGCCTGAGGTGGCTATCTAGCCGCACTAGATAATGTTCCCAGGTTTCCTCCGTTTCAGGCTTTGACTCTCGAAACATTATGCGATAGTCTTCCGCTGACTTCCCAAAACGACGAAGGAGTGCCTCCTTTGCCGTTCTGTAGTCCTGCATCTGACTATCGCTAAGTTGGCCAAACACTTCCAAAGTCTTCGCACTAAGCAACGACCCTAGAAGCATTCCCCAATCCTTCTGAGGGTGACCATTGGCTTTTGCCAATGACTCAAATCTCAGCAAAAATGCGTCAATGTCATCACCTTCAGAAAACTTTGGATAAGGAATCTTAGTAGCCTCCGCCGACGGTTTTGGCTCTATTTTTTTTTGGCCCTCCAATTCCAGCTTCTTCAATTCCAATTCATGCTGGCGTTGTTCGCGCTCACGTAGAAGTTCTCGTTCTTCTTTAGCTTGTTGAAGTTGGAGTTCTCGTTCTTCACGTTCTCGTTCTTGTTGTGCTATTTTATCTTCACGTTCCCGTTCTTGTTGTGCTATTTTATCTTCCCGTTCTTGTTGCGCTATTTTATCTTCCGCTCCTGCTGAGCCTTTTTTTCTTCCCGTTCCTCCATTCTCTTAACCCTTTCTTCATCCTTTAACTCTTTGACGTAACTCCTTAAATCCACTCCGGAATAGCCTAGAGCCTGTCCCATCGCAATGAATTTCTCGTCAGACATCTTTCACAAAAGAAAAAAAAAATTCGGTCACTTGTGATCAAATAACTTCAGAAAATATATTTAAGGATGAAAATGCGTAAATACGTCGGGGTCACCAATGTAAACGTAGAGGAATATGCTTTCTAGCGATTCGTAACGTTAAAGTCGAAGTTATTTATAACACAATATTTCTCGAATTTATTTTAACTTTATTATTCTTCCTTGAATATAATCCTTTTCTTGACTCTAAACTGAATTATATCACTTTGCAGAAGTTAGCCCGGTTCTGACAAATCTTTTTATAATTCTAATTTCTCTACTCTACAACCTTACTTTTTTCTATTGAGGACCACAAAAAGGAAAAGGATCAATACCAATTATATATATATACATATATATACATACATATATACATACATATATATATACATATATATATATATATATATATATACATATACATACATCCATCCATGTATATATACACTCAAACACACATATACATATATATACATTAATGATACAAAAATTATACGCACACACAATGTCACAGGAGCACAAATATACACATATACATACAGATACATTCATACATAAATGACTATTGTTTCAACACAACCAAAATATGCACACATAATAAAATAAAATAAACAAATACTATGAAAATACGTAAGATGAATCATCTTCATCTTACACTACTTATTGCATGATAAACAAACATTAAAAATTATCAATGAAAAAAAACTACTAATACAAATAAACTGATTTATTGTGCCGTTTTTGACTAAAATATACAACATATCAGCTCTTAAAATCCATTTAAATAAAAATAACTCAACCTAAAGATGAAAACTTTATTTTTACCTATTGCAAAATATACATAAGTTAAAATTTGTCTTGGAACATTATATACAGATACAAATAAACTGATTTATTATGCCGATTTTGACTCAAATGTGCAAAAAAATGCAAGAATAATATGAATATTTCTTGTTACATACTTTTTAATATACACATATTAAAAAGCAAACATATACATCCATAAATAATTTTTAATTTCAACATAGAATAAAACGACAAAAACACTTAAAAAACAATTTTTTATTTTCTGCCCTAATTGTTGTGTCCCGATGCTGCAAAAAGATTCAGCATTCGTGTAGGAGATAGTTGATGCAAGTTCCAATCCGATGTTCTTTCGGCAGTAATAAAAAATCTCAAGATACTGTCCATTGTCCATATATTGTAACCATAACCTTGCTGTTCGATTATTTCTTAACATTTGAATTTTAAGCAGAGCCTTATTGAGTTTCTGAATGCAGAGTGGCAAACATTCTTCATTGAGTATAACTTTAAAATTGAATATTTTTTTGTAGAGATTCTTCAGATCATCAAAATCAGCATTAGTCAAAAACACCATTTTAATATTGATTCCAGTAGCAATGCGAACAAAGCTGACTCTACTAAAAATTGACATCGTTGTGCATCTTTTATCATACTTGTTGATTAATATCCGATTAGTTAAATCTCTGCTATTATTTTCCAATCTTTTAGTCTATTTGGTCTGGATGATTCAGTAGACAATTTTGTAAAAACGAAAGAGCGTCGATACCCTTTGTTATACACTCAAAATTTAAACGCTTTTTGTCTGCATTCAATATTTAAACTGTTTTTTACAAACTTTTTTTAGGTTACACTCTTTGTTTGTGTGTGTGTGTGTGTGTGTGGTTTTCTCTGTACGCAAATCTTGCAAGTAAAATTTAACCAGCTTTTTGACTAGCTAGGAAACTGAAACTTTCAGCATAGCTTTATATGGATGACAATACATGATTCAATTAAAAAAAAAACTTAATTTGATAATCTTTTGTATTTCTATATCGAGTGTATTTGAAATTATAATTTGCGTTGAAAAACTCGTTTTTTTTCTTTACTTGTTTTAACTAATATGATCATTTACATGAAAATACAACATACAAATGTATATTGGGATGGTCATTTTTGTTTGAAGTTTCTCTGGGTTAAAGTTAAAAAATCTTCACCCCCTTCAAAATTATGTAGCCTACAACAAACAAGCAGCCACACAGAAAAAAATGATTCATCAGATTTTCCATCAAAATATCAATAAAAAATTTAAATAACAGTGTCATAAACAGGTAAAACAACATAACTTTGTTTAAGGCTTAGATTTACTCTTAAGTGAGGTGCATCAAAAAATCAATAAACAATTTAAATAACAGTGTCATAAAACAGGTAAAACAGCATAATTTTGTCTGTGGCCTAGATTTACTCGAAGTGAGGTGATCTCAAATCAATATAGACAGAAAAAATATATTAAGAATACAAGATGAAGAAACGTTATGACAGCTGTTACTTTTCTATACCCTAGGCAAATCGCTAGGCCAATGAGTTTGGATCATGTAAAAGTTGTAGCTTGTAAAAGGCTTAATGACTTTTTTGGAGTTTTTTTTAAACAAAGGGGGGTCTCGACACCCACCAGGTCTCCCCCTTATCCGTCCCTGTTTCTCATGCACAGGCTTAGTTTTTTAGACCCAGTCCTAGCTGGCCCGAGCTAATTTCACTACGACCTGTTTTGATAAGCCTAATATGAAAGGACACGGGCCAAATGTGAATTTGATTTTAATAAACAGTTTTATAATTTCAAGCTTCGAAATTGTGTCTTCCTATTTTGTTTCACAAGAATTTATAAAAGATACCATCCTATAGATCTATAGAAGATGCACATCTTAAATAGATCAGCTGGTGAATGTTTAGGAGGATTTTTGAATTTGAATCGCTGCTTACACTTAAGAGTTTACCAGATTGTTTTCCAGCAGCGGAGCTCTCTGATCAAATTTAAAAAAAAAATGTTATTTTTTTTTATAATTTCAAGCGACAAAAATATAGGTACACAAACAAACTTTCTAACCTTTTGAAACAGGGGTATAGTCAATGGGTAGAGTAATTAATGGGTAAAGTTTATTCCTAAAACAGTAACTGATTTTAGAACATAAAATAAAAATGTGTTAGATAGGCGACATATTCTTAGTTAAAAAAGGATGTTCAAAAATCAGATTTATAAATAGTGTGGATTTGTTGATTTTTAGGTGTGCTTACTGGCCGTAATTGGCGTTCGCGTCGACGGCTAGGCTGAAGGCTTGCGGTGTTAATAAATGGAAGTGGCAAAAGATGACTTTATTGTAGGTTCACTTTTATTGTTTTAAAATCTGTTTAAAGCAAAATTTAAATGTTTTCAACTATTTCAAAGCAACGAGAAGCTAGTTTAATCATGGAGCAAGAACTGCAGAAACTTTTGATTGATCTTCAAGTCATTTTTAGGGTAATAATCTATTTTTAAAAATTATATTTTTTATGTATTATTTTAATTTATATGTTGGCTTATTTATGCTCATACACGGTCACAGGATCTACCCATGAATATTGGTGCAAAGTCTGATACAGGTGATCTTGTGCAATGTGTTGTATTGCTAAATAAATTTGTATAAAGTAAATATTGTGCTTAAATAATTTTTTAATTTAATTTAAACCAAATGGTTAATTTTAATTTTAGACAATTCCATAAAAAGTGGAAAGTATTTACTCACAAATCCAAAGTAATTTTTTTTTTATCAAATCACTTCACTTATCAGATCTACCTATCAGTGCCGTTCACTCTGTTGATTATTGTTATATGCATGAACTGCTGTTACAATTTTGTTAAGACTAGGCTTGAGATATATTTAATATTCAAACAATTTCAGCTACCAAAATGTTGCAAAATGTATGGTCACCATCAATGGCAGTTCTATCCTAGAAGCAGTAGGTTCTCAATTAAGAGTTAAAATGTAATGGTTCATTGGAAATGATTTAGTTTTGTTGAATTTTAATTCCACTTTACTAAACTATTAAATATTAGTTGAAGAAAACAACTTTTATTGACAGGATCTGGCACTAAAGTTGTCGAGAAGTCCTGGTGTGTTGTATCAGTCACGTATTTATTCAGAGAAGCCATGGAGATTACAACAAGTTGGTTTTGTTTGCATTTTATTGATAATGAAGAACATATGTTGTGGAAATTTAAGAGAGTTGTTATTCTACTTTGTACACAACAAATCTGAATTTAGAGAAGAATAAAATGTCTGATTAGATTTTTTCTGTCTCTTAGTATACACAGCATTTATAAATTAATAAATAATTACAATATTTGCAGTTATGTTAAATGTGCAATAGTTGAATATATTTTAATAGTTGAGACTAGATCGTTTTCTTCTAATCTATTTTGTTTTTAAAGTAGCTAGTTTTTTGTTTAACATGCTAAATTAATCATGTGTGTTTTTCAATACGTAGATACAGGACAGCATGAACCAGATAAAGGAAGTTAATAGCATAATCAACTCCTGTGATGTTGACATCTTCCAATCTTCTCAGCAGCATGTTCTCAATGTAAACATCATTTTGCTGTTTTATTAAAATATCTTCCTCGACATATGAAACACCTTTTGGTACAAAAAACTTTCAGATAATAAATAGCTTTTAATATAAAAATTTTTTATAGTTGAAATAAAATTCCATAATAAATTTAAAATCCTTGGTATGAAATAGCTCCAGTATAAAATACCTCCCTATACAAATACCTTCTGATATAAGATAAATTACTTCAAGTTGGACAAGTTTGATGTAAACAATTATTTAGTGACCATGGTCTGGTTGTTGTTAGAGTGAGCAGTTCTTTTATTACTTTCAGACTTTAAACAATTCAACTTAAAATTATAGCAGCAGCTCCGATTTGTTCAAATGGATCAAACAACTATGATGATATAAATTTGTCATAAATATATATAGTAAAATTTAATGCAATATTTTTGTTTCTTGTCTTTTGTCTGTAAATTTTTGAATTTTTTTGCAGATTTTTTTCTTTTTTCCAGTTTCTTACCCAAAAACATTTTGTAGTGGGTCATAATTTTGTATAGGGATATACAAATTTAGGCGTGACCCATAATTTTATATGGGGATATACAATATTACGTTTGACCCATAATTTTATATGGGGATATACAATATTACGTGTGATCCATAATTTTATATGGGGATATATTATTTTACTTGTGACCTATGGGGCTTGTGATGAATTTTTAAAGTGGCCTTGCAGTATCATTTGGGCTGATTATTCCTAAGATAGGTGATAGTTTCAAATATTAAAAAAATTTATCATGCAAATTAAAGTGTTGTGTTTTGATTAATGAAAAGTTGCTATATCAAATATTTATTATAAAATAAGATATAACTAATACTGTGACATTTTGGTTTCATGTTGTGTTGCTAGAGTTTGTGTGTTTAAACAGAATTTCTTAAATGTTACTTTATTAAGGTTTTAGTTTTAGAGATTTTTTATTTTTTCGTTATTTACCAGGTTCTTGAAGACATCATGTACCACATCAAGTCTGCTAAAGATTGCCTCACATTGCCAAAAAGGAAAACCCTGGAAGAGCTCGTGAAGAATCCACTGAGTGTAGAATTTCAGTTTTGTTTTTATCATCAGTGGAGAAAAACTTTAAATTGTGAACAAGAAATTCTTCAATTTATTGTTATTAATTATAGAGATGTTTTAATCCTGTCCTGCCGAATGAGATCGTGGTCAGTTTCTACATCCAGGGGAGCAAGCTGGTCATGGCAGTGTACCATCTCTATACTAACCACGTGGGGAGGGTGGATATCTCCAACAGGCACCAGGTTATCGTTATTGTTTAAATTTGTATTCATATTTCTTTTGTTTGTATTTTTATGCCATTAGCTATTTGTTGTTTGGTTTTTTGTGTTTAGTTGTTTGGAAATAATTGTCCTCGTAATTTCAGATTGAATGCGTCGTTCCTTGGTTGAATGACGTACTTTCAGTGTTGACTTTCACTCTCTGGAAATGTCAACAACTGAAGGACAAGGTTTGTTTACTTTTGTTTTTTCTAGATTTTTCTATCTTGTTAATAACTCAAAATTTTTCTATGCTATCAATATTCTCTTTTTAATATTAAACTTGAATTTTTTTCAATTTTTTTCAGGTTTTATTACTTTTTTTAATAAGTAATATAGTTAAATTATTAATTCCAGCTTACTACCCTTGATGTAATGAAAGATTAGACAACTTGAGCAGACATATCAAAAGAAGTCAAGACTAGAGCAATACATACCGAAGCTTATTTATATTCCTTTTTATTAGACTATTATTTTATCCTTATCGTCAGTCTTAGAATCTTCTACGTCATTGTAAAGTCTTTCACTTGTTGTATCCTCGCGTATTATTCCAACCTGTATTGTTAGTTTTTTTTTTTTAATTTTCTGTGCTGATTATATCATGCGATTTCGTATGTAGTATTTAGTCACAATAATTTTTTAAGGTTTTATTAATTGTATGTTTGTTTTTATGTATTTATTAGCTGCAAAATTTTCACTTTTTTAGACTTATTATACATGCATAAAAGTTGCCAATCAGCTTTTTATTCAGCTAATTTAGAAATCACCAAATTATAGTCAGGTGATGTAGTTGTTCACTAAATCAGTATAATCATTATTTGTCTATGGAGGTTATGAAAAGAGTAATTTGAACGTGTTTTAGATACAAAATACTTGTTTGAAATGCAAGATAAAAATTTGATACGACAATTCGTCAGGTGTTCTTGCTGGTGATTGTATTCATTATGATTGTCTGGTTGGCTTGAGATTTCTCATGCATCGTCTGATTTGCGTTGTTGTTTCTCAGAGACCAGTCAAGATGGTTATTCCTGTTTCTGTCGTCTTCTGCAAGACTGCTCCACTTCTTGGCGCAACACCTTTTCTTGCAACAAGCCGGTGGAGAGGCCCACCCTGTCACCATGCGCTTCAATTCGAAGCGGAATTTTTGTCCTGTGGCACAGTAGAGAAAGAAATTTGTCGAGTGGTTAAGATACATGAGTAGCTCAGTTATCGTAACGGCCAATCTGGCCCAATGGTGATGTTGGCTGTTAGCTGCTGTCGATGCAGTTGAGTTGAGTAGGTTAGTTATTATGAGCATGATATTCATGGGAAGTGTCATGAGGAGAAATGCAAACGAAATCGTCAGCAACATTAAGCTAAGCATGACGTTAGTCTCATTGGTTGCGTCTCGACGGGGTTGCTGATTATTCGATGAAAATGTCTGCTTTTCTAGCTTCCAATTTTCTTGTCGCAAGCTGCTGTAGCTGTTGAGGTTCTTCGGAACAGAGCTGCTTGAAATTGCCCTCTTTGAACTTCTGTCGTGTCTTCCAGTTTCATTTCTATTCATCGATGCAGTCGATTGGATCGTCATCATGCATCTCTTACGTCGCGCAGACCAAACTTTAGTAATGATGAGTGAATTTAAGATAATGATGATTACGAACGGCAAAAAGGAGTAGACGATCGCATCCAGCCATGGCCAGAATCTGTTGACCAGGAAGTCATATCCATCGGCGGACATGCATCGCTTTTGAGCCTGATCTTGTGCCGGACATCTGACAATTGCCCCTGACTCAGAGAGGATCAATTTAACGGACTGGGCTGTATCGTAAACCTGAGACGGAATTAAAAATGAACGTGAGGGGTTTAAGAAGAATTAAAAGCGATTGAGATGAATCCCTGAGTGATTGATGGCAGGCAAAAATGTTTTTAATCAGAGAAGATCTCAAAAAGCAGTGCGGATTTATTTAATGTTTATTGAACCATAAAAATAAATAAATCTTACTTTGATTTTTGTGGTCCAGAAGAAATGAAGATTTAGCAATACCATTACGGCTAAGAGAGATAGTATTACTTTAACAGCAGTTTTTCTTCTACAGGTAGTGGCTGCTTTCAGAGGATAGCAGACCGCTATAAAACGTTCAACTGTAACAGCAATAATCAACCACACAGACAGATCGCTGACCGTATATCCTAGGGCGCTGATTATTTTACACGAAAAATCCGAGCGGTCCCTTATAGATGCTCCGGTCACTTCACCCGTCCAGATAACCAAGAGACCTACCGTCAGGACAAAAGTATCCACCACAGATAGAACAGCCAAATATGTGTAAGTGGACACTCTTCTCATACGTCTTCTCACAAGTACTGAAAATGAGAGACAGTTTCCTACCACACCGATCGTATATATGACTAGAGGTATGTATAAAAGAATTGTCTTCTGAACTTGTAACTCTCTGGGAACGGCTTCTGTTTTGTGAGACTTTGCTGCTCCTCTATTCTCTATCCCGTACAAGAAAGACTGTGAAACGACAGCGTTTGATTCGACATCAGAAAGATTTCCAGTTTCAGGCGTCTCGTTTAAGTCCTCATCGCAAGATTTAACGAGCACGAATTTGGATGACAAATAATGAAGGACTGTTTCATCATATCCCGTGGCATTTAAAAGTTCTTTAATCTGATCTTTGGTCAAGCTATGAACTAGACTGAATAGATCTTGAAGAGAATCTAAATCTAAAAAACTGCTATCTCCATCAATTGATGGGGTATACTGGTCCGTTGAGAAAGCGTGAATGAGAGTTTGATTAGCCATAATTTCCACGCACAGAAAGAGAGAAAGAGAGACGGAGAGGAACAATATCTATTTTCTGAAATTAAAAATTTAAATAAAGCTGGTAAAAACTTTGCTGGCAAAAAAATAAAATTAATTTAAACTAATTTTATCATAAATGACAACGATAATAATTTAAACTCATTTGTTTGTAAATGACAACAAAAACTTCAAGAAAATACACGGAGTAAAAACTGAAATTAAAAAATAAAATAATATTAGCTGATAATAGTTTTATATAGGTCAATATAGTAATAAAAACTGAAATTAAAAAATAAAATAATATTAGCTGATAATAGTTTTATATCGGTCAATATAGTGCTTTGTGTGAAACCGAAAATACACGAGCAAAATTGGCAGCAGACTATATAGTAGAATGTAGAGTATCTATAATTTATTATTATGATACATTTTGTCAGTACGCTGTTATTACTTGACGAGTGGATGCTGGCGGGTATGTTGGAAGAAATATTATTAAGACTCCTTGACGCAAGGACGTTTCTTTGAACTCTTTGGCTGGTAAGTATTTTTGTGACTTTTAATGAGCTTTGTGCAGTCATGCCGAACCTTGTTGAAACTACGCAAGAACAATAGTGACGTATCCAAGGACTGATGTTGTACATCATTAAATAAAAAACAAAATAACGATAAAACGTTAGCGTTACACACGGCAATACATGCTCACACATCAATACATACACACAGCAATACAAACACATGCAACAAGACACACACACAAAACAACACAACATATTCACACACAGCAAACATATACCCGAGCATACACCTCCAGCATTACTTAAAAACAGTACAATTGATAGTTTTTCCACTAAATGAATTTTGAATAAAATATAATTTGGAATGTATCAAATAATGTTTAAACATATTTTGAATAAAAAATTGAAGATATTACTAAATGAGAATCAAGTAAAAAAATGTTGAAAGCTCCGCCATTCTGTGATCCGATTTGAAGCGTACAAATGGCTTTCATTTGATCATCTCTACAGCGAGAGAAAATAATATCATCAAGGTGGAGAGAGGTTTTAAAGTTATCAATCACGAATAGCCTTTGTGCACATTCATGGATGGCTTCCCGCTGTGACATTTTGTTTTTTTTAATCTGCACGCATTTTTCATTCAGCTGAAAACGAATGACGGCGTACCTGATGATGGCAGACAGTTTTATTTTTATTTCCTTTCATTGCGGTTAATTTATTTAAATTGTTTCTATCTAAACGTGGTTTTGAATTAAAAACGTTCTTTTATTCACCTGTATATCCCTATTATACCTGTTCGAAAGTGTCACACTTTAAATTTTTTACGCAAGTTATTTATATTTCTTTAAGCAATTCTAAATTACAATATAAAAAATCGAATTTAGAGTACTTTCTACGCTGATGCGTTTTTGAATTAAAATCCTACAAAAACTACAGACTTATAATAATTTTTAAGGGCTAAAAACAAATTATAATAACTTAGCGAAATTGTTTATAAAAACTTATATAAAAGTTACTTTGGAAATGTATATATAATAGATCATCAATTATCTTTCTTACGGTAACGTAGCTAGGGTTTTTGGCAAAGTCTAAGGAGATCGCCCATAGAAATTCCCATCTGTCAACTTTTCCTCCAAAATAGCTGATGACCGGGTGAAGGGGAGTCGTATGTACTTTTCCAAAATATTTTCCAAAACCTTATACACTTTTGCCTCTACTGATACTGCGCCCATTTGTGCTTCTTTCCCCTTCGCTACGCCACTGCTTTCTGATCTAATTCCTCTCTGAAAGAGCACAAATATGAAGCTGTGGGCATGGCAACATTTAAAGATTGGGCGAGTAATCATTCTGAATACTCTGCAAAAATATACTAACCGTGTTTTTAGCTACAGAAAATGCATGACTATTTCGTCATTTGGGCCTTTGAAGTAAAATCAAAATACTGAAACGTCCGCTTTTAAAAGCCACAAATGTGCACATAAAAGCAGGAGCGTCATTTCGGCAATTCCTTGGGGGCCAAAGGCCAAACTTTTTCCGATAATTTATTTTATTCTGCACAAATTTTCTAACAATCTATACTAATTGTCTCCAAAAATATCTGAGGACCGGGGGGGGGGTGAGTCGGAGGTAAATTTTCAAAATTTTATCTAAAACTCTATACACTTTTGCCTCCAAAAATAGCAGTCCCCCAAATGACGCCACGGCATAAAAGTGTTGAAAGGTGAAAAAACAAAGGCAAGTTTTATGATAAAAAGAAGACTTCCAATCAAGTAAAAATAATATGGCTGAGGAAAGCTAGTTTAATTTTAGACCATTTGCTATCATGGAAATTAGCCTTAACAAATAAGCCGTAAAAATAAAGTTTTTTTTTTAACAAATTCGTTATATTTCTAGATTTTCCGAATTTTCCTTTATTGGACAACAAGTTCTTTACAAATTACATTTTTTGAATTGATATATGTAAATATTTATTTAATTGTGTGTGATTTGTTTTTGTTTTAAAACAAGGACAATTATTATTTTTAATTACAAATTAATAATAATTATTTTCGGAACTTGTTCGAACTTCAATTGAACGCATTGTCACGAGGAGTGAGCTTATATTTCAAATTTCAGCTCAATTGAATGACGGAAAGTTAGTTAATTTTCACTTTCAATGTTTGCACACATTCATGCAAGCAAGCAAGCAATCAAGTAAACAAGCAAGACCGCAAGGGACTCATAAAAATGCCAACAGCACATTTTTCTTCACTAGTCTTCACGCTTTTGAAGTAATTTTTTCAAGTGCCACTACAGCATCAATCCATATTGAAACAATACAAAATACAAAAAATATTTAAAAAAATAATGCTTATATACAAATGTACTAAGAACTTATAAATAATATTCAAGTGTACGTAGTAAAAATTTTGAACTAAACTTTTCATTTGGAAGATAAAAGCGTTGGGCGTTATATCTATCTACATACATAATTTCCTATGTCTGCAATTATGTATGTATGTATGTATGTATGTAAGTAATTTCGCATAACGCGGTGGCCGCAGCGGTCATCAGTCAGCAGTTAATAAAATGGGTGCGTACAGGCGTGTTATATGTATGTGTGTGTGTGTGTGGGTTTAGTTATGTATTTATTTGAAATTAATTGTGTTTTGAAAACATGGGATCCCACGTGTCTGCATTCTCGTTGATTAGTATGCAGCACGCAACGAATCCATCGCATCTCAATATTTTAAGTTTTTCTAAATAGTTGTGCGTGTTTAATGAACATTCAAATTTCCTAATCTCATGAGCAATTTCTTTAAACATTTATTCGTTTAAAAATAACTACTGTTTTGTTTTATTTATAATAAGATAATCTTGAAATGCAAATTTTTATACTTCATTTCATTTTCAACTGTTTGAATTCAATTTTTATCAAAGTAGTAAAACTCTCCTTTAGTATTTTTTTCTTTAATAACAATTAATTACAGTAAAGTTGCTGATTGAGAAGAGGTTAAGTTTTCGTTAGTTGAACTTGCAGTTCGAATCGAATCACCTGCAAGGGATAGATTTGTTTGATGTGTGCCGACAGCTTGAGTGGCACTAATTGTGTCCCATGGAGAAAGATTTCAGCTTGAGAAACACGAAGAAAAGCGCAAAAGCTTTCCAAGGAGGATGTGTGTCGTTATAAACAAGACATTACTCTGGCATTTCTACAAACATGTTTTTTCTTTAAAAAAGCCAAAATTACGTTAAAGTCGTTGAAAAGAAATTGAATTTAATTAAAAGTTTGTTAGAGCATTAGAAAAAGTGGCTATTTTTAATTACATACAACCAATTCTTTCAAATGAAAATATATTACATGTTAAGTTGTTATTTAAAAATTATAACTTGATTTGTATTATAATTTTAATTCAGGCATTTAAATAAAAAATTAATTTCATAAACAAAATGTGTTGATTTGAAATCATTTCTAAAGAACAACACCTTCTTTGAGCCAAAATGACGATGCAAACATTTTTAACACTTCTTAAAATATTCTTAAAACTGAATGAAAACCAAATTAAAATGATTTGTTTAATTTGTGTTGAAGTATTGGATTGAATAAATTAACAATAAAGTTAATTTTTTTATAAAAAAGACACATTTATGTTAGTTTTTATGGTTAATAATCATTACCTAAATCTTCAAATGCACTCTTTAAGCCGCATGTCTTTAGAGCTAGAAACCTTATCTTTATTTCTGAATGCATGGCTTAACCAGATTATCATCAAATCGATAACAGAAATTTAATGACACATTTTTTTTAAGTTTTAAAATTGCTTTGAAGCAGACGTTTGTTTGTCGTCAAAAATAATTCGATTTTGACACAAAGAATAGGAAATATCTGCTCTGAAATTTATATGGTTGCCTGTATTTATAAATATTCTTTATTCCAATTTGCACTATTTATTGCACATGCAGATCTAAAATTTCTGTTTAAATTGCAATCAGTTTTTTCAAACAACAATATAATGACGTCACACAAATGTGTCGCACTCTTCTATATTCCAATATATGTTATTTTTTTTTATTCTTTTCACGATGTGAAAGGTTTTGATTAAATGCAATGTTGTTATTAACAGGGATCACATCCTGAACTCCTTGGTTGAGAGATCCCAATGCTTTAAAAGGTCCGCAAATTATTTTTAAAACATGGTCATAAAGTATTTCTTATGAAAAAATTTTGTACCTTTTAAAAAATATCTAAAAAATTAGGATCAACAAGTGCTTCGTCGAATATTTAAAAAAAGGAGTTATGACAGCTAGGCCATAGTCGTGTAACCTATCAATAAAGAGCCCCACTATTTTTTTTAGGGGGGAGGATGCTCACTCACACCACAACTACGGCACTGGACAAAAGTTTGGATTTTCCAATAGAAATAGAGTTAATTTATTCTAAATATAATTTCAATCGATTAATGTTATTTAATGATTAATTTCTACAATTTAATTTAATTTATTTGATTTGATTTAATAGTATAAATGATGAATGATGAACTAGGCCAAGGGACGAAAAAAATAGAAATTATATATATTAAAATTGTGGAGGTGAGTGCTACGTGAAAAAATATTTTTATTTGATTGTTGACAATTTTATTTAAAGTTTCCATAGAAACATGAATATAAAATCAAAATACTTTTTTATAATGAAAACTTGGAAATTCACATTTTTAACATGTTCCTTTTTTTTGGTTATTATACATAGAAATAAAGCCATCGAACAAAGCAAATCAAAGCAAATATGTCTCTGTTTTTCTGAAAACGAGAAATAGTTTAAACCACGTGATTGTCCCCACGTTGACTCTATGCTATTCATTGGAGCCTGAACGTTGAAGATACAGCGTGGATCGAAATCATACATCCATGTATTTTGATATATCGATCAGATGAAATAAATAAATAAATAAATAAATAAATAAATAAATAAATAAATAAATAAATAAATAAATAAATAAATAAATAAATAAATAAATAAATAAATAAATAAATAAATAAATAAATAAATAAATAAATAAATAAATAAATAAATAAATAAATGAATGAATGAATAAATAAATAAATAAATAAATAAATAAATAAATAAATAAATAAATAAATAAATAAATAAATAAATAAATAAATAAATAAATAAATAAATAAATAAATAAATAAATAAATAAATAAATAAATAAATAAATAAATAAATAAATAAATAAATAAATAAATAAATAAATAAATAAATAAATAAAAATAGCTGGAGCGGAAGAGCGAGCGGGATTGGGAAAACAAGTTGGAGCGGGAAGCAAATTGGAGCGGAAAAGCGACGGGAACGGGAAAGCAAAAAACGGGAGATTGGGCAAGAACGTGCGGAGCGAGCGGGAACGGGAGCGGGAACAAGAGCGGGAAAGGTAGAAAAAGCCGGAGAGCAAAAAGGAGCGGAGAAGGAAACGGGAGCGAGCGAGAGAAAAAAACGATAGAAAAACCTCTAAATACTTCGGGCAAGGCCTGGTTACCCAGCCAGTATACATATAAGCCCATTTTAAATCATCTTCAAAGAGTTGAACAGAAAAATAGTTAAAACAAAAAAGTTGAAGCAATATGTAATGACTGAACATCGCAATAAAATTAAAGATTTATAATGGTCAACTTATGAACTTTAGGAGTAAGCATATCAATAACCTTCTACGGCCTCACGGGGTCAGAACCCACTTGTACCCTTGGAAAAATTTATCGTTGCTGGGGGCTCTCATTCTTTGATGCAATGCCCGAAAAAAAGCTGCCAATTTATGAGTGCACAAGCCAAGCTGCGCAGAAAATTTACACAGTTTATTTATTCATTCATTCATTTTTTCATGTTTTGAAAAGTATTTGAAAGCAGATCATATTTGTTTATGCTAAATAAATTTATTTTAATATAGAGCTGTTTGTAACTTATTGCATAAATTTATGTTAAACAGTAATAATTTAAAAAATGTTTTGAGTTTTAGTTGGAAATGTTATGTACTAAATAGGAAAAGTCAATGAAGTTGTGTAATAAATAAAAATACGTTTATTTTGTTCTCGCATCTTCTACAAGTTGTAAAGGTCAACTGATGGTTTTAGAAGCAGTGGTCATAAATATTTTGAGATTTAAAAACAAAAAGGACATGCGTGGAAGGATGCGATAGATTTGAGATTTTCGCATTCTTTTGTAGCTTCACATGAATTTGTGGTCGACGGGTCTTTTTAACTTCTGAGACGATGAAAATCCTTGCAAAGCCGTCGAATAAAAAACTTTAATTTTTAAAGAAAACATTTAAACTATTTATTTATGAAAAACTGTTGAAAGTCTCAACAAGTCTCGTTTTGATCTCGTACTTGGATGACTTAAACCTTTTTTGTGCTGAATTTTACATGCTTATATAAAAATAAAAATTTTCAAATGCTTTAAAAATTAATTTTTGTCAATATTAAATAATTATTCGCAAAAAGGTTTTTCAACTTCATCATTGCAAGAAAAGAAAAATGTGTTAAATTGACCTCCTAGTGACCTTCCCAGTTAATCATTCTTGATTTTGTACGCGTTGAAAAATTATTTTTATTTTACCATTAATAATTTAATAAATATGCTATAATTTAGTTGCTATTTTTTTCACAAAATATGGGTTTAATTTTAAATTCAATCCTATCTTATATCTACAAAAATCCGATACTTCTATCAACATATTTTTCATTTTTTTAAATACGATTATACATTCTAGTATGATCTTATCTTATTAATAATAAAACCAAAAAACTATTTTTTAAAATATTTTATATTAAAATTCTCAGTTTGTGACATTTTTAAATATTTAAAAAAAAAATAAAAATTCATTAAAGATGAAATGTATTTGAAATTTTAATCTTTCGAGGTTTTTTAAATTTCAAAAATGTCACAAAACATTGAAATAAACACAATTCAAGAAGCATTAATTAATTTTGCGTTATTTATATCCATTAATTAAATTATTTGTTTTATTACATTTAATTTTAATTTTTTATTATACATTCATATAAACTACATAACCTCGATATGCAAATCAATTATAAAAAAGATGAGACTAGTGCGGTTGTTCTCAAATTGAGAGCGTCCAAACCCCTGAAGAAACATGCATCGATTCAGGCAGGCAGCAATATTTAGTTCCCTGGGTCATACATACTGGATCCTCCCATACATACTGGGTACTTCCATACATACTGGGTCCTCCCATACATACTGGGTCTTCCAATACATACTGAGTCCTCCCATACATACAGAGTCCTCCCATACATACTGGGTCCTCCCATACCTACTGGGTACTCTCATACATACTGGGTCCTCCCATACATGCTGGATCTTCTAATACATACTGGGTACTTTCATACATACTGGGTCCTCTCATACATACTGGGTCCTCCCATACATGCTGGATCTTGTAATACATACTGGGTCTTCCAATACATACTGGGTCCTCCCATACATACCGGTTCCTCCCCATATATATAGAATAGGTGTATCGGTGATGAGCCAGTTTTGAGTAGGATGCCAAGATGGCCTCCGAAAACGATTGAGAGTCTTCTGTTTGGATCTTTCACGCGGTTTAAAATCTATTTTTGTTTCCACTTTCACTTTTTATTCGAGTAAGAAACAAAAAAACGTCGAGTTTTTATTGTTAAAACTAGTTGATATGAGCTTTACTGCAATTTAACACGATATGCAACATAAAAAATATATAATTATATTACAATTCTAATTTACCGATAACATAGGCAAAGTTATATAGAACTTAAATAGACCATCGAACTAAAGACTTCACAAATGAAATTCAATTTCAACTGAAGTTTTATAAAAAAATTTGTTAATTTCTATAAAGATAAAAAGTTTATTTTTTTGTATTAAAAAATATTTGATTTAGTTACTATATGGCTGCAACTCTTAGTTCATTGGTTTGGTACTTTAGCTGCATAGCTAAAAGCCATCTTAAACAACAGGCAGGCCGATATACCTTTTCCATATATATGGTCCTCCCATACATACTGGGTACTCCAATACATACTGGGTTCTCCCATACATACTGGATTCTTTCGTACATATTGAGTCCTCCCATACTTACTGGGTCCTCCCATACATACTGGGTCCTCCCATACATACTTGGTACTCCAATACATACTGGGTCCTCCCATACATACTGGGTACTCCAATACATACTGGGTCTTCCATACGATTGCTCTGTCACGATGCAGCCCCAGCGGAATGTCTACAGATTTCATTGTAGTTTGTCTTCTGTGGTGTTTGGCAAATGTGTATTGATTTTAGATTTTGTTTTGTCTAAATTTATTGAAATTATTTTATGAGATTTTTTTCTATTACACGTAATACATTCTCACATAATTGAATGCTGATGAATTTTAAAGTTATTTTTATTTTAATTCCATTTAGCATAAATATTTTTAAATGTTTGCTTTAATAGATTACTAAAATGATGCGTTAAATTTTTAAAAAAAGTTGCTAATAAGTTTTGTTTTAAAGTAACAATGTTCTTGTTTTTATGATTGGTGTGTGGGAGAAACAGAGAAAAAAAGCAAAAGAGAAAGAGAAAAAAGAGTGAAAAAGATGAAAAATGATAAATAGAAAAGGGGAGAGAAAAAGTAGGAAAGAATCATACAATGAGTTACTTATATTTTATGAGTAAACAAAAATTTATATACGTAGCTACATTGTGGATACAATTTAGTATAATTAAATTTTTGAAATCCATTGATGTAATAAAAAATGACATTTAAGTGATAAAAATAAATGACATTTATATGACAATTCAAAATGACTTAAATACTGCAACATTAGACAAATAAAGTAGACATTATTTGAGTTTTATTTGTTAAAAACAAGCTGAGACCTGGATTTTAGGTGTTTTAAAGAAATTAAAAACTAATAATTAATTGTCTGAAATTTTTCATAGGTGGCAAATGTTCACCATGCAAAACTTAATGCTGATGCATTCATTGATTATAGAGGTAATAAAAGACAAACACCACCAATTTGTGCTGAATATAAAAGATCCACAAAAATTAATTTAAAGTCTTGACAATCTATAAAATTATTTACGGACTTCCTATTAAGGTTTTATATTTAATTTACTAATTTAAATAAAATTATGCATATTTAAAGAAATAATTGCAAATAATTTTTCCAAACCTTTGAAACGTTGGTTTAAAAAAAGTAATTTTTTTTATTTAAACACCTACTTCAAAAACAACATGAAACAATTTAAAAATGTTGAAACTTATTTTTTACACTCGACTACATGCTTCGCCGCAAAAGCTTTCGTGTCTTTGAAAAAAACACACACTGAAAACCGACAAATGTTTTTTTATTCTCTTTAGGAGTTAAAAACCTTTTCAGTTTTCTACTTGCCACCGCATTCCGAAGATCATTTGCTTAGTGAGTGATGGAGTGGTCAGTGAAGTTCTTGCTTCATATGAAGAACCTGCCACAGTTATCAGTCATACGTGAATTTGGCACCTGTCTTTCAGTAGAGATGATTTTCAAGAATTTTTTGCATTATTGCTTGGTCATTCTAGAAGACATTGATTGACATAGAAGAACACTTTAAGTATTTTTTTAAATTTAGCAATTGTAAATACCTTAAAATTAGGTAATTTAAAATAATTTTTTAATTTTTATTTAACATTGTTTTTTACTAAAAAATTAAGTTTATTTTACCTATAAAAAAAAATAAAGAATACAGTTAAGATTTTCGATCTGTCATAAACATGTTCTCTTACCATGAAAATATTATAAATTTAAAGTTTACTAGATAATTATTTGCAATTACATTAATATTTAACAGATTTATTATAAAAAAAAATTCTGTCTAATCAAATAATTTTAATCTGATTTTTATTTTTAAAAGAACAAAATGTTGAAAGTCAAACGGTTTATCGCCAACTGACATTTGCGGTGAAGAAAATTAGTTTATAAGTGCTAACACTTGAATAATGATTTAAGTTTTTTGAACTTCTGTAAGTCGAGCTTGTAAGAGTTTAAAAATTGTTCAATCTTACTAGAACTTGATATTATATTATATTATATTATATTATATTATATTATATTATATTATATTATATTATATTATATTATATTATATTATATTATATTATATTATATTATATTATATTATATTATATTATATTATATTATATTATATTATATTATATTATATTATATTATATTATATTATATTATATTATATTATATTATATTATATTATATTATATTATATTATATTATATTATATTATATTATATTATATTATATTATATTATATTATATTATATTATATTATATTATATTATATTATATTATATTATATTATATTATATTATATTATATTATATTATATTATATTATATTATATTATATTATATTATATTATATTATATTATATTATATTATATTATATTATATTATATTATATTATATTATATTATATTATATTATATTATATTATATTATATTATATTATATTATATTATATTATATTATATTATATTATATTATATTATAGGAATAAAAATAATATCTTGTCTCCATGAGAGAACAATACTAGAAAAGCTCGATCACGCGTAAAAAACACATTTAGAAAAAAACATGTTGTGCCACTCGCTCGACTAAATTCTATTTTTAAAAACTTAGAAATGTAAAAATTTACAGAGTAAAAATTAAATTTCATACGCTCAAATAGGAATAATAATAAATACAATACTCATATAAAACACATTTCAAAAGTAAACACACCTGAGAATTAAAATTGTTTTCAATTTTTTGATGTGGTCCCACTACCAAATCAACAGCACCATTTGTGCATGCTTTTTTAATGTTTCTGCGGATTCGAAATGTGACCGCTCTTATCATGCCCAGGGTTGATTATGACAATTTCTATTTTGCTGGATTGTCAAAAAAAATCTTTCCTGAATTGAATTTAGTTCATCATCAATACCGCCGCCAAAATACTTTTCAACAACAAGAAATTCGATCACGTAACACCTCTTCTTCAGGAACTCTACTTGATCCGCCTTTCGTAAAGAATAGAGTTCAAAGTTGCGTTACTCATGTTTAAGTGCATGTAATGAAAATACCCATCGTGGCCTATCTGATGTCTACAGCCGATCAGCGCTATTCAGGGACGCCTGCGTCATCCACGAAAAACCTCCTGGTACCAGCCTCACGATACATGGCTCTTGGTGACAGAGGTTTTCGCTTCATTGGGCCCAAGACTTGGCACAAGCCGTATACGGTTTAAGCGGCAGACGGAGTTCTGTCGCTTGCTCAAGACTTTTTTCTTTCTTAAATACTTCTAACAATGCTTCTTATAAATTCAGTGACTCTGAAGTTTTATCCGAAATGTAGAGCAACACTTAATAAAATTTTTGTATTAAAACCACATATATAGCTTTTGTAGCGAGCCTTAATCATAACAGCTAAAAAATCTGAGTAATAAACAGACAAAAGCTCTCTTATATGAAGGACCTGATCCTTATAAGTTTGAAACCAAAAACTCAGATGGAAATAAACATTAAACGCTGTAAAAATAAATAAAACACCAAAAAGGTTAAAAGAAACACAGGAAAAAATGCGAAAAAATACATAAAAATGCAGAGTTTAAAAAATTGGTTGCTGAAAGACAGCATTGCTCGAGAAAGGAAAAAGCAACAGCCAGTGCACAGTTGCTATAGGTGATTGACGACCTACAGGAAACAGATTTTGAATCTCCCGACATTGATTTGTTTGAGTGAATGTGATGATGATTTAGACAGAAATGCGTATGATACGCGTATGACAAGGTGTTGGATAGGTTTGTAAACGGTAAAGAAAAAGTTGTGATTTGAGTAGAAAACTTGGTTAGAATTGGAGCCCACCAGCTGTTATGTTAGCATTGGAAAATTCTGATAGACGTTTTTAAAGAAGTTTGAAAATTTGACGGCTTGTACTAACAGCGGATCGTGATGCTTTAGGACGGCTTTTTGGTTTCAGGGACCTGAGGTTGCACAAAGCGAACAATTAAAGGTTTGAGGAAAGATCTCAAAAAAATTTGGAGTGCTGACATTTTTTTTCAATTATTTATTTGTGAGATTTGCCATTGAAAAAAAATCAACGAAACTGTGGAGATGCTGTCTTCACACAAGTGATCTAAAACCAATCCAATAAAGGCAGTTGTACTGCATCCATATATCTCTTTCTTTAGAAACAACAATTGCTCTCAATTGATTATAACAAGTAAAAATTAAATACTTTTTTTACAAACCACGCTTTTAAGATTAACGGGGGGGGGGGAAGTTAGTCGTAGGAACTTTTTCCAAAGATTTTCTTAAACTTTTTTATTTATTTGTTTTTCAATTTTTTTTGGAAAATCCTTGATAAGACAAACGGTTTTTCCGCCCACTCAAATTATTTTCTAAAACTTCCTACAAATTAATTTTTCCGAAAATATTTTTGGAAAATCATAGGGGGAGCCAAGGGCCACTGTTGCCGTTCAAATGTTTTTCTAAAACATTTTTTTATAAGTATTTTTTCAAAAACAAATTTTTTGGAGAAACTTTGGAGGACCCTTACGCTCTCTCACTAGTTTTTCATTTAAAAAAAACTTGCTTCCTATTTAGTTTTCCAAAAAAATTATTTGGACAGTTTTTGGGGGCCCCTGTTCTCCCCAAATGACGCCCCTGGAATCGTGTATTTTCTTCATTCTAAAAATTCTTTAAAATTGTTTCATTTCTACAAACAAAACCAACATACAAACATCAGGTGAAGCTAATAGAAGCGTGGTAAAATGAAGTTTTATCTGATCCATAAAAGTAATTTTTTCCTGAAAGGTTCCATGTTTTTATAAAAATTTTACTCTGATCTTTTATACACAACATTTCTTTCATTTCAATGTCTTTTATAAAACTTCCTGAAAAGTAAGCAAGCTTTTTAAAAGCAAGTTTTCGTCTGAACTGGATTCATTTTGAAAAAAGGAAAGAACTTATTTAAGTTGGCAGTTGAAAACCGATAAAAATGTTCTCATGTAAGCATCAAATGAATGTTACATTCAGATTAAATAAAAAAACTACATTCCTAGTTCCTCATTATTTATATATATGATCACTTGTGTTATGTTTACACGCTTTCTCGACTCGTTTCATATCCTATCTTTTCATTTCATATCTTCTCAAATCATATTTTTTCTTATCCTACCTTCTCATATCCTATCCTTATCTTCTCATATCTTATCTTTTCATATCCTATCGTCTAATATCAATCTTCTCATAGCATATCTCTTAATATCATGTCTTTTCATATCCTATCTTCTAATATCATATCTTCTCATATACTATCTTCTCATATAATATCTTCTCATATCATATCTTCTAATATCATTTCTTCTCATATCATATCTTCTCATATCATATTTTTTCATATGCTATTTTCTCATATCATATCTTCTCATATGCTATTTTCTCATATCATATCATATCTTCTCATATCATATCTTCTTATATCCTATCTTCTAATATCCTATCTTTTCATATCCTATCTTTTCATATCCTATATTCTCATAACCTATCTTCTTATATCTTATTTTTTCATATCCTACCAAAAAATGTCTAGTGTTTAGATAATTACCATTTTACCAAAATAAAAAAAAACTACCATTTACAAAAGTTAACTACAAATTGCTACTTAAACAACCATTCACCAAAAAAATTACTTCATGTGTCATTTAGAATACAAAAAGATTTACACATTTCCAACAAGTTTAGATTGTCTGTTTTTTTATTTATATACAGTTAAAAACATGACATGATTTAATCTAGTGTGGGTCATTGTTGACCGCAAATAGGTTTTTATTTGACGCAACGTCGAAACACTTCTTTCTTATGTTGCATTTGACATCGGAAAAACCAAATACAATTTTAATAATTTGTGTACTTGCAACAATAAAGTTTTTGAAGTTTCATTTTTACTGAACATATCAACAATTGACAGACTATCGACGAGTTTCTCGTTATAAAATAATATTGGTATTTGACAAAAAATGGGGGAACCAAAAGGGCGTTTGACTCTTCCACTATTGAAAATGGGGGGCCACTGGTCCCCTGGCTTCCCTGTTCCGGCGCCGATGCTTCTCATCACCACACATATAGGATTATAAAGATATATATGTATAATAACCATTTAACAAAGTTGATATTTATCTGGTCTACGTTTGAAACGTTTGGAAGAATCATTATGTTACCACTGTTGACGCCCATGATGATGCTGGTAGTGACGACGAGGATGCTTGAGAAAAATACTGCCTTAAAGATAACATAACTGCAGTCGCTTTTACATTTAATTTGAGAAATGTCTATTTTAAAAATTAATGTAAATATCATAAAAATTTACAACAACAAACGACCTTGACATCTATTTCAATTGCACATTTAATTGTTGCAGAAAAAGAAAGAAAAATAATAATTCTAACAAATCGCCGCAGGCAATTTCTTGCGGAAAAACCATCAAGAACTCTCCTGTAAATTGCATCCTATCTGGTGGAATGTGTTCCACGGACCTTCACGTGCACGCATAACAGTCACGTAAGTACGCACACATTTCTACAAACACCCACTCAGAAAGCCACCCTACCAGCCACCCTAACACCCGGCCACCCTAATACCCGGCCACCCCTTTATACACGCTCACACAAACGCATGGAGAAACACGCTGAATAGTATAAAGCATGCATCAAAATTTTCCACTTTACATTGAACCGAATTTCACATGAGATGTTATAGCAGAATAAACAGCATGACTCATAGCGTGGGGATTATTTTAAGCTCATTTCAAATTTTCCTATAAAACGTTTGCACGACTGCTGTTGTCTGTGAAAACGAAAGTGGAAAATTTATTTTATTCCTACAAAATGACAGATGACGATTTCCGGCAAAAATGGCGTATCTGTCGTTCGCACGATTGCGGTAAAATATGATTTTTAATTAGAAACTGTGGAAGACTTATAGACATTGATTGATAGAAAGAATGCCTGGGACGACTTGAGTAAAAAAATTAGATCCATTTGTAATGTTCCAATTAGACTTTATAACGGCTGTGTTGAAATTAAATAAAAGAACAAAATAATATCGTGAAATAGTAACAGCTCATTTATTTTTATTTGAAAAATTACTTACTTTTTAGACAACGCAAATATCAAATAAGTGGAAATGTTTCCATGGGCAGAACAGTTATCGATAAAAAGTAAAAGACGTCGATTTTGTAGTTTAAATTTGTTGTTAATGCGGTTAAGCCACTCGGAGAATATTTTGGATGTCGTCCAGGCTTTCTTGTTCCAGTAATAAACTACACTTAAAGATGATAATCTACTGCAGGTCGCATAATATAGTTATTTATGCAAATAATGACACAGAAGCAAGGTTGTTGGTCGCGTTACAGAGTTTGTCGCATAAGAGAAACAGATTAGTATGGAAGAGTAAGGAAACTTCAGTCCGTGCAAAATTTTTAGGTCGTATAAGCACTAAGGTCGTATAACGGGGGGTCGTATAAACGAGGTCCTACTGTAGTATTGTTGCAAACAATGGCGCAGTTAGGTTTTTTTAAGAATGGAGAAGTTTTGAGAATTTTTATTTTATTATTCGTTTATTAAAAAAACAAACAAACATCCAAATAAAGTGCTTTGGCAAAATTTCTTTTCCACATATGTCTACTTTATTTATTGCAACAACAAACATCATCAAGAAGCGAAGATTTAGTACATCAGGAAAATTATATGTTTGAATTTTATTAGGGAACAAAAAAGGGCTCTATGCAAATCTCTATATATATATATATATATATATATATATATATATATATATATATATATATATATATATATATATATATATATATATATATATATATATATATATATGTATATATATATATATATATATATATATATATATATATATATATATATATATATATATATATATATATATATATATATATGGGGAAACAAACTTAAACGGGAGAGTAAACGGGAGAGCAAGCGGGGAAGGAAACGGGAGCAAGAGAGAAGAACGATAAAAATACTTTCAAAAACCCCGGGCATTGTACACTCGATTGCTTTTCGAAATTGATTTTTTCAAATTGTCGTAATTTTGTACATTAAACTTTTAATAAAAAATCTAAAATAATTTAAAAGGCAAAACAACGTTTGCTGGGTCAGCTAGTATATATATATACTAGCAGTGCCCGTAGCGGCTTCGCTCGCATGAAATTAGAGAGTTTGAACCGTGCATCCATAGTAGAGATCATTTTTTTAAGTCTCGGCTCGGCCCGTCGACAAATTAGCCCAGCCCGTTTTAAAAACCCAAACTCCTGGCCCGGCACAGCCCGTCTGAATTATGCCCGGCCCATTTTTACAGGCCTAGAAGTTCTATATATTTGATGAAAAACTTCGGCCCGTCCCACCTTGACCTCAGGTTTGGCCCGGCAAAACTGAAGACCCTAAAATCACTAAAATATCTATATACTTGGTGAAAAACCTCGGCCAGTCCCACTTTGATTTAAGGTTTGGCCTGGCCTGTGTGAAGACTCTAAAATAACGGCTTGGCCCGGCCGATGATAAACTGGACTTAGCTACTTTTAACCGGCACAAAACTTCAAAATACTAATTTTTACATTTGTAGCATTTACAGTTTTTGAGTAGCAGTTATTTTGAAATCATATAACCCTTATTTCCACCCCACATTTGAGTTCCGGGAAACCAAATTTTCAAAAAATGCTAAAACACGTATTTCATTATTTTTGGAGTAGAAACTAAATACTAATTTTTACTTCTGTAGCATTAAAAGTTTTTGAGTAGCAGCTACTTTAAAAACCAAATAACCCAAAAAATGATGAAACACGTATATCTTTTTTTTTTGAGTAGATACTAAGTATTAATTTTTACATCTGTGGCAATTACAGTTGTTGAGTAGCAGTTACTTTAAAAACCAAATAACCCTATTTTCCACCCCACATTTGAAGTCCTGGAAACCAAATTTTCAAAAAATTGTGAAACTTGTATATCATTATTTTTAGAGTAGAAACTAAATACTAATTTTACTTTTGTAGCATTAACAGTTTTTGAGTAGAAGCTACTTTAAAAACCAAATAACCCAATTTTCCAACCCACATTTGAGGTCCGGGAAACCAAATTTGTAAAAAAATGGTGAAACATGTATATCTTTATTTTTAGAAAAGAAACTAAATAATAATTTTTACATCTGTGGTATTTACTGTTTTTGAGTAGCAGTTACTATAAAAGACAATTAGCCCTATTTTCCACCCCACATTTGAAGTCCTAGAAACCAAATTTTCAACAAATGCTAAAACACGTATTTCATTATTTTTGGAGTAGAAACTAAATACTAATTTTTACTCCTGTAGCATTAACAGTTTTTGAGTAGAAGCTATTTTAAAAACCAAATAACCCAATTTTCCAACCCACATTTGAGGTCCGGGAAACCGAATTTTCAAAAAATGGTGAAACACGTATCTTTTTATTTTTCCCCTCAGGAGCAAAATTTTCAAAAATCCTTTCTTAGCGGATGTTTACGCTATAAAAGTAATATAAGTTCCAAATTTCACGTTCCTAGTATGAGGCGTTTGAGCTCTGCGTTGATTATCAGTCAGTCAGTCAGTCAGTCAGTCAGTCAGGACATGTTCTTTTATATATATACTAGCAGTGCCCGTAGCGGCTTCGCTCGCATGAAATTAGAGAGTTTGAACCGTGCATCCATAGTAGAGATCATTTTTTTAGGTCTCGGCTCGGCCCGTCGACAAATTAGCCCAGCCCGTTTTAAAAACCCAAACTCCTGGCCCGGCACAGCCCATCTGTATTAGGCCCGGCCCATTTTTACAGGCCTAGAAGTTCTATATACTTGATGAAAAACTTCGGCCCGTCCCACCTTGACCTCAGGTTTGGCCCGGCCAAACTGAAGACCCTAAAATCACTAAAATATCTATATACTTGGTGAAAAACCTCGGCCCGTCCCACTTTGATTTAAGGTTTGGCCTGGCCCGTGTGAAGACTCTAAAATAACGGCTTGGCCCGGCCGATGATAAACTGGACTTAGCTACTTTTAACCGGCACAAAACTTCAAAATACTAATTTTTACATTTGTAGCACTTACAGTTTGTGAGTAGCAGTTATTTTGAAATCAAATAACCCTTATTTCCACCCCACATTTGAGGTCCTGGAAACCAATTTTTCAAAAAATGCTAAAACACGTATTTCATTATTTTTGGAGTAGAAACTAAATACTAATTTTTACTTCTGTAGCATTAACAGTTTTTGAGTAGCAGCTACTTTAAAAACCAAATAACCCAAAAAATGATAAAACACGTATATTTTTTTTTTTAGTAGATACTAAGTATTAATTTTTACATCTGTGGCAATTACAGTTGTTGAGTAGCAGTTACTTTAAAAACCAAATAACCCTATTTTCCACCCCACATTTGAAGTCCTGGAAACCAAATTTTCAAAAAATTGTGAAACCCGTATATCATTATTTTTAGAGTAGAAACTAAATACTAATTTTTACTTTTGTAGCAATAACAGTTTTTGAGTAGAAGCTACTTTAAAAACCAAATAACCCAATTTTCCAACCCACATTTGAGGTCCGGGAAACCAAATTTGTAAAAAATGGTGAAACACGTATATCTTTATTTTTAGAAAAGAAACTAAATAATTTTTACATCTGTGGTATTTACTGTTTTTGAGTAGCAGTTACTATAAAAGACAATTACCCTATTTTCCACCCCACATTTGAAGTCCTGGAAACCAAATTTTCAAAAAATGCTAAAACACGTATTTCATTATTTTTGGAGTAGAAACTAAATACTAATTTTTACTCCTGTAGCAGTAACAGTTTTTGAGTAGAAGCTACTTTAAAAACCAAATAACCCAATTTTCCAACCCACATTTGAGGTCCGGGAAACCGAATTTTCAAAAAATGGTGAAACACGTATCTTTCTATTTTACAAAAAGAATCTATATACTAAATTTCAGAAAAAATTTTTTTTTTAAAAAAAGTTTGTTTTTCAGTTTTTTCCCCTCAGGAGCAAAATTTTCAAAAATCCTTTTTTAGCGGATGTTTACGCTATAAAAGTAATATAAGTTCCAAATTTCACGTTCCTAGGATGAGGCGTTTGAGCTCGGCGTTGATTATCAGTCAGTCATCTGTCAGTCAGGACATGTTCTTTTATATATATAGATATATATATATATATATATATATATATATATATATATATATATATATATATATATATATATATATATATATATATATATATATATATATATATATATATATATATATATATATATATATATATATATATATATATATATATATATATATATATATATATATGACAGTCTGTATGTATGTCCTTTATGCATTGCTACACCATTCATCCGATCATAATAAACTTTTTTCAAATCTTTGAGAGTCAACGGAGAAAGGTTTTTGTGAAAAAATTGAAATCGCTAACAAAATGAACGGAGCGGGAGCGGGAGAGCAAGCGGAAACGGGAACTAAAAAATGAACGGGAACGGGAAAGTAAGCGGGAACGGAAAAGCGACCGAAAACGAAGGATCGAGCGGGAAAGGATAGCGACCGGGAACGGGAGAGCAATCGGGAGTGGACAAGCGACGGGAGTGGCAAAGGAAAAGAGACCGGGAACGGGAGAGCAAGCGGGAAAGCGACCGAGAACGGGAGAGCAAGCGGGAACGGGAAAGCAACCGGGAGCGGAAGAGCAAGAGGGAACGGGAAAGCGTATGGATGGTGCCATACTTTTTTATTTTTTGGCAGTACTATCAATTTATATTTTATTTTCTGTTTTTGGAGGCAGATAGAAAACTATAAAAAATCTAGTATCCTGATTTCTGTAAAGTCCAAGTCTGATACCAGATGGAAAAATAGTCACAAATGCGCTGGACCTTTGCGATAGGTGTTATCAGGAAAATACTTGGTAGATTATGAATAAAACAATGCCATTACAGCAAGTGAAGCAAATTCATTGGCAGCGTATTGCGCCACATAGCTATTTTGTCCACTGTGATTTAGCTTGATTACACGTTCCAAATCAATAAGTCTGCAGAAGTTTGAAATCTTTGACAGCAACCACGTTAAAAGGTAAAATAAAGGCAATATAATAAAAACTCTGCAAGGTTATTGTCATCGTAGGTTAAATGGCTGAAAAAGCAGGTTTTGAAAAACTTTAACTTGGGAAGCAATCACGTTTTTTGAGAATTTATTTTTATAAAAAAAGATAAAACAACAGTCGCTCACGCCAGAGAACAAACTCAACGTGGACTTTCTTGCTTGACATCAGTATAAGAAGGCTCCAATAGAATTAAAAAAAATCTCAAATTTATTATTTTTTATTATAGAACTAGCGGGGTTACCCGGCGTTGCCCGGGGTTTTTAGAGGTTTTTCTAATGTTTGTCTCTCTCGCTCCCGTTCCCTTCTCCACTTTCCCGTTTTCGTAGCGTTCCCGGTCGCTTTTCCGCTCTCGGTCGTTTTCCAGCTCCCGGTCGCTTTCCCGCTCAGAAGTTTTGTTATCGATTTTCTCTCTTGCTCGCGTTTCCTTCCAAGCTTGCTCTCCCGATTCCAGTCGCTTTCCGCGTTCCCGGTCTCTTTCCGCGTTCCCGGTCGCTTTCCCGTTCCCGGTCGCTTTCCCGTTTCCGGTCGCTTTCCCGTTCCCGGTCGCTTTCCCGTTCTCGGTCGCTTTCCCGTTCCCGGTCGCTTTCCCGTTCCCGGTCGCTTTCCCGTTGCCGGTCGCTTTCCCGTTCCCGCTCACGCTTGCTCTCCCGTTCCCGGTCATGCTTGCTCTCCCATTCCCGGTCACGGTTGCTCTCCCGTTCCCGTTCCCGTTCCCGCTCATTTTCTCTTTTACATTCTTTCATAACTTCTGTTAGCCTATAAAACGTAAAATAGATTTGCTAAGACTATCTATATATATAAAAGAACATGTCCTGACTGACTGATAATCAACGCCCAGCTCAAACGCCTCATCCTAGGAACGTGAAAGTTGGAACTTATATTACTTTTATAGCGTAAACATCCGCTAAGAAAGGATTTTTTAAAATTTTGCTCCTGAGGGGAAAAAACTGGAAAACAAACTTTTTTCTAAAACAATGTATATCTCGAAAACCAAAAATGAGGAGATTTTGAAATTTGGTATATAGATTCTTTTTGAAAAATAAAAAGATACGTGTTTCACCAATTTTTGAAAATTCGGTTTCCCGGACCTCAAATGTGGGTTGGAAAATTGGGTTATTTGGTTTTTAAAGTAGCTTCTACTCAAAAACTGTTAATGCTACAGGAGTAAAAATTAGTACTTAGTTTCTACTCCAAAAATAATGAAATACGTGTTTTAGCATTTTTTGAAAATTTGGTTTCCAGGACTTCAAATGTGGGGTGGAAAATAGGGTTATTTGGTTTTTAAAGTAACTGCTACTCAACAACTGTAATTGCCACAGATGTAAAAATTAATACTTAGTATCTACTCAGAAAAAAAGATATACGTGTTTCATCATTTTTTGGGTTATTTGGTTTTTAAAATAGCTGCTACTCAAAAACTGTTAATGCTACAGAAGTAAAAATTAGTATTTAGTTTCTACTCCAAAAATAATGAAATACGTGTTTTAGCATTTTTTGAAAATTTGGTTTCCAGGACCTCAAATGTGGGGTGGAAATAAGGGTTATTTGCTACTTACAAAGTGTAAGTGCTACAAATGTAAAAATTAGTATTTTGAAGTTTTGTGCCGGTTAAAAGTAGCTAAGTCCAGTTTATCATCGGCCGGGCCAAGCCGTTATTTTAGAGTCTTCACACGGGCCAGGCCAAACCTTAAATCAAAGTGGGACGGGCCGAGGTTTTTCACCAAGTATATAGATATTTTAGTGATTTTAGGGTCTTCAGTTTGGCCGGGCCAAACCTGAGGTCAAGGTGGGACGGGCCGAAGTTTTTCATCAAGTATATAGAACTTCTAGGCCTGTAAAAATGGGCCGGGCCTAATTCAGACGGGCTGTGCTGGATTAGGAGTTTGGGTTTTTAAAACGGGCTGGGCTAATTTGTCGACGGGCCGAGCCGAGACCTAAAAAAATGATCTCTACTATGGATGCACGGTTCAAACTCTCTAATTTCCTAACGATCGACAGGCGAACGCTCTACCGCTCTGCCACCAGTGCCTCAAAAATAACGATATAAGTGTTTCACCATTTTTTAAAACTTTGGTTTCCATGACTTAAAATGTGGGGTCAAAATAAGGGTTATTTGATTTTAAAATAACTGCTACTCAACAACTGCAAGCATTACAGATGTAAAACTTTGTATTTTGAGGTTTTGTGCCGGTTTAAAGTAGCTGAGTCCAGTTTATCACCGGTCGTGCCAAGTCGTTATTTTAGGGTCTTC
This sequence comes from Erpobdella octoculata, assembly GCA_963978895.1. Classification (NCBI taxonomy): domain Eukaryota; kingdom Metazoa; phylum Annelida; class Clitellata; order Hirudinida; family Erpobdellidae; genus Erpobdella; species Erpobdella octoculata. The sequence continues at coordinate 16,839,917 of OZ022239.1, forward strand.
TTACGGGCCAGGCTAAACCTTAAATCAAGGTGGTACGGGCCGAGGTTTTTCACTAAGCATATAGTCATTTTTGTAGTTTTAGGGTCTTCAGACGGGCCGGGCCAAACCTGAAGTCAACGTGGGACGGGCCGAAGTTTTTCATCAAGTATATAGAATTTCTAGGCCTGTAAAAACGGGCCGGGCCCAAATTAGACAGGCCGTGCCGGGCCAGGAATTTTGGTTTTGAAACGGGCTGGGCCAAGTTGTCGACGGGCGAGCCGACACCTATGGATGCACGGTTCAAATTCTCTAATTTCATGCGAGCGAAGCCGCTACGGGCACTGCTAGTATATATATATATGAATGTTTGTGGGTTAGTTTGTCTATTATAGAAACGGGAAAGAGACCCGGAACGGACAGCGAGCGGGAACGGAAAAGCAAGCGTGAGCGGGAATGGGAGAGCAAACGTGAGCGGGAACGGGACAGCGACCGGGAACGGGAAATCGACCGGGAGCGGGAAAGCGACCGGCAGCGGGAAAACGACCAAAAACGGGAAAGCGAACAGGAGTGGGAAAGCAGGTGGGAAAGGAAACGGGAGAGAAAGAGACAAACATTAGAAAAACCTCTAAAAAACCTTGGCAACGCCGGGTATCTCCGCTAGTACATACATAAACACACACACAGACACACATACATGCACATACACATACATACATACACACATACATATATATATAGTTCCCGCTCGCTCACCCGCTCCGCTCCGCTCATTTTGTGACGGATTTCAAAAAAAAATTTTTTATTTTTGATTTCCATTGACTCTCAAGGTTGTGTGAAAATTTCATTACGATCGGATGAATGGTGTAGCAATGCATAAAGGACATTAACATATAAACATATAAACATATATACATATATACATATATACATATATACATATATACATATATACATATATACATATATACATATATACATATATACATATATACATATATACATATATACATATATACATATATACATATATACATATATACATATATACATATATACATATATACATATATACATATATACATATATACATATATACATATATACATATATACAAACATTCATTTATATATATATAGATGAAAATCTTGAAAAAATCAGCAAAACCAGCTGTACATACATACATACATACATACATGCATACATACATACATACATACATACATACATACATACATACATACATACATGCATACATACATACATACATACATACATACATACATACATACATACATACATACATACATACATACATACATACATACATACATACATACATACATACATACATACATACATACATACATACATACATACATACATACATACATACATACATACATACATACATACATACATACATACATACATACATACATACATACATACATACATACATACATACATACATACATACATACATACATACATACATACATACATACATACATACATACATACATACATACATACATACATACATACATACATACATACATACATACATACATACATACATACATACATACATACATACATACATACATACATACATACATACATACATACATACATACATGCATACATACATACATACATACATACATACAACGCTGGGAGGGTCTTCCTCTGAAGACCTCTGACGAACTTGCTCGAAGAAGAGTTTTCACATACATTTCATGGGCATTAGCCATCGGACACTCAGGAAAGACTGAGGGGCGCTCGGGGAAGACAGAGTGGCACCGGGAAAGACCGGAGACATCTTGGAGAGACAAGAACTACGGGTGTCTTGGCCTGGCTAGCCGAGGCACATTTCCGTCTTCGCATGCTACGTCTACAACAAAAGAATTATGCCCCCTGAGCTCTTACCGAAAGGGGGGGGGGGAGAATGATGAGCTCATCAATGGACTACAGGATGATGAACCGGCTTTTCCAAGGAACCCTGATGGGGGTTTGCCCGTGTTGTGTTGGTGTGGAAAAAGTGTCAAGACAGTCCGAGGAATGAAAGTTCACAGAACAAAAATGGGATGTCTTCCCGCTTCTGTTCGCCGCCCATTATCTCTCAGTGCGGTCTCAGATTCGTCGGCTCAAGAAGTTCCAGAACCCATCCATATTCCACAGATTACTTTCGACGGAGGAATTGAATGTGTTTGTGGAAGAAGATTTAAGTCAATTCGCGGAATGAATGTTCATAAAACTAAAATGGGTTGTCAAACTGCTATCAATCAACGCTCTGCTTCAACCATGGAGGCAGGTAACACGTCTGACTACGCCGGGCCGGAAGCTAACCACAGCCCCGACAAAGTCTCCGATTCAGAAGCAGATGTAAATTCAGAACCCAAGACAAGAATTAAATTTCCGAAAGCAATTGACACTTCAGCTTGGTCAACATTAGACTTGGAGTTGACGAGATTACTCAAAGCCCAGTTGAGGGAGAATCCACAACTCGATATGAAAACCTTCTCAGAAATTATCTACAAAAAATGTTTTGATTCATTTGGTGTGGTCCAGAAAAACCCGGTTCACACGCATGCAGCAGTATCCAGACGGCAGAGAGAAATTGAAAAATTAAAGAAGGAGCGAAAGAAACTCAGGCGGCAATGGAGAATCGCAGAGGGGGTCGAAAAAGTTGGTCTGTCTGAACTGTGGCGGGATGTAAAAAATCGGCTCCGGGCTCTCAGGGCTGCAGAAAGACTCCGGAAAAAGAAAAGTGAGCAAAAGAAAGCCAGATGCAAATTCATGGAAAATCCATTTTGCTTCGGAAAAAGTTTGCTGGATCCACCAAAATCTGGCACTCTTCGAGCGACAAAACAAGAATTAGATGATCACTTCCGTTTGGCGTTCAAAGATCCTCTTGGCGATTCAGAGCTGCCGGAAAGAACCGATTTTCCCGAAGTACAGTTGCCGAAAGTGGCTTTCGACGGTGGAGAGATAAAGATGAATGAAGTATCTCGGTTTCTAAAAAAAACGAGGAACAAATCTGCCCCAGGTCCCAACGGCATTCCATATTTGTTATACAAGAGATGTCCAGGCGTGCAAAAGCTGCTCTACAACCGTTTAAAGATTGCATGGCGATCTAGATGCGTAGATAGGGAATGGCAGAAGGCGGAGGGAGTTTTCATCCCCAAAGAAAAAGATTCGGTCAATATCAACCAATTCCGACCAATCTCACTTTTGAACGTGGAGGGAAAAATATTTTTCGCTGTTCTGGCCAAGAGGCTCACGGATTTTGCAATTCGTAATGAGTACATTGACAGATCCGTGCAGAAAGGAGGAGTCTTCGGAGTACCGGGATGTATCGAGCACTCATCCATGATTTGGGAGGCCATCAAAAGAGCAAGACAAAACCAACTCAGCCTGCATGTGGTCTGGCTTGATTTAGCAAACGCGTACGGGACTGTTCGCCATCAATTGCTCTGGAAGACACTCAAAAGGCACAATGTTCCAGAATTCCTCATCGATGTTCTGCAACAGTATTTTCGCCGTTTTAAGCTACGTCTGTCAACATCGACGTGCTCCACAGAGTGGTTCAACTTGCGGGTCGGAATTGCTATGGGGTGTTCAATTTCTCCCATCCTATTTGTTCTGGCTATGCAATTATTGCTCGGTTCGATTGCATCTCGGGTTCAGGATGTTTACCTGGGAAAAGGAATTTTCATGCCATCGATAAAAGCCTTCATGGACGACACTACTCTTATCTTGAATCACTGCGGCGAAATGCGCCGTATTCTTCAAAATTTCAACGACTTGTTGTCCTGGTGTGGAATGAAGTTCAAGCCAGCCAAATCGAGAAGCCTTTCTTTGCGACATGGAGAGATTGATGGTTTTGTCTCATTCTCGGTGGCTGGTTGCGAAATACCAACGATCCAGCAAGAGCCTGTGAAAAGCTTGGGAAGATGGTACAACGACTCCATGAATGATGTGAGTCAGAGCAGCATCGTTTTGCAGGGCTTGGTTGAGGACCTGAGGAAAATCAATTCAACCGAGCTGCAGGGAAGGTTCAAGGTATGGCTGGTACAGTTTGTTTTGATACCGAGGTTGCTATGGCCATTAACAATCTATGAGATATGTTTATCTCACGTGGAGCGAATGGAAAAGAAAATGAACTGCTGTATTCGGAAATGGCTAGGACTTCCACAACTTTAGCTCTATATAGTAAGACAGCTAAGTTAGCTCTTCCATTCAAGTCCCTAGTAGAAGAGTACAAGATTAGCAAGATACGGACACAGTTGATGCTGGACAACTCTTCAGACCAATGTATCGTGAATGTGGGCGCATCAGTTGGATCGGAAAAAGGCTGGACTGCAGGAAGGGACATCCGTGAAGCCGAGGGATCTTTGCAATGGTCTGAAAAGCTCGGAGCAGTGCAGCCAGGACGGCTCGGTCTGGGTTGTTTCCATCATGTGTGGTGCTCTAAGGCCTCGTCGCAGGAAAGGACAAACCTGATTATTCAAGACAGAAGGCGAGCAATGGAGTTGGAAAGAGTGCAGCTAGGTGCTCAGATGTCGCAACAGGGCGATTGGACTAGATGGGAGGCGGCAGTTCAACATTCGATGACATGGAATGATCTGTGGCGTTACTCGCCCATCCGCCTATCTTTCGTGATTAGAGCGATGTATGATCAACTGCCGACAGCTTCGAACTTAGTAAAGTGGGGAAAGCTTGAAAATGAAGCTTGCAGGCTGTGTGAGAAAACAGAAACTCTGATTCATATTCTCTCATGTTGTCCGTATGCTTTGGCAAAGGGAAGATACACGTGGCGCCACAATGAGGTTCTAAGAGAGATACTGGGCATTATCAAGGAGAACTGCAGACTAGCCAATTCGATGCAGTTGTGCCCCAGAAGAAAAGTTTATTTCTTGAGAGAAGGCTTGCAGCACTTGGGCCGCAGAAAGGCAAGTACGAGAAGAGAATCGCTGCTTGATGCGGCAAATGACTGGAGGATATCAGCAGACTTAAAAGATGAAGACTGCTTTCCGGAATTGGTTCGCAGCAGCGGTTTGAGACCGGACATTGTCATTTTTTCCAGTTTGGCCAAGACGTTGCTGTTCATCGAACTAACAGTGCCATGGGAAAGCAACATGGAAGCCTCAAATATCTTGAAAGAAGAACGTTACAGAATCCTTGCCCAAGATTTGGAGCGTGCGGGGTATAGAGTCGAGATTTTTCCAGTTGAAGTAGGCGCCAGGGGTTTAGCCGGTCGCTCACTCGTCAAATTGCTTGTGGCTCTCGGAATGTCGGGTCGAAAAAAAACTCAAGCTATCAAGAAAATAGCTGAAAGAGCAGAAACAGCTTCTTTTTGGATATGGATGCAAAGGAATGAAAAAGGAGATAATAAATTTAAACAGCCGCTTCTGGCTTCCGTACAACAGTGTTAGCTCCTCCTTTGTTTACAAGTTCAGGGACGAAGTCGCGTTAGGGCTGCCGGCGAAAGTTTCGGTTGTTTGCAATAGAAGGAAAGTTGCTGGCGTTTAGAAAATAATCGAAACAATGTTTCCTGCCATTATGGTTTGTGGTGTTTCTCGTTTGGTGAAAGTGGTGGCATGGCTCGAAGTTCCGGAGGTGAATGTTTCTTTTGGTTTCGGAATCTGGCGGTTTGGTGGATGCTACAGTTACTACATGCTCAAGTTCCGGCGTTTGAAAGACAGTTTCTCATCTTGTTACAGTTGCTTGACGGTTTTAAAATGACTTCTTGGTTCTGGTACTTTGAAGATTTGCCGGTTATCTGGTTCTGGTCGGAAACGGCATGTGATACACAAATTTCGTCAGGGGGCGGCCGTCTGATCAACGGTCGTGGCCCGCCCTCCCGTGGTAGCGTCAGGAAAAGGGCCGAAACGCTGGGAGGGTCTTCCTCTGAAGACCTCTGACGAACTTGCTCGAAGAAGAGTTTTCACATACATACATACATACATACATACATACATACATACATACATACATACATACATACATACATACAGAAACTGTGAGATCTAGCGGTTTAAAGCCGGATATAATTATATATTCTGACTTGGCCAAGACAATGCTCCTGATTGAACTCTCTGTGCCATGGGAAAGTAACATGGAATCTAGCAATATTTTCAAAAAGGAGAGATATAGGGATTTAGCATGTGATTTGAATGCCAAAGGGTTCAGGACTGAAATTTTTGCAGTCGAGGTTGGCGTTCGAGGGTTGGTTAGCAGCTCAATGTTAAAACTGCTGAAAGCTCTTGGTTTTTCAAACCGAGAAAAAACTCAAGCCATCAAGGAGATCTCCCAGACAGTTGAAGCTGCATCTTTTTGGATTTTCCCTAATAGAAAAAAAAGCGCTACAAGATGCACACAAAATGGTTTAGCCTTGTTTACATTGGGCGATAATCGTTCCGGCGATTTCAAGTTTTGTTTCGAACAGTTTTCTGCTGAACTTGTTAGGAATTTGGACATTTTTCTTGCCGAACGGCGTCCGGCTTATCAACTGACGGAGGCCCACCTTTCTTAAAAGCGTCAAGAAGTTTAAGGGCCGAAACGCTAAAAATGAGAGGTTTTTCTTCTGAAGACCTTTGGCGACGAAACCTCGCAAAGAGTTATAACACAACACACACATGCATACATGCATGCATGCATGCATGTATACATACATACATACAAACAAACATACATACATACATACATACATACATACATACATACATACATACATACATACATACATACATACATACATACATACACATACATACATACATACATACATACATACATACATACATACATACATACATACATACATGCATACATACATACATACATACATACATACATACATACATACATACACACATAAATACATACATACATACATACATACATACATACACACATAAATACATACATACATACATACATACATACATACATACATACATACATACATACATACATACATACATACATACATACATACATACATACATACATACATACATACATACATACATACATACAATGCTCGGTTCGATTGCATCTCGGGTTCAGGATGTTTACCTGGGAAAAGGAATTTTCATGCCGTCGATAAAAGTCTTCATGGACGACACTACTCTTATCTTGAATCACTGCGGCGATATGCGTCGTATTCTTCAAAATTTCAACGACTTATTGTCCTGATGTGGAATGAAATTCAAGCCAACCAAATCGAGAAGCCTTTCTTTGCGACATGGAGAGATTGATGGTTTTGTCTCATTCTCGATGGCTGGTTGCGAGATCCCAACAATCCAGCAAGAGCCTGTGACAAGTTTGGGAAGATGGTACAACGTCTCCATGAATTATGTGAATCAGAGCCACATCGTTCTGCAGGGCTTGATTGAAGACCTGAGGAAAATTAATTCAACCGAGCTGCAGGGAAAGTTCAAGGTATGGCTGGTACAGTTTGTTTTGATACCGAGGTTGCTATGGCCATTAACAATCTATGAGATTTGTTTATCTCACGTGAAGCAAATGGAAAAGAAAATGAACTGCTGTATTCGAAAATGGCTAGGATTTCCACCGGCGTTAACAACTTTAGCTCTATATAGTAAGACAGCTAAGTTAGCTCTTCCATTCAAGTCCCTAGTAGAAGAGTACAAGATTAGCAAGATACGGACACAGTTGATGCTGGACAACTCTTCTGACCGATGTATCGTGAATGTGGGTGCAGCAGTTGGATTGGGAAAAGGCTGGACTGCAGGGAGGGACATCCGTGAAGCCAAAGAATCTTTGCAGTGGACTGAAAAGCTCGGATCGGAGCAGTGCAACCGGGACGGCTCGGTCTGGGTTGGTTCCATCATCTGTGGTGGTCTAAGGCCTCGTTGCAGGAAAGGACAAACCTGATTATTCAAGACAGAAGGCGAGCAATAGAGTTGGAAAGAGTGCAGTTAGGTGCTCAGATGTCGCAACAGGGCGATTGAACTAGATGGGAGGCGGCAGTTCAACATTCGATGACATGGAATGATTTGTGGCGTTACTCGCCCATCCGCCTATATTTCGTGATTAGAGCGATGTATGATCAATTGCCGACAGCTTCGAACTGAGTTAAGTGGGGAAAGCTTGAAAATGAAGCCTGCAAGCTGTGTGAAAAAAATAAACTCTGATTCATATTCTCTCATGTTGTCCGTATGCTTTGGCAAAGGGAAAATACACGTGGTGCCACAATGAGGTTCTAAGAGAGATACTGGGCATTATCAAAGAGAACTGCAGACACTAGCCAATTCGATGCAGTTGTGCCCCAAAAAAAAAAGTTTATTTCTTGAGAGAAGGCTTGCAGCACTTGGGTCGCAGAAAGGCAAGTACCAGAAGATAATCGTTGCTTGATGCGGCAAATGACTGGAGAATATCAGCAGACTTAAAAGATGAAGACTGCTTTCCGGAATTGGTTTGCAGCAGCGGATTGAGACCGGACATTGTCATTTTTTCCAGTTTGGCCAAGACGTTGATGTTCATCAAACTAACAGTGCCATGGGAAAGCAACATGGAAGCCTCAAATATCTTGAAAGAAGAACGTTACAGAATCCTTGCCCATGATTTGGAGCGTGCGGGATATAGAGTCGAGATTTTTCCAGTTGAAGTAGGCGCCAGGGGTTTAGCCGGTCGCTCACTCGTCAAATTGCTTGTGGCTCTCGGAATGTCGGGTCGGAAAAAAACTCAAGCTATCAAGAAACAGCTTCTTTTTGGATATGGATGCAAAGGAATGAAAAAGGAAATAATAAATTTAAACAGCCACTTTTGGCTTTCGTACGACAGTGTTAGCTCCTCCTTTTTTACAAGTTCAGGGACAAAGTCGCGTTATGGCTGCCGGCGAAAGTTTCGGTTGTTTGCAATAGAAGAAAAGTTGCTAGCGTTCAGAAAATAATTGAAACAATGTTCCCTGCCATTATGGTTTGTGGTGTTTTTCGTTTGGTGAAAGTGGTGGCATGGCTCGAAGTTCCGGAGGTGAATGTTTCTTTTGGTCTCGGAATCTGGCGGTTTGGTGGATAATACAGTTACTACATGCTCAAGTTCCGGCGTTTGAAAGACAGTTTCTCATCTTGCTACAGTTGCTTGACGGTTTCAAAATGACTTCTTGGTTCTGGTACTTTGAAGATTTGCCGGTTATCTGGTTCTGGTCTAAAACTGCATGTGATACACAAATTTCGTCAGGGGTCGGCCGTCTGATCAACGGTCGTGGTCCGCCCTCTCGTGGTAGCATCAGGAAAATGGCCGAAACGCTGGGAGGGTCTTCCTCTGAAGACCTCTGACGAACTTGCTCGAAGAAGAGTTTTCACATACATACATACATACATACATACATACATACATACATACATACATACATACATACATACATACATACATACATACATACATACATACATACATACATACATACATAAGTACGTACGTACAAACAGAAATTAGAAACTATGTATGTTAATAATAGTCTATCGATTGCAGAAACTGTGAAATATAAAATGATGCCGATATGGGATCAGCTGTCTAGGGGATCAGTTGTCCATGGAATCAGTTGTCCGTGGGATCAATTGTCAGTGGGATCAGTTGTCATGGGATCAGTTGTCCTGGCATCAGTAGTCCTGAGATCAGTAGTCCTGGGATCAGTTGTCCTGGGATCAGTTGCGATGATCCCCGGGTTTCTGCCCATCAAACTACTTGTCGGTCACTGATCTCTGTTGGAGAGCTGATCAAAACCTGCTCAAAACTTATACTTATCCATAATATCCAACCCGGATTATGTTATTTTTAAACCTCTGTCGCTAAAAAATAACCATGGTTATAATTTGCGCCAGATGAAAAACAATTTTGTTCTGCCCCAGTAGCAGCATCGTTCAGATAGTTTTTTAATATTTAACTTTATTATCAGTTCGTTTTTTCAAAATTTTCACTAACCTTCTTTCGAGTCAAAATCTATTTGCTAACTCAATAATATTATTTTAATAATAATATTATATTAATAACATAACAACGCCGAGCTAAAACACCTCATTCTAGGAACTTGAAATTTGGAACTTATACCTATTACTTTTATAACGTAGGCACCCACTAAAAAAAGATTGTTAACAATTTTGCTCCTGAGGAGAAAAAACAAAAAGATAAATTTTATTCTAAAAAATCGCATATCTCAAAAACCAAAAATGAGAAGAATTTGAAATTCGGTATCTAGATTATTTTTAAAAAATAAAAAGATACGCGTTTCACCATTTTTAAAAATTTGGTTTTCGGGATCTCAAATGTGGGATGGAAAAAATGGTTATTTGTTTTTTAGAATAACTGCTATTTAAAAACTTTAAGTGCAGATATGAAAATTAGCATTTAGTTTTCACTCAAAAAATAAAGATGCACGTGTTTTATTAATTTTTGAATAATTGGTTTCAAGGATTTTAAATGTGGGGTTGAAAAAAGAACTATTGACAGAATATGAAGTTTTGAAATTTGGTATTTGTGATCTTCTTAAAAAATGAAAATATACATGTGTAACCATATTTTTCTAATTAGTTTCTGGAACTTCAAATGTGAGGTGGAAAATGGAGTTAATTGGTTTTTAGAATAACTGCTACTTAAAAATCAATAATAGTTCAGATGTAAAAATTGTATAGATTCTGCTTAAAAAATAAAAATACACGTGTTTAACCATTTTTGATATAGTTTAGGTTTTAGGAGCTCAAAATTATTTGCTAAAAACTCAGAATCCAAAAATGTGAAAGTTTTGAAATTCAGTATATTAAAATCTTTTTAAAAATAAAAATTTCTTTATATTTTGGCCTGGATTTTTTTGCCTATAAAATGAGACGGACCGAGCCTCATAAACCGTGTAAAGGTCTACGGATTAGAGTACAGCACAAGCTGGGTCAGGTCGTAATTTTTCGTCAAGTATCTAGAGATTTTAAACCTGTAAAAACGGGCTGGGTCAGGAATTTTGGCTTATGAAAATGTCCGAGCCGAGTTGTCGACGGGCCTGGTCGTAATAATTGGCTCGTGCAGTACTCTACTATGGATGCACGGTTCAAATTCTCTAATTTCAAGCGAGCGAAGCCGCGACAGGCACTGTTAGTAATATAAAAAATAATAATAATAATATTGCTAATAATACAATTATTTGTATTAATATCATTGTCGTCATAATCATCATTTCTTTTTTACCATAAATTACATTTCTATAGACTGTTCCTTCATTAAATGTTTTTTAAGGTTAGTGAAAGAAGTTAGTTAACCCCACGAGACACTCAATTTGAGCAATGCTTAAGGAAGCTACTAGGACGAATCGCGCCAAAGTATCTCCTGATTAACTGGAGGCAGATGTTTAAGGTGTCTGCCTCCACACACCCTCCACGGACGCTGAGATTCGAACCATCGACCATCGGACGACAGGCAAATGCTTTTACCACATTAACACGTGATTTGTTTATAAGGATTGTGATTTTCCTGAGAACTGTTAGGTTTTGCTAATTACACAAATAAAAAATAATAATAAATTTAATTTATTTAAAAAATATGTTTGAGTTTGTACTTATGGTTGCTACAAATAAATTATTTAAATTCTGGAAAAAACTTTGAACCACGCAGATCTTTCCATAGCCATAAGTTGCTTTAAAGTTTGCTTCCGGTTAGACCCTGAAAATGTATGTATGGGTTAACTTTACAAGTACATTTAAACCCCACTGTTATTCAGTTGCTAGGTTATTTTAAGTTAGATTTACATAAGTGGAGTAGATTGTACGTAACAGTAGTGGAGTTTTTTTAATCATAAACCTATCTATAGTTTCAATTCATTAATTTTTATCTACTTATTTTTAACCTTGTTGATGATGATAATAATAAATAAATCACATTTATTTAATTAAATTTGGTTATAAAACCAACCAACCAACCGGCATCATCTCTGATGTTTGTTTCTTTGAAGATATTTCTGAGATAAAATGCGTTTTAAAATAAACTTCGGGTAAACTAAGATACTCTGATAGACTTGTTAACCTTGAAATTGATCATAAAATTTTATAAATGGATCTGATCTTAATATTTCATTGATCTTTTCTTGATAAAAAAGATCACACAACTTCAAAGGTAATGTTAACGTTTTCAATAAAGTACATTTTATAAATAATTTACTTTACTTTACGCCACAATTTAAGCCTTGTTTTTCGCATTGTGAATGAAAATTTCTGCTCCTTTGTTGCACTGAAATAATAAACTTTAAATCCAACGAAATGAGGCAATCGGCAGTTTATATCAGGGGATCGGACGCTAAGAACAAAGGCCCGTTAACCATAAGTCGTAGGGAAGGGGGTGGCAATATGCATCTGCTCCAGTGGACTGTAAAGCGATTTTGTGTGTTCTAGATGGAAGCAAATTTAACAAAAAAACGTTGAAAATTGTTGGATTCGTGTAAAAATATCGCCCTCGGCATCTAATTGATGGGCTTGCTGTACTCTTTAAATCCTGGCACACTGGGGAATTTTTAAAACGCTGGTCGTATAAAAAGAAGAATTAATCCTCCAATAGCTGCAGATGTATTCAAATATCGAAAAATAATTTCTCACGTTTTCAGTTTGTTTTTTTTGATTGTGAGTTATTTTCGTTGTGCTGAAATCGTCTTTCTTCTTTCACTCCTGCCCGTGGGTGTCGTTTGTCAGAGGTCGATTGCAAAGTTTTCAAGTTTCGCTGGTGTCATTTTGTAGTTTTAGTTGTAAAGAAATGATTAGAAATTAAAATTACAACCATACAAACAATTACATTTTACAGCCATAAATAAAAGCACGCTTGTATTTATACATGTAAACTTCAAACGGCACTAATAAGTCACACATACAACAACATGGATGTTACTTTTGATAATGTGTGTTTGCGTGTTTTGGGTTGTGTTTTTGCTTGTGTGTCTGTGTATATCTGTTTGTATGTGTGCGAATAAAATTAGACAGGTGTTTATATGAGTTACTAGATATTTTCATGGAATTACATATACATGCCTGACTTACAAAGAGTTCGGTTCTAAATAAACATGTAGCGATCGATAATAATCGATTCGGAAGTCAATATAAATACTTGGAATTATTTTTTCTTTTTATCAGGACATCATCTATCGAAAACTAAACGAACGGTTCGGGTTCCGGTTTTTGGATATCTTCAAGTGCACTTAGTCTGTTGCAATTGAAGAAAAAAATAATTTGCAAATGGATGGCATTTAATTATCTAAAAAGCAACATCTCTTTCAGACTAACAACTGTATTGAAGCCACAATAAAATTGACCGAGTGTGACATTAAAACAAAATAAAAAAGAAATATTATTTAACGATTAATTAAAATAAAGTTATGTTTTTTATTGTTACAGGACTTGCATATTTTACAATCCCTAAGCACGAACTGCGTGTCCTATTTGGATTTTTAGTAAAAACACTAGTTTTGCAATACAAAAGTTTCAATCCAGTTCGAAAAAATATTTGTCACCAAATAACGCAAAAAATTTAAACCTTAATAAATTGAAAAAGTTACTAGAATGAAACGTCCACAAAAGTAGATGACATTTTTATCACCATTCCCCATAGTCGCCTTAAAATTGAAAGCCATCATTCCACTTTGCAGTTTTTTCTAATTCTAAGTTGAAATTTTACCTTCAGTTTTGTTGTTATATTTTGACATCTCCAGATTTTTTTAGTTTTACTTATTAGACAAATTAAAAATAATTATTTTTCTGAAAAAACCTTTCAACAATGAATAGTAAAAATAGAAATTCAGTCAACATGCTAGTTATAAAAATAAATGAAAACAAGCAAACCATGAAAAACAAGATTTTTTCACTAATCCCTTATATTTCGTGATTTGCATGCTTTTCATTTAATGCCAAATTTTCATTCACAACGACATTTTTTCCAATTTATAAATGTTACTAATTATATAAATATGTTTGACTTGTTTTGCTTCAAAATAACGATAATACATTTTTTTAAATTAAAAACAATTTTTTCCGAACGATATTTAAATTTGATAAAATGCAATTTTATAAAGAGTGAACCTATATCTCAAATATCAGCTTGATTAAATGACTGGAAGTCAGTTAAATTTTACTTTCGAGGTTTGCAAACAATCAAGCAACAAAGACCTGTGGTGAAATTAATATAAGGGACTAGCGGGGCTACCCAGCGTTGCCCGGGGCTTTTAGAGGTTTTTCTATCTTTTCTCTCTCTCGCTCCTGTTTCCCTCCCCGCTTGGTTTCCCGCTCCCGCTCGCTCTACCGCATCCTGTCGCTCTCCCGCTTCCTGTTGCTCTCCCGTTTCCGCTTGCTCTTCCGTTCTCGCACGCTCTCTCGTTTTCGCTCGCTCTCCTGCTCCCACTCGTTTTCCCAATCCCGCGCGCTCTTCCACTCCTTCTCCCGCTTGCTTTCCCGCTCCCCCCTTTTTCTTTCTTCTACTCTCTCTGTCACGTCCGTGTCTAAAACACAGCTTGCATGCAAATCCTCGTTTTATTATAGCTACGTGTGTGTGCTTTTTTATTGTTTTTGTGCGTGCTGTTGTTATGGTTACTCTACAAAAATTTAAATGTATAATAAGTTGTTAAGCTCAATATAAGCCTGTTGTGTGTTAGCCTGTATCGCGAGATGACGCGAACCAACCAACTTTGAATGTTTTGCGCGGTAGACTGCGGTGGTTGAAATTTGTAGATATAGCCTGTCGTTTTCGAAAATTGAAAAAAGAATTGCGATTGTCTAGTACAGCTCATACGTGTGAAACTTTGTCGTGTAGAAATTCAATATTGTTTTGTGTTTGGACGTTTAACTGCTATCTTTTCATTAATTAAAGTATCTATTATTGATTTGATAGAGTTAAAAATTTCTTGAACCTCCCAGCTCAAACGTTCTCCAACGGTTGCGACTATTACTACGGTGGTAGTCGTGACACTCTCCTAACTCCTGTTTGCTCTTGACACGTAAAATAGATTTGCGAAAAGCTACTTGAAACCTTCAACTTTTGTTACGTAAACAGAATTTAAAATTTTTGTTACGCTATAAACTTTAATGTTCGTACATAGACACTTTCTTTTGGCCGGGAAAGATTTTGGTGATATATAAGCTATATTATGTTTTTTTACTAGAGATCTACCTCTATCCCAAATTTTGTTAAAATTGGTCCAGCGGCTTGGATTTCCATGGAACACAAACAGACAAAAAATCAGTTGTGTATATATATACATAGATTAAAAAAATTCTTTCAACAGCTGACAAGAAATTTTTATATGTAAAAGTACTAAAACATAATTCATTTTATTAAATAGCATCAACATTTGTTGTTAATATTATCATTTAATTTTAAAATAATAAATATTCTTGCAGTTTAATACAAACCAAACATGTGTGTGAAGGTTACTTATTGGTTATTGAGAAAACAATAGACATGTATGTGTGTATAAATATATGTGTGTGGAAGATCACCTGTTGATTATTGGTTTGATTCAAAAAAAGAGTGTGGGTGTTATTTGATTATTAAATCCTTTATATTAACACATATTCTTTGTCTGTCTGATTGAACACAAACCCATTTCCCGTCATCCAGTTGATTTGAAACTTTGTCCATAGACTCGTTAGACCAAAAATTAATTTTGAGATATTAACTTAAAAAAAAGTAAAAAAAGAAAAAAATATAAAGGATTTTTAAAAAACGAAATTTTTACAGTTAACTTGTTTTATAATTACATAGCTTGTGCTGATCAAACTCTAGTGTTTTAATAATTATTTATGTTATTTCGTTTCAAGTTGTTTATTTTTAAAGCATTTTTATTATTTGCTTTTTGATCATTTTAACATATAGAAAACTCCCCACATCTCTAGCCCTACTACCCATATATGGAATCTTTAGCTCTACACCACAAATACGCTTCTCGAACAAATGTACACATCTATCTTTCTCTTTTTTTCCCTTTTCGTGTAGCTTTCTCTCTTTTTTTTCTTTAACTTAACTACCTTGGTGACTTTTCACCCGAAGTTCAACAAGGTCAGCCCTCCTGAAGTACTTACATATAATTCACTAAATCCGTTCTAATTGCTCGTAAGTGGTTCAGTTAGAAAATTTGTACATAAATGTTTTACAATAGATGAAAAACATGAACAACATGAACAACATGAACAACACGAACAACATGAACAACATGAACAACATGAACAACATGAACAACATGAACAACATGAACAACATGAACAACATGAACAACATGAACAACATGAACAACATGAACAACATGAACAACATGAACAACATGAACAACATGAACAACATGAACAACATGAACAACATGAACAACATGAACAACATGAACAACATGAACAACATGAACAACATGAACAACATGAACAACATGAACAACATGAACAACATGAACAACATGAACAACATGAACAACATGAACAACATGAACAACATGAACAACATGAACAACATGAACAACATGAACAACATGAACAACATGAACAACATGAACAACATGAACAACATGAACAACATGAACAACATGAACAACATGAACAACATGAACAACATGAACAACATGAACAACATGAACAACATGAACAACATGAACAACATGAACAACATGAACAACATGAACAACATGAACAACATGAACAACATGAACAACATGAACAACATGAACAACATGAACAACATGAACAACATGAACAACATGAACAACATGAACAACATGAACAACATGAACAACATGAACAACATGAACAACATGAACAACATGAACAACATGAACAACATGAACAACATGAACAACATGAACAACATGAACAACATGAATAACATGAACAACATGAACAACATGAACAACATGAACAACATGAACAGCATGAAACAACATGAGCAATATGAACAGTATGAACAGCATGAAAAATATGGACAACGTGAACAACGACAAACAACATAAAAACATGAGCAACGTCAACACTAGCAAATAAAAACAAAATTTAATATCCCATTCATTATTTTGACCATTTGCAGGACTCCAAAAGTTTGTATGTAAACGAAATTTCCTGAATAGAAAAAATGTGTGAGAAAAAAGCAAGTTATGACTTACCTGTTTCAAAACCATTGAACCAGCTCGTAAACATTATGGTAAATATCGTGGTAAGCATAATGGTAAACACTATGGTAAACACCACGGTACACATCTTAATGAAAACCAAACAAGCCAAGTTACGGACGGGTCGAACGTGGACAAACAACAATTTCGTGATTTTCCCTTCGCTTTTTGCTCTCCTGTTGTATGTTCGGTGACAATAAACGATTGCTTGATTCAAGAACAATTTTCAGCTGTTTTTGGAACTTATTGAAACGGATACGTGTATGTAAGTAATGTGCAGAAGTGTGTGTGTCTATAATCCAGTGTCTGAATTGTATTCCCGTGTTTTATTTTACATTTAAATTTTTCCATTTATTAACGAATCACAAAAATAATTTGTTAAATTTATTTTACAATAGTTTATAGTCTCTCACACCAGGGTTTTTAAGCCTAAATTAGCTGATTGAAAGAAATATCGAAGTATTTCCTGTTGCAGATGCAGTTATTTTTTTCCTTCTTTTTTATACAGGTTTGGGACTGGCTCGCATTAAGCGAGGCTAGTAAACAAAAAAACAACCGATTAATTTATAAGCAGAAGGAAAATGTCGTGGAACGAAAACTTTTTGCACAAAAATAATAATTTTTTCTTAAACGATGAAAGAACAAATATAATTTTTAATCAGTTTAAAATAAAATTAAAAACTTCGATGTATGTACGATATAGAAAAAATATAATGATTATACACAGATGATGAAAAAATTGTATACTCATGTCATTTTCATCACCACGACCTAAGTTTATTTGTGAGAATTGTCCAGAGAGAATGTGAACTGAACAGAAACTTTTCTCACAAGAATTGGTAAGAGAAAATAATACTTGTCCGCAACATTTTTATATTACTTCGTTTTTTTCAGAATTTCTTTCGAAACATTCAAAAGAAATGGCGATAAAAATGAATTATTAATCAATAAATATTAGACAATCCCAACAGATTTTTTCCTATTTAAATTTTTATGGAATCATTTAATGACTTTTATGATTGTGGTTTCATCAGATTTTTTATTTTATTTTTTTCATTTGTTGAACCAAAATTTTTATTTTTTTCAAATTTGCTATTGCTACCTGCACTTTTTGTTTCCGGTGCCAGTCGCTTCTAATTTAAACCGTTCATCAGTGGTTTTAACTTTTTGACTTGTATAATTTTACTTAAAACTCCATGCATCGTAGCAAACAATCCTGTTTCCTGTTTCTATTTTTGGGAAAACAAAAGTGAAAGAATTAGAAACATTTTCTCTGCAGCCGGAGGAAGTTGCTAGTGGACGATTGTTTAGAAAATAAGAGCCATCACTGCTGCAGTCACGTGGTTTTGGTTAATATTTAACATTATGTAATGACTGCAGTTAAAATATAAATACCATTTACGATACTCGCTTAAGGAATTAATTAGAATGATATTTTAAACTTTAAATTTAAAAAATGCTGTAGATATTATTTCCGTAAGAGATGTTTTAGGTTGTGTTAATCTATATATATTTATATCTAGTTCCCGATTGCTCTCCCGTTCCCGTTCGCGTTTCCGTTCCTGTTTGTTCTCCCGCTCTATTTATTTCTTCTTCTTCTCTCTTTCTCTCTCTCTCTCTCTTTCTCTCTCTCTCTCTCTCTCTTTCTCTCTCTCTCTCTCTCTCTCTCTCTCTCTCTCTCCTGACGGTGTTTGTGTCCAAACTCCTCCGAAACGGCTGAACCGATTTTTATGAAATTTTTTGTGTACGTTTGGTATACAAAAAATCGGTTCAGCCGTTTTGGAGGAGTTTATATATAAAATATAGGACAAACTTACAAACAAATAATCATATATATATATATATATATATATATATATATATATATATATATATATATATATATATATATATATATATATATATATATATATATATATGTATATATATATATATATATATATTTATTTATTTATTTATTTATTCATTTATCTATATATACATATATATCTATATATATATAAATGAATGTTTGTATGTATATATGCATGTATGTTATTTAAGCATTGCTACACCATTCATCAGATCGTAATGAAATTTTTACACAACAGGAAGGCGACCGAGAACGGAAAACAAACGAGAACGGGAATGTAAGCTGGGAAGAAAACCTGAGCGAGAGAGACAAACATTAGAAAAACCTCTAAAAACCCCGGGCAACGCCGGAACCCCCGCTAGTTCATATATATATGAGAGATGTTGCGAGTACTTATGATCCGAGTACGAGTACGAGTACCATGGTATCAAGTTATCGAGTACGAGTACTGAGGTCTCGAGTACAAGTACGAGTACGAGTACAAGAAATTTTTAGCGAGTACTTTTCGAGTACTTTTTAAAGTCAACAAAATAATAGTTTATTCTACTTATAAAAACTATTACATTTCAGAAAAATTAGCGACGACAGTTTAGAGTCCGACATCTTAGCCCTATGGGGTCTTAAAATTATTCCGCCGTGGCTGAACACACGTTCTACTGGTGAACTTGAAGCTGGAATACTTAAGGCACGAAGTGCTGGGTGATACAGTTTGTCAAGGTCACTGGAATGATTCTGCCAAAACGTTAGTGGATCATCCACATCACCAGTGATCCTCATCTCAAGATATCTGTTCAACTGTGCATCGACATCAAGGCAGGTGTCATCTAACGCCGATGAATACTTGTGAAACAACTTTGACTTTTTGACTGGTGGGGGTGACCCAGATGGCGGCACCAACATAACAGCAGGTGAATGAGTAATGATGCCAAAGAGAGAATTAGTTGATTCAACAAAGAATTTTACCAGTTCTGAAAAAACACAACTAAATTTAAAAAATGCAAAATTGTGACTGCAAAGTGCAAATATAAACGAATGTGATATGGAATTATTTAGAAATTTTTTGGAACAACAGTGGGTACAAGAAATTCAAATTCTAAATTATGGAAATTTTGATGACTGTTAATAAGTGATTAGAAGAATAATGCTACTTTAGCAGAAATAACAAAGAAACTATCATTAAAAATTGGTATCTAGATATAAAAATAATGAAAGCACAGTTTTTAAATGCGCAAAATACCATACCTTTAATGTTTTTAAGAAGACTGTTTTTTTCATCAGGCCTGAGGTTCAGTTCTTCTTCTTGCTCTATCCATTGTAGTCGAAATTGCGGGTCAAAAAAGGTGGAGATAACGTAGATGTCTGAACCATATGGCAAACTAATCACAACGTTGTCATTTTTATTACTAGTCGCATCTCGTTGCAGTCGCTTAAACATTCCATTAAACCGGTGATTCAGTGAATCTAACAATGATTTTGCAACTGGTAGGCAATATTTTACGCGCTGCTGTTGAAATATTTCCTCAGTGACAAAACGGATGGCAATGCTTTGCTGATTGTGGCCATTTTGTCTCCTTCAGTTAAAACTACTGCTTCTAAGAACGGATCTAATATATCAACTAATTCAACCAGCTGACTCCATTCACGAGCAGTCAATATGAAATTCTTGTGGTCACTCTTCTCAAGAAGATCTGACAACTGTTTAAAATCTAGTGACAACAATGATTTCAGCTGCCTAAGAGTAGAGTTCCAGCGTGTTGAAACAGCTGCATTTATGCCTTTGTCAACTCCAAAAACTTGATCAAAAGCATCTCGAAACCTTGAACTGGTGTGCAGCATTGACGATATTCGACATGATTTGGCCAGTGCTGCTGCCACACATTTTGTTTCTTGCGAACCATCACCTGCTGTTAAATGGAGAGTGTGATCAAAGCATGACAAACGCTCTTGTCGACAATTGGCAACAATGACATTTTGAACTTCAACATCTCCTTCATCATTCAGATCTTCTCATAGTTCTGGGTCCTCAACGTCTGTTTCATCCTCATCGAAGTCATCTATATCTATTGCTAAATTGTTCGTCAGCAAAATAGTCAAAGCCTTGCGCATGTTTACTGCATTGTCGGATATAACGCAGTCAATTTTTTGCTTTATTCCGTAGAAGTTCATCACAACTTCTAATTCCGATGCAATTCGTTCGCCCGTATGAGTAACTGTAAACCTGTCACAGGAAAGCAATGCAGAATACAACCTGTGGCGCTTGTGCTGATCATCCCATGCAACATAGTGAACTGTGACACCAAGAAAAGCACGCATACGCCTATCAGTCCAGATGTCTACAGTTAGATTAACTGACTTGACATTGACAAGAATATCTCTTAGTGCAGTTTTCTTAGAAGCAACCAGCTTCTCAATGCTATAAATATGTTATACTAGAGTTCATCAAGTATAAACAAAATATTATCCCAAACAACTGTTTAGTAAACAAGCAAACTTTTTTCAGAAAAGGTGTCGCATATGCGAGTACGAGTACGAGTACTTAGTGGAATAACGAGTACGAGTACGAGTACCAAGATTCCGAATACAAGCACGAGTACTTGAAAACGGTACTCGAGTTGTACTCGAGTACGAGTACGAGTACCAAGTACTACATCTCTGATATATATATATATATATACTAGCAGTGCCCGTCGCGGCTTCGCTCGCTTGAAATTAGAAAATTTGAACCGTGTATCCATAGTAGAGTACTGCACTGACCGAGTTTTTACGGCCCGGCCCGTCGACAATTTGGCCAAGCCTGTTTCATAAGCCAAAATTCCAGGCCCAGCCCGGCCCGTCTAATCTGGGCCCGGCCCGTTTTTAGAGGCTCAAAATTTCTATACTTGGCAAAAAATCTCGGCTCTTCCCACCTTGACTTTAGGTTTGGCCCGTCTGAAGACCTCAATTGTGTAAAAGACTATAAACTATAATTTAAAAAAATGAAGACCTCAAAATCACGGTCTACCTTGCCCGTGCTGTTTTTTAATCCATAGAGCCCTAAACGGATTTTTTAGACCCGGTCCGGCGTAATTTATAGGCAGAAAATTTCAGGCCTGGCTTGTTATTTAGGCCCGAACTGGCCTGACTCATAAGCACAACAATCAAAGCTTGGCCCGGCTGATGATCATCTGGATTTAGCCAGTTTTAACAGGCACATAACCTCAAAGATTGAAAACTAATTTTTCAAAAAATTAAAAAACACGTATTTTATTATTATATTACAAATTTTAAAACCTTCACTTTTTTGTTTTTCTTTTTTCCACCCTACGTTTGAGGTTCTGGAAACCATATCTTCAAAAAATGGTAAAACACGTATATCTTTATTTTTTAAATGAATACTAAATACTAATTTTTACATCTGTAGCACTTAGAGTAGCAAATATTTTAAAAGACAAATAATCCTATTTTCCACCCCACATTTGAGGTCCTGGAAACTAAATTTTCAAAAAATGGTGAAACACGTATATCATTATTTTTTGAGTAGATACTAAATATTAATTTTTACATCTGAAGTCCTGGAAACCAAATTTTCAAAAAATGCTAGAACACGTATGTCATTATTTTTGGAGTAGAAACTAAATACTAATTTTTACTCCTGTAGCATTCACAGTTTTTGAGTAGCAGCTACTTTAAAAACCAAATAATCCAATTTTCCAACCCACATTTGAGGTCCGAGAAACCAAATTTTCAAAATCTCATCCTAGGAACGTGAAATTTGGAACTTATATTACCGTTATTGCGTAAGCATCCACTAAGAAAGGATTTTTGAAAATTTTGCTCCAGAGGGGAAGAAACTGGAAAACAACCTTTTTTCTAAAACAATGTATATCTCGAAAACCAAAAATTAGGAGATTTTGAAATTTGGTATATGGATTCTTCTTAAAAAATAAAAAGATACGTGTTTCACCATTTTTTGAACATTTGGTTTCTAGGACCTCAAATGTGAGTTGGAAAATAGGTTTAAAGTAGCTGTTATTTAGTTTTTTCTCTAAAAATAATGATATACGTGTTTCACCATTTTTTACAAATTTGGTTTCCAGGACCTTGAATGTGGGGTGGAAAATAGGATTACTTGGTTTTTAAAGTAACTGATACTCGAAAACTCTAAATGCTACAAAAGTAAAATTTAGTAAAAACCTTAAATCAAAGTATATAGATTTTTTAGTGATTTTAGGGTCTTCAGTTGGGCCGGGCCAAACCTGATGTCAAGGTGGGACGGGCCGAAGTTTTTCATCAAGTATATAGAACTTCTAGGCCTGTAAGAATGTAGGCCGAGCCTAATTCACACGGGCTGTGCCGGGCCAGGAGTTTGGGTTTTTAAAACGGGCTGGGCTTAGTGGTCGACGGGCCGAGCCGAGACCTAAAAAATTGATCTCTACTATAGATACACGGTTCAAACTCTTTAATTTCATGCGAGCGAAGCCGCTACGGGCACTGCTAGTATATATATATATATATATATATATATATATATATATATATATATATATATATATATATATATATATATATATATATATATATATAATATATATATATATATATATATATATATATATATATATATATATATATATATATATATATATATATATATATATATATATATATATATATATATATATATATGAATATATATATATATATATATGCATTTCCTTTTATTCTACCTTAGCAAGCGGGAACGAGAGAGCAAGGAGGAACGGGAGAGCAAGCGGGGAAGGATTTATATTGATTTTTTTAAATTGCCATAATTTTGTACATTAAAAACCAAAATAATTTATTAATTTATTAGCCGAAACAACGTTTGCTGGGTCAGCTAGTATACATATAAAATAGATAGATAGATAGATAGATAGATAGATAGATAGATAGATAGATAGATAGATAGATAGATAGATAGATAGATAGATAGATAGATAGATAGATAGATAGATAGATAGATAGATAGATAGATAGATAGATAGATAGATAGATAGATAGATAGATAGATAGATAGATAGATAGATAGATAGATAGATAGATAGATAGATAGATAGATAGATAGATAGATAGATAGATAGATAGATAGATAGATAGATAGATAGATAGATAGATAGATAGATAGATAGATAGATAGATAGATAGATAGATAGATAGATAGATAGATAGATAGATAGATAGATAGATAGATAGATAGATAGATAGATAGATAGATAGATAGATAGATAGATAGATAGATGGATAGATAGATAGATAGATAGATAGATAGATAGATAGATAGATAATAGATAGATAGATAGATAGATAGATAGATAGATAGATAGATAGATAGATAGATAGATAGATAGATAGATAGATAGATAGATAGATAGATAGATAGATAGATAGATAGATAGATAGATAGATAGATAGATAGATAGATAGATAGATAGATAGATAGATAGATAGATAGATAGATAGATAGATAGATAGATAGATAGATAGATAGATAGATAGATAGATAGATAGATAGATAGATAGATAGATAGATAGATAGATAGATAGATAGATAGATAGATAGATAGATAGATAGATAGATAGATAGATAGATAGATAGATAGATAGATAGATAGATAGATAGATAGATAGATAGATAGATAGATAGATAGATAGATAGATAGATAGATAGATAGATAGATAGATAGATAGATAGATAGATAGATAGATAGATAGATAGATAGATAGATAGATAGATAGATAGATAGATAGATAGATAGATAGATAGATCGGCAGATCAAGCAGATCGGCTTTGTGAAATAAATCCGTCTTGCTTAATGCGAGTTAGTTCTAATTAAGTCTGGATTACAGAAAGAAATACTAATAATTAAGATCAAGCTATGATCTGCAACAAAAAACACCGTTGTATCTGCTACGAAATATTTTTTTAAGTTTAAAAAACCCTGATATGGAAGACGCTCACTTTTGCGAGTCAGTCCAAAGCCTAGATTAAGAGTGAGGGGAAAAGGAAACAAGATCAAATTATGATCCGCGACAGGAAGTTCTTCGGTGTTTCTGACGTACATTTTTATTTCAGTTTTCAAACACAAAGTGTAAAAGACTATAAACTAATATACAATGGTAAAAAACTATACATTATTTGAAACAAACAAATAAACAGTAAAATACATTTTATTTTCATAAATCTTTTTATTGTTAAGCGCCCTTTTAAAAATTTTCATACAGTTTGATTATAAATTGTATACATATTTGAATACAATTCTTAAACGAAACACCCTTTCTCTTTTGTCTGAAATAAAACAAATTCGAGTAGTTGGTTTAATTGGTTCATTTATTAAAGTAATTGTTTTAAAATATCTATTTATATCATTTTGCGGATTTTTATTTTTGCTGTGTTAGTTGCCGTTTTGTGGTAAGGTACTTGACCACTGCTACTAAAATGTATTATGTGTGCAAAATCGGTCATTAATGAGTTTTATTTTATTTTCAGAAAATTTTTACTGCTCTCAATGATAAAGCAGTTTTACATGAAGAAAATAATCAAGAGTTTATTTAGTTTAAAACTGTTGTTCTTGATCATGCGCCACTTTTTGCTATGAAGCAAAAAATAGCATAAAAATATTTTGCTTGAAATCAATATTGTTGAATTTTATTTCAATACACGTTGAAATTCACAGTTAAAATTCAGATTAAGACCTTTTTAGAAAATGATCCAAGTAAAAACATTTTTTTTTCAAAAAATTAAAAAATGTATATATATATATATATATATACATATATATTTTAAAATGTGGTTTAAAATATATATATATAAATATATATATTTTAAAACACATTTTAAAATATATATATATATATATATATACATTTTTTAATTATATATATATATATATATATTTATTCTTGTATAACTTTTAGAATAATTTTAAAAAAATATTCTAAGTAGCTTACAACCTATCCTCAGACCTACCAAGTGTACACAAAAAATTTCATAAAAATCGGTTTAGCTGTTTTGGAGGAGTTTGAAGTCAAACACTATGACACGAGATTCATATATATATATATATATATATATATATATATATATATATATATATATATATATATATATATATATATATATATATATATATATATATATATATATATATATATATATATATATATATATATATATATATATATATATATATATATATATATATATATATATATATATATATATGATTATTTGTGAGTCAGTCTGTCTGTGAGTTTGCTCCATATATATTTTATATAAACTCCTCCGAAACGGCTGAACCGATTTTTATAAAAAATTTTGTGTACCTATCCTCAGACTTAACAAACGTACACACAAAATTTCATAAAAATCGGTTCAGCCGTTTCGGAGGAGTTTATACACAGACATCGTCACGAGCTTTATTTATTTATATATATATATATATATATATATATATATATATATATATATATATATATATATATATATATATATATATATATATATATATATGTATATATATATATATATATATATATGCATATAAGCAATAAATTATCATTTTAAATGATATTGCTACTTTAATTTCTGATTTTCAAAAAATCCATCAAAGTTTTTTAAATAAAACGTATCAAATTAAACTGACTTGATTAGAAACTGTCAAATATTAATTTTCCATCAAAGATGTGAAAACCAAAATTCAAAATGTTGACCAACAAAATAATAAAAAGTTTCATAACTGAAATGCAATCCAAAAAAGAATATAAATATTTTAAATAAATATAATATTTTATTATCTGAAATTTAATTGAATTAGTTTTTAATTTGTATTTATAACATTTAATAAACGTTTCAAAATCTATTTTAAATAGTTTATAAAACAATTTAAAAATTTTTTTTTTTGCTGAATAATTGTATCAAAGCTCATAATTTTCAAATAATCAAAAGTGTTTATTTAAAAATAACCAATTTAAATCTTTTTTAACAAAAATTTGATAAAAACCTTCAACAGTTTATGTTTTTAGTTTTTTTATATGAAAAGAAAACAGTGCGTGACAACAATGGGATCATATTTCTTTTACTATCAAGGTTTTTAAAAACAATTGCCTGGAAGTTTTTTATGTTCTACGAAGTGTTTATTTTTTTCTAAACTTCATAGAAAAAAATGTTCCAAAAATTTACTTAGGTTTTTATGAAAATAAACAATTATTTTATTATTTTGTATTGAGTGTTTTCATAAGTCGAACTAATTATGAAATACTTCATATTAAATTAAAAATTTATTCTTTTAGTTGTTTTCATTTTAAATAAAACTACAAATAAAATTTAAAAATGTTATGTTTTAGCTTATAAAGCTATCAACTTAGATATATTTATGGCTATGAACTTTTTAACTGAAATATAATTACTTGTATGCACTTGCGTGTTCTATTAAAACTCGAGGATCTTGCTCACTGTATTTCATGTTAGTTAACATAATAATGTTTTTGTTTTAAAATTTTTCAAGAATAGAAAAACACGCATGGCAACTTTTAAAAATCCAATATTTCAAGGCGTAAAATATGCTTTGGTGTTATGCATCTTAAACTTTAAAGAAGAATTTTCGACAAAATAAATACATTTTTTGAGTATATATTAATATAACTCATTGATTAAAATTGCTAGTAATATACTCTATAACATGAAAACAAATGATGAACGCAAATTAAACGTCTGTATGCCAATAAGCCAATAAAAAAAAATAAAAAAAATATTTTTATATTAAATGTTTCAAAAGTCTAGCTTATAATTGTACATAAGATTTCTTGTTTCAAAGTATGTATCAATCAATCTTGTAAATTTGTATAAATCTTGAGCTTTAATCAGGGCCGGATTTAAGAGTTGTTTTTTTATAATAGTTTATAGTACTTTACACCAGGTGTTTTAAGACTCTAATGGCGGTATGTAAGAAGCACTTAAGTATTTCCTGTCGTGGATCAGAATTTGATCCTTTTTACTTTTCCCTCCTCTTTTTTCCAGGCATGGGACTGACTTGCAATTAGCGAGCAGAGTTGTTTAAGAGCTGTGGGTCGCTGGGCCGTTTTATGTCTTGGACCTTCTTTTTATTGATGAAATTTGCAAGTCGTTCAAGCATTTGCAAACTATACATTCAATTCGTAACTTGCGCACAGAACAGTCATCCGTTAACCACGTTCTCTTGCCCAGGTGACAACTAATAGTATTAGATATGAATTCAAAGCTATGAAAACATTTGAAAATGTGCTGTGGATTCTATTCTTTAAAAATATATCTAAAAATTGCTTTGCTGTCACTATTATGTCTAGCTGTGTTTATAGCGGATGAACCTTTTGGGCACTTTTTTCGTTTCTCTATGTATCCAGGCATTTTTCTCATTTTGGTACTATATTTTTTTTCTAATTACTATATTTTTTTTCTAATTTTGGGTTTTTTTTGATCGAGTTCATTGCATAAGTTAGTGCTCAATAACTACAAATTAAAAAAACTTGTTACAAACTCTCCAAGCTGAAACAGCACATCAACCAGACAACTGTCCAGATCAGATCTCAGGATAATGTTTCAGCAGAAAATAGTACACCAAACTGTTCAGAAATATTTTCATAAGCCTCAAGGTGATTACGGAGACTGCTTGCAAGGACAGCCATTTTGAAAGTGTTCACTTCAAATGTTCTCTTTCCGTCTAGGCAATTTTGATATTCGCCGTTTCAATGAATTATAGATTAAAATTCATTAAAACTTCAAAACTTTCAAAATAATAACCAATTTTCTGTAGAAAAATAAACGTTTAGTTTATTTTAAAAAAACCTTATTTAATTTTTTTATTTGAAAATTTAAAATTAAAAGTTGTTCATTCTATATTGACTCAAAAGTTTCTTATATTTTCAATCCTCACATACTTCAAATATCAAATATTTAGAAGACTCTGGCCAATGTCTTTTTTTCTATGTTATACACTTATTATTATTAAAAAAATTTGCAATCAATTTTTAGAGTCAATTAATACCCGCCGAATTACAATATTATAAAGGATATTTATGGAATGAGCTGCAGTGCGAACAATACGTTGCTGTAGTTGTCCCACATAGCTTTTGTAGAATCTGCACAAGCATACCAGCGTGTTTATAAAAGTGATTTTGGTTCAGCCAGCGTGATTGGTAAACCATAATTTCCAAAGACCCTGTTCCACCAATAAGTAGACGAAGATGCAAATGTGTAGAAAAACTACTTATGAAAAACTTGATTGCATTTGTCAGTTTACCGTTAAACTGATACATATGTAAACTCGTTGCGTAAAATATATTATTTGCCAGTTTCAACTTCCTTCTACAATTACTAGAATTAATATTTTAAGCAAGGGGGCCCAAATATTTACTCCGAATTTCTTTTTTGGTAACTCTGGGCATCTCCGTCCCAGGCCTAGTAGGCCCGTTCAGTAATCCGGCCCTGGCTTCAATTATCTCAGCGGGGAGGTTGTTCCATGTATCAGTGACTTTTAACACGAAGAAAACCTTTTTAGAATTCCTATTAAATCTTTGTGTTTTCAGTTTAAACTATATTGATAAATTAATAGTATCTATTTTAATTAAAAAAACTTCTTAACAAATGTTTCTTTTTAGATTTGGGACAAAATGAGGCAACATAGTATAGTTTACTTCATCATCTTATTTTTGTTATCATTCAGGACAACGGAAGCAATTTTTAAAATAATAACAATAATTTTCCATTATTATTAATTCAAACAAATACTAATTATTGTTAATAAAAATGTCTATGATGTCATCATGTCATATTGTCTTAACAACAACTTCACAATGACCTAGAACAACGACAACATGCCTCAACAACAGCATTCTTAAACTACATGCAGGACACAATGATTGGCAATCTCAAATATTCTCCATAACTTGATTCCCCGTTAATTCTATTCAACCATCATCCCTCGTGAGAGGTAACTAAAAATCAGTTTCTTTTATTTTCTGTTTCTTATTAAATAAACAAAAAAAAGTATATAACAATAATTTATTAGCATAGATAACAATTAACAATAGAAAATAATCTTAAAACTTGCTTGATATTTTATAACTTGTTTATTTTTTATTATTCAAAAATTGGCAGCCGTTTATTATCAAGAGTATTAAAGGTTCTATGAAAAAAAGATTTAGAATCTTCAGTACAAAGCAGTGAGTGAGTGAGTGAGTGAGTGAGTGAGTGAGTGAGTGAGTGAGTGAGTGAGTGAGTGAGTGAGTGAGTGAGTGAGTGAGTGAGTGAGTGAGTGAGTGAGTGAGTGAGTGAGTGAGTGAGTGAGTGAGTGAGTGAGTGAGTGAGTGAGTGAGTGAGTGAGTGAGTGAGTGAGTGAGTGAGTGAGTGAGTGAGTGAGTGAGTGAGTGAGTGAGTGAGTGAGTGAGTGAGTGAGTGAGTGAGTGAGTGAGTGAGTGAGTGAGTGAGTGAGTGAGTGAGTGAGTGAGTGAGTGAGTGAGTGAGTGAGTGAGTGAGTGAGTGAGTGAGTGAGTGAGTGAGTGAGTGAGTGAGTGAGTGAGTGAGTGAGTGAGTGAGTGAGTGAGTGAGTGAGTGAGTGAGTGAGTGAGTGAGTGAGTGAGTGAGTGAGTGAGTGAGTGAGTGAGTGAGTGAGTGAGTGAGTGAGTGAGTGAGTGAGTGAGTGAGTGAGTGAGTGAGTGAGTGAGTGAGTGAGTGAGTGAGTGAGTGAGTGAGTGAGTGAGTGAGTGAGTGAGTGAGTGAGTGAGTGAGTGAGTGAGTGAGTGAGTGAGTGAGTGAGTGAGTGAGTGAGTGAGTGAGTGAGTGAGTGAGTGAGTGAGTGAGTGAGTGAGTGAGTGAGTGAGTGAGTGAGTGAGTGAGTGAGTGAGTGAGTGAGTGAGTGAGTGAGTGAGTGAGTGAGTGAGTGAGTGAGTGAGTGAGTGAGTGAGTGAGTGAGTGAGTGAGTGAGTGAGTGAGTGAGTGAGTGAGTGAGTGAGTGAGTGAGTGAGTGAGTGAGTGAGTGAGTGAGTGAGTGAGTGAGTGAGTGAGTGAGTGAGTGAGTGAGTGAGTGAGTGAGTGAGTGAGTGAGTGAGTGAGTGAGTGAGTGAGTGAGTGAGTGAGTGAGTGAGTGAGTGAGTGAGTGAGTGAGTGAGTATGAGTAATTGAAATGGAGCCCTGAATTGTAACACAAGAGGGAGTTTGAAATTCAAAACTCTAACTATAACTTTTTTAACTTTTTAGAATTATGTTCATACTAAGAAATAAAGGTAAATTAAAATTTATTAAGACTATAAAAATAAGTGAACGCTTACAATAAACTAAACCGATCTTACCTCAACTTTTCTTTTCAAAAATATAGACATGGAACTGTAAAGCTTAACACGCTCATTTGAAGGATTTATTTTTTATAATGTACGACATAGAATTCAATGAAGCGTGAAAATTATTTGAGTTCGCAGCGGAGGATGCCACCTCTTGAGGATTGAAGCAAAAATTTCCATTTCAAATTCATGGAGATAAAAATACGTGCACTTGCATATATGCATCACTCTCGTTGATTCACTCTCTTCCTATTTTCTTACTCTTATATATGTATGTCTAAGTTTATGTGTATTATGCGCATGTGTATGTGTATGTGTATGTGTATGTGTACGTGTACGTGTATGTGTACGTGTAGTACGTGTATGTGTATGTGTATGTGTAAGTGTATGTGTACGTGTATGTGTATGTGTATGTGTATGTGTATGTGTACGTGTATGTGTATGTGTACGTGTACGTGTATGTGTACGTGTACGTGTATGTGTACGTGTACGTGTACGTGTACGTGTACGTGTACGTGTACGTGTACGTGTACGTGTACGTGTACGTGTACGTGTACGTGTACGTGTACGTGTACGTGTACGTGTACGTGTACGTGTACGTGTACGTGTACGTGTACGTGTACGTGTACGTGTACGTGTACGTGTACGTGTACGTGTACGTGTACGTGTACGTGTACGTGTACGTGTACGTGTACGTGTACGTGTACGTGTACGTGTACGTGTACGTGTACGTGTACGTGTACGTGTACGTGTACGTGTACGTGTACGTGTACGTGTACGTGTACGTGTACGTGTACGTGTACGTGTACGTGTACGTGTACGTGTACGTGTACGTGTACGTGTACGTGTACGTGTACGTGTACGTGTACGTGTACGTGTACGTGTACGTGTACGTGTACGTGTACGTGTACGTGTACGTGTACGTGTACGTGTACGTGTACGTGTACGTGTACGTGTACGTGTACGTGTACGTGTACGTGTACGTGTACGTGTACGTGTACGTGTACGTGTACGTGTACGTGTACGTGTACGTGTACGTGTACGTGTACGTGTACGTGTACGTGTACGTGTACGTGTACGTGTACGTGTACGTGTACGTGTACGTGTACGTGTACGTGTACGTGTACGTGTACGTGTACGTGTACGTGTACGTGTACGTGTACGTGTACGTGTACGTGTACGTGTACGTGTACGTGTACGTGTACGTGTACGTGTATGTGTATGTGTATGTGTATGTGTGCGTGACCATTACCCGAAACGTGGGACAGGTTCTGCAAAATTTCCAAACAGGAAGCCGCGTCCGAGATCTTCAAGTCACCAATGATGCAGCAACAAGTGGCACTCGTCCAAATACCCATTTCTGGCAGCCTCTTTGAATTTTTCCAAACTTTAGTTGTTAATACCAGTTGAATGAAGTTCGTTGCAATTTCTTATTTTCTCATATATGAATTTGATTTGTTGTGACCAGTAAGAATTGATGAATTAAACCAAATTGACTTAAACGTAAGTCTTCAAGAATAAACTAACCTAGGATCACCAGCGGCGGATCCAGGGAAGCCCAGGAGACCCGGGCCCCTGTTAGAAGTTTTAACAAAAATGTAAACTTTAATTTTTTTTTAGCTTTTAACGTCATTTTGTTTTTCTGCTGCCTGATTCTTTATCTTTACTAAACTCACCTTTCAAACATCAATAGTTCTGATGTATTATAGATATTACAAAAATATCCGGTTTTTTTAAACCATATCATGAGGCGCTGGTGGCAGAGCTGTAGAGCGTTCCCCTGTCGATCGTTAGGTCGGCAGTTCGAACCTCGCCGGCTTCACCAGCGTAACTCCCTTAAGCAAAGAGTTCACTCGCATTGCTAAAAGGGTAGGCGCCTATAAATGGCTGCCTTTGCAAAGAACCCTTTCTCGTGCTGAATCATAATTCAAAAAATGCAAAATATATTTCAAATAATATCTCAAAAAGCATGTAGACCTTCATCGGAGGTTCAGCAAAAAAATTAAAATTTCAGACTCACCCGTTTTTACAGACCTAAAATCCCTATAAACTTGGCAAAAAATTTCGGCCTGGCTCTTCCCTTCTAAAGACCCTAAAATCACGGCTCTGACGTACCTGGCCAAAACGGTGTTTCTCGGCAGTTTTATGTAGGGTTTTACGCAGAACATTGGAATTGCCATAGAGCAGGTCATGGCAATAGAGAAGGTTTTTGAAAGCCAAAGAGGCATTGCGAGTGAAAAATTCTATTGAATTTTCATCAATGCATAAAAAATTATATAAAAATTGGCAAAAACTAATAACTCCAAGGATTTGAAAAAAGATAAAATTACAACACAAATGATTTTGAGGTTGGTCCAGAAGAGTTTACAGAAAAAAGCATTTTATTTCATTCTCGGACCATTTAATCAATCAGCTTAAGGAACACATTAGGAAAACCATATTTTGCCGTCTGTGATAAGTGATAACTTTTTTTCGTCTGGTTGAAACGATTATAGTATTTAATACTACAGCTAAAATCATTCTCAGAATTTAAGTGTCTGATGATCGAACCCTGCAATCCGCAGCATGATGGATAAAAGAGGTGTCATGTGTTGACATTGCGACAGAGGAAAAATATACAGAAAGAAAGCAAAGAAAAATTGGAGAAAAAAGTTATTAAAAGCTCAATATTAATTTTTTCTGTTGGTTTAGCTAAATTAAAAAAACTCAAGTTATCTTACAACGGGCTGGATAACGACATTAATAAAAAATTACAAAAACTAAAATCATTTTGGGCCCCCTTTAAGAAAGGTCTGGATCCGCCGCTGAGGATCACTTACAAATTTCCCATTAATATCCCTCTCGACGTATATCTTCATTTAGAACAATGAGAATGAATCTTTACTCGATTTTACGTATTAACTCATATGACAACCTACGTTCATCAATCATTTATTTTGTGACATATTGAAATCTCTTATAAAATAACCGATCACAGAAAAGTCATCCTACCGCTGTTACCTTCACCTTGCCGTCAGTTGTCAACTCACAAACGGCAAATTACACAGAGTGAATACTGGTTTTAAAATTTTTTCAAGTAACATTTTGTTAAGTTTTTAAACTCAATAGATACAGCTATATTAGCTGCTGTTACAATTTTTGATCTGTCTGTTATCTGTTTGGGTAGAATCTTGTCATGTTTGTTCGTCTGTTTTAAGTATTTTTTAAATATTTTTTAAATCTGTATATTAGTTATCGTGGATGAAAATTTTAATTGGTTGAATATTAAATAGATAACAAGTTCTTTT
The DNA here is from genome assembly GCA_963978895.1 of Erpobdella octoculata. Lineage (NCBI taxonomy): Eukaryota > Metazoa > Annelida > Clitellata > Hirudinida > Erpobdellidae > Erpobdella > Erpobdella octoculata. The sequence goes on from OZ022239.1 coordinate 16,874,496, forward strand.
TTATATTGAACACATTTTTTCGTAAAATAGTAGAAGTAATTTAATTTAAATTAAAAACTTGCAAAAACGTTAATTTTGTTACTTTTAAAGAAAACTAGTGCAAAACGCCAAAAAACTATTAATCTTCGTTTCAACAAATAAAGTAAAATGACTTCAGCAGAGATAGATTCGTGACCAAATATCTTCCAAATGATTGGTTAGATATTTGTTTTTTCTGCTATTGTCTAAAATTGAAAAGATTAATTTCCAAAAACTTGACATAAGGGATTTAAAAAAAAATGCTAGCATGGAAAACACCGCTTTCATCGTTTATATTTGTACATAAAAGATGAAAAAATCTAATTATTTATTTTATTAGTTTTTTTAGTTTTTTAACGTATTTTTTTATTCCGTCGCTTACATATCGCGTGCAAATCTGCACGTTAGAAATAACTTTATTATTAACTGTTTATGAGATAATCTCATGTTTAAATTACATAAAGTTTTGTTCTGAATTATGATTACAAGGTGTTGTTATAGAAATACAAAACAATGATTTGTCATTTAATATAATTAAAAATAAATTAAAATATTTTAATCTTTCAAGTTATAATAACAATATCTCCGAATATTATTCTGTTTTATTATTTTTTCTTTTACAATATCACATACATGTTTTCAATCGAACCAGTAAAATTTATCCTCATGAAATTGCAGGGTTCCCATAAAAGAACTTGTCTGAAAATTTATGTCATAATCATTTTGTCCAACACAAAAATAAGTTTATATTATTATTTAAATTACAATATTATATAAATACAAAATAAATATCTGTATTATCATTTGTATTACATTCATTTAGTTAACAACTTGATTATATTATAACCAAAAAAGTGTTTATTTCGGTTTTAAAACTTTTAACTCCAAATTTCCATTTTTCGCCGTTTCCATAACCATTTCGGTCGAAAAATTGATTTAAAGAATTACTATTTATT
>OZ022239.1:16880469-17136985 GCA_963978895.1 Erpobdella octoculata
ACTTTGTTTATTTTCAATGCAATCGCAATCACATGGTTTTTTGTAGATTAGAGTGTGTATGACAGTCGCAAAATTATGCAATTATAATTATTACTAAAACAAGCATTTTGGTGATTTTTATAAACACACAGTTAATGCATCCTAAACATCTCGTTTATGAATATAAATATTTTGTTAATGCATATAAATATTTCGTTAATGCATATAAATATTTCGTTAATGCATATAAATATTTTGTTAATGCATATAAATATTTCGTTAATGCATATAAATATTTCGTCAATGCATATAAATAATTCGTTAATGCATATAAATATTTCGTTATGGCATATAAATATTTCGTTAATGCATATAAATATTTCGTTATTGCATGTAAGTATTTCGTTAATGCATATAAATATTTTGTTAATGCATATAAATATTTCGTTAATGCATATGAATATTTCGTTAATGCATATAAATATTTTGTTAATGCATATAAATATTTCGTTATTGCATATACACATCTTTTTAATGTATATAAACATTTTTAATTAACATAAACATTTCTTTAATGCATATAAACACCTACTAATGCTTATATACATCTTGTTAATGCATAGAAGCACTTATTAATGCATATAAACTTCTTGGAGTGATGCTATTTGATGAAAACTAAACTGACATATTTGTTTCTTTATGGAAACAACTAGACAAAATAAAAAGTAATTTTACACAGCAACAGCTGATTCCAAGAGTGTGATTTCATGGCAGAAAACAATGACTATTTCAGTTCACCTCAAAGAGAGCAGGCAATTTTTATGACAAAGTATTTTTCTCCCTCAATACTTTTGGGAAATTAGAAGAACAAAGTTAAATTGAAAAAAGTTTGTGTACCGTTTTTCATTCGCACATAGTTTTTACACATTAGTGCTTACACATACCGACACACAGACACACACACACACACACGCAGACAAACACAGAATGAAAAACAAAAGCTTTTACTTGTAAAAATTGTACTTACCTGGCTACATTTAATTATAATTTATTTACAAATTATTCTTTTCAGAATTCCTTTCTTTTTAGTTATTACAAAAAATATTTGAGTAAAAAATAATAAAAATTGTCATAAAACTTTTTTTTAAATGTATAGTTGATAAAAAAAACTGCCAATAATTTTTAAATTATTATCCCTGAAGTTAATATGAACTCTCGATACTAATTTGTATAAATGGCATTCATGATATCCAATCAGCAGAAGTCATAAAAATCTCTTTAACAAAATCTCTTACAAGATTAGCATTATTATCAATTTCACTTTTTGTCAGCGAAATCTCTAAAATTTCACCAGAAATAAATTGATGTGAAAGAACATAGGGATTATAATGTATGAAATGTTTGTTCCGAATTTGCCGATGTTGCGATTTTGTAAGGATTTTGAGAGAAAAAAATAACCAGGTAAAATTTAAATGGTTACATTAGGCTGATTAAAATTGTGGTTTAATTTAAATTTATGGCGTTGAGTTGAGTGGTGATGTGATGGGGACATGAAAGTAATGATGAGGTTGGGATCTGGGAGTCGAGTTGAGGTGGGGGCCTGGGGGTCGAGTTTAAGTGGGGACCTGTGAGTGGAGTTGAGGTGGGGGCCTGGGGGTGGTAGCGACCTGAGGGTGGATTACTTCTACATGAAATAATAAACTGTCACCATTACAACATATATTCATTTACATATAAACAGGATTTGTTTGCTTAATAGCACATGGTCACATATTTCAAAGAAGACATTAACTCTTCAGAGAAGCATTAATTTTTTAAAGAAAAAATTAAAGTATTTTAAAATTTAAAAAAATAAATCATAATTTTTGCAAAAAACGTTTTTTAATGTGAATAAAGCACAAATTATACAAATTACTCAATTTTAATTATGTTTAAAAATATAATATTATTTTTGTTTGTTTATTTTTTTAAGAAGCATATTTATCATTAATTTAAAAGCCATTAGAAACTTTTCACGGTTTCGCCGTTCTTGGAAAACCTTTTTTCAATTGAGAATAAAGGTTTGACTCTGACGACGCTCTGCTTTTTACGTTAATCTCGTTTATTAAATTTTATAAATTAGGTAATTTTATGCTTAGATTGTCTCAAACTCAAAAAAGAGAATTACCAGAGCTGGTGTTAGCGTTTGGGGCTTGTAGATCTAACACCAATTGAAACAAAATGACGAAATTATTTTATTATATTTTTTTTTTTATATTTAGACAACGTCGATGATTTAACTTTTTAACAACAAATATAAACTTTCCCGCGTGCAAAAAACCAAGATGCATGCAAAAAACGTGTGTTTGGACTGGGAATTAAATTCTCTTGCAGATCATTCTTATGATAACATAGCCAATATGGAAAAGCAGAAATATTGGAGTCCAGGCACGCTTTGTTGTGCTGAATAGAAATTCTCGATCTCTGCCTTGTGTTAATCAAACGTTGAACTTAGTGATTGAATTGTAAATTGGGCTGGATCTTATATTTATATGGTGGGTTTCATTTTAGGGAAAGTATGTTATATTTTCATCATCACCACGTCAAATGTGTGAATCAACTACAATATTATTTATCAAAAATTATTGTAGCATTAGAATGGCCTTAAATATTACCAATGACTGCCAATGAGATAAAATAGTGAAATTTTTTCTATAGCTGAATCACTTTTTCGTATTTTGTCAATTTGATCTTCTATTTTATTAGTAGTTACCTGGAACAAATTATTTTTTCAACTGAAATTGTAGAAAATGCTAAAAACTAAAGTCATTCCACTAGATGTCATGCAAGCTTAGTTGGAAACTACTGGACGCTTTGTGCAACTAAAAAGTTGACCCTCGATTTGTCAATCGAATTGATCTCAAAAAATTCTCAAATTTTGCTTCTTTGCGCCATTATTAACTATTTCGAATTATAATAATATTTAAATTAATTATAGTAGTGTACGTAGACAAGTAGACAAATTTTATATCACAGAATTGGATACACAAGTACAAGTGTTTGTTTTGTTTATTTTATAGCAATTGAAGTAACAGCAGGGGCCGTATTCACCAACCGACATTTAATCAACGAGATGTTAGATGTTAACATAAAAACAATTTCCTGGTTTAATAACCCACGCTTTCTACTACTAATAAATTTCAAAAAACAAAATTTATGCATGGTGCATCCTCCTGTGCATGTAGTTCTAGTATTCTCGACGTTTGACTGTGCAACGTTTCATCGTCATCAATAGAATATTCAAATTAAGAAAGCACAAGATAAAACATAAAAGAAAGTATAATAAAAACATGACAAAGTCGAAATCGGTTAACCTAATGTTGCCGATTCCGATTAATCGGAATTTTGCACTAATCGGCAATATTCGATTTCCGGACCAAAAGTCGGAATATTTATATTCATTGCTCAATTATTCACCAGTGTAGTTGGTATATCTGTTCATCACTCAATTACTCATTAGATAAACATTAGCACAGCTGAAGCATTAGTGTAGTCAATAAGCTTAATGACAACTTTTTTAAATCCTTTATATTAACTTCACCTTTCTGTCTGTTTGATTAAACACAAACCCATTTCCCATCATCCAATCGATCTGAAACTTGGTCCATAGACCCGTTTGGACCAAACATTAATTTTGAAATATTCACCATAAAAACACAATAAAATCAATTATTTTGAACGCTCTGCTAAAAAATCTATGCGTTGTTCGGTGACGTTTATAAGCTATATCAACATACGTATTTCTTCCGAACGAGGTAATATCGCTCATTGTCGATTCTTAGATAAAAAAGTTTTACTTTGTAATTTTAGAACTTTTCCAATTTAAAGCTCAAGATTTCTGATATCTACAAAACCTTGTCACTATTTAGATAAGTTTAATTTGCTGTTGCTATGTTAGTTTCAATTTTCTGGTGCGATTGATTTTGATCGACTCGTTGTTTCCACTTGCTCTAATAAACTCCGTATTTGCTTTCGTGTGTTTCCACATGTCCGTTAAAAATTTAAAAAAAACTGAAAAAAGAAAACATTATAAATGATTTTTATAAAACGAAGTTTTTTACGCTTCACTTGTTTTGAAGTTTTTTTTCTAAGGCTCAACAGTTTTCTTGTAATCATATTATCTTTCGTTCTTCTATTTGTTGGCAATAAACAAAACCATGTCTTGTTGTTTTTAGAATTTTTTCTAGCTTTAGGCCGTGTTTCTTTAATTACAGAATATCTGAATTCCTGCACAAAGCGTCCAGTAGTTTTCAACTAAGCTTGCATGACATCTAGTGGAATTTCAGTTGAAAAAATAACTTGTTCCAGGTAACTACTAATAAAATAGAAGATCAAATTGACAAAATACTAAAAAGTGATTCAGCTAAAGAAACAATTTCACTATTTCATCTCATTGGCAGTCATTGGTAGTATTTAAGGCAGTTCTAATGCTACAGTGATTTTTGATAAATAATATTGTAGTTAATTCACACATTTGACGTGGTGATGACATCTAGTGGAAATCTCAGTTTTGAAATTGCGCTCTTTGAGCACTACTCATGCTACGTAGTATAGTCATGGCCAAGATTGTGTCCATTTCAGAGATTGGGGCTAAAGCCACCTTTCGACCTTTCATCCGCTGCTGGCGAGGACACGCTGTTTTGGGTTGAGATTTTGCACCTCTTGAGAAAGGCGTAGCCTAGCACGCTCTTAATTTTTTAAATTATGGCTACCTTATTTTTAATGATGAATTTAAAAAAGAACAATGAGTCTGTTAATTATTTAATTCTGCAGTTTTTACTGTTTGATCAAATTCAGCATGTAAATTAACTTAAGAATGATGTTTTATATATTTTTTTATTTTGTTGGGCACACAAAATTAACATAGCTTTGAGAAAAAGCAAACCGAAACAAATTTGTGTAGTTTTTTATGTCCCAAAAATGTTTGTTTGATTTCCTGAGACTTTGTTTTCCGGTTTGCCTGAACTTCAGATTTCATGGTTCTTCACAGGAAAAGCACTAATTGGGGCAGTTTTTTCAATGCGGCTTTTCTAAAATTAAAATACAAATTTTATTATTTTTTCATAAAATACTAAAGTTTTATTATATAAAACTACATCAAAAACAATTGAATAAATAATTTAAAACTCAGTAGTTTAAGATTAATTAACAAACACCAGGACGTTTATTAAACTGATAAACAGTGAATTTTGTAAAGAAGCAATTGATATTTTAAAATTTTCATCTGAAACTATACAATGATATAAATAAGCTTTTAATTGTCATTAAAAATAAATTTTAAGTTTGATAAAGTCATTTTGTGACTTTGTCATTTCGCCGTGAAATATTTGTAATACATTTGCTAAAATTTATAAACATCAAATAACACAGAAGTACATTTAAATTTTTGTTTTTAAACAATATGTAAATATACTACATTTTGTTTCCATTAAAATCAAAACAAAGCAGAACTCTTGTTTTGGCGTTGTTATATTTATAATTACAAATCTAAAATTATCCATAAAATCATAGTTATCAAAGAAAACACCGACTTGCGTTTTTCTATCATTAACTCCATAATTGTTATGGAAATGAGAAGAACAACAGATGTCAAACTCATGGAAATAACGAATAAACTGTGAGCTACAAATAAATTTAAAAAAAACTTTTATTATATAATTTTATAAGACAACAGAAATGTTTTATTATTTGAATTTACGAAAAGGAGCTATGTAAGTTCATTTTGATTGATTGAAGTCGAAAATAACAATAAATGTTAATTATTAAAATGCTAATTTCCGGTCAAGACCAGCCAGCCAGCCAGCACAACAACAACAATAATAATAATGGTGACAATAAACAAATCAATATAATGAAAGTAACTCCGCGAATAGCCTCAGACCTGATAACTCATCAGTGAGGAAATCTTTTTCTTCATATAAATAAAAATTTTCATCAATATCTGTGCCATTCAGTAGATCCCGCTTAATCCGTTCCTTTTCTAACGACCTGTTATTCTCTTTGAATAAAAGTTATTGTTAGTTTAAATTTAATTTGATAGTCTTTATTTGCGTCATCAGCCAACAAATGTAATAAAATAAAATGCGTTTTTGAGCAAGCACCAACCAACCTGTCATGCAAATGACAAAATCTGCGTCAAGAGAATTAACTATGAAATGAAAACTGAACGTTTGAGTGCTTAAAACAAATAAATATTTATCTGGCACTTCTTTTGAATCAGGTAGAGGTCCTGGGCCAGGAAGTAAAACTTCGGCTGTAAAGTTTGAAGAAAAAAACATGCCTTTATTAACTTTCAATAATACGACCAACAAATTTTACACATAAATTTTTAAATAAAAAAGTTTTAAATGGAACAATACAATGATCGAAAAAAAACCAATGTTCATTTTCTGAAACTTCAATTTAAATTTTTTTTATAAAATATATGTTAAACAAAAATACGGAATACAAATTTAATTAACCCACTTTCTATTTGCGCATCGTCATAGGGTGCTGGAGGAAATTTAATTTTTGTTTCTTATCTGTTTGTTATTTTTGTAATCCTTTCGATTTTTTAGATCTTCCATATTTAATTATTTTTGGTCTGTTATTTAAATTAGTTTGCATTTAAGCAAATGTCTTAGAGTAACCGGGCCTGAAATTTTATGCCTATGAAACAGGCAGGGCCGCAAAAAACAATCCGCGCTGGGCTGTAGTGAGCTAGCAACAAGAAGCTACATGTTTTAATAACGTAGAAATTGAATTTCTCAGTTATTTTGTAATTTGTGAGAGCACATCCAGTCTTCCTCCAGAGGTCAACTCCGCGGGGACAGTTGAATGCTTTAGAAAATGACTAACTAAAACGCATCTGTTGTGTGGCATCGAAGTTTTTTAGGACTTCAATGCCACTCTAAATTTATCAAACATTAGCTTTTCTTGTTTCGTGACGGATTATGAAAAGTAATTTTTGAACATGGCACCACAATCAAACTAGCTTCGGAGTCGCTGACTATTGATGGAAATTGTAAGAAAAAGGAAAAAAAACGTTTTAAAAATCTATGAAACTCCGTTTCAGATGTGGAAAGTTTAATTGCCAACGGAAGGTCTTTCCCAACTTCTGTCGCCAAGTGATGCTTGACGTGAAACAGGCACGATGAGATGTCCGAAAGACGAAAATCATCTGAATCGTCTAAGGCTGGCGACAGAGCTGGCCAAATAAAGATCCAGGCTGAAATAGAGTGGACATATTTTGCGCAGACACTTGAACACGAGTAGCACTACTTTGAAAACTACTCTTTGTGTTGGTTATCGTTTTAGCGGTGTTATTGATGACAAACTGAAGGCGGTTGTTGAAGTAGACCGACAAGTGCAGAATTGCTAGAGGGCGATACGTGGCAGAATGAAAGAAGTGAAATGTGTCTTTTGCCAAGGATGGTTATTTGTAATTTTGTGTGACAGGTCTTTTAGATTTTTCGGCAATTTGTTAGGTTTTATAGCCTGTGTGACGTTATTACAATGGTTATAGAAAATAACATTATAAGAATAAAAACCTTAATAAGTATTTAGATACACTGCTTCAATGTTCTTCATTGAAACCAATCATTATAGTAATCAATGAAAAAAACAATTTGTTAGGATGTGATAATCTTAAACTTTAAATTTTTGTACTATTTATTCTGCTAGCGCACCCTACCAAGTTGCACACTTTCTATGAAAAAACAACATCTAATGTAACAGTAACCACACAACAAAAGTTTGTTTGATTGTTAATGAAACCAAAATATTTTTGTGTTAGAAATAACAAGTGAAGCATTTAAAAACACTTTTTAAAAACTATTCTTATCCCAATTATCCGACTTATCCCAATTATCTGACACTCACTATAAATCGAAAATATTTAATTAAATTAAATCTAACCATGGGAAAAATCCGCAAAAATTCAAAAAACTACTATCATGGGAAAGAGTTCGAAATTGGGAAATTAAAAATAATTTGGTTTTGGTTTAATTTGTTTATTGGGATGATGATAAGCAAAAAAAACAGATCACAAGAAAAAGTACAACAAAATAAACATCACCAAAATGGAGTCTCCCAAGGGAATTACTTCCCATCTAGGGGATATCCTTATAGTAAATAATAAAAATGAGAATAAACCACAAACAAACAGAAAACACAAAATCAATCTCATTGAAAGAAAAAAAAAAAAAATATAAGTCTTCAGATTTCATTTCAAGAGTAATATAGTTTTAGATTAAGGCTATTCGAGTTGAAAGACAAGCAGAGAAATCAAATCATCAATGAACCAAGAGTTGAGAAATAGGTATATAATAATAAGAAAAGTTAAGAATATAGAATTAAGGTAAGAAACAAACAAGCTGAGAAAGAGACATGTGATCAATTTAAAAGTAAAATGAAAGATTTCAAACATTTTTTGAACAGTGCCATTGATTTAATTGATTTTAAATGAACTGGAAGGGAGTTATACAACCGAGGTCCCCGACAGCAAATAGAAAAACTTTTGAAAGTAGTACCACAAAAATTAGATCTATAGTTGATTGATGATCGCAAAGCAAATGTATGGATCTCCGAAGTTTTCTTGAACATATGAATGAACACATTAGGTAATTCTCCACTATTATATTTGAACATAAAAAGGCAAATTTGAAATTTATTTAATTGATATATGTTTAGAAGATCATTCAAAAGAAATGTCGGCCCAGTTGGAGCTCGATATGGCAAATGAAAAATGATGCGAACTGCTTTCTTTTGAAGAATGTGTAGTCCTCTTAATCTTGTTGGATAGTTAGCTGCCCAAACTATATTGCAGTATGTAAAATAGGGGTAAATCAATGAATAATACAGTAATTTTAATATTTTTTTGTCAACAAATCCACTAATTTTGTAAATGACACCTATGTTTTTGGAAATTTTCGATTCAATAAAAGAAATATGCTTGGACCAGTCCAAATGTTCATCTATTATAACACCCAAGAATTTAATGGAAGATACACATCTGATAGGATAACCGTTTATATTAAGAATGTTATCACAATAAGAAGCTTTATGCCTAGTACGAAAAAGAATATAATTAGTTTTTGTTTTATCGATGTTTAATGATAGTTTATTAGTTCGGAACCATTCATCAATACTCACGAGTTCATTATTCATAATTGAGATTAAGTCACTCAAGCAATTACCTGAAGCAAAAATACTCGTGTCATCAGCAAATAATAAAAATTCAACCAATGAAGAAGCCTTCAGTAGATCATTAATGTAAATGATGAAAAGCATGGGCCCCAAAATTGAACCTCGAGGTACACCACATAAAATATCACGAGAAAATGATCTTGAACCCTTAAATTCAACTAACTGTTTTCTGTTTAGTAAATAATCCTTAAGCCAGTCTAACACACAACCTCGAAAACCATAAAAAGACAACTTATCAATTTACAGATTTTGATCAACAGTGTCAAAAGCTTTGGCTAAATCAAGAAATATACCAATAGTATATTTACCATGTTCAACTGCTTCTGCAATTCTCGAGTATAACAAAATCAATGGCATAAAAGTTGAGTGACTCTTTCGAAAACCAAACTGTCTGTTATTAAGTAAAGAAAATTTCATCAGAAAGATGTATATTCTATAGAACATAGCTCTCTCAAACAATTTAGAGAAGTATGGCAGTATAGAGATTGGTCTGTAGTTGGTGACTTTGTCAACATCTCCTGATTTATGTAAAGGAATAATCTTTGCCACCTTCAGTTCTTTAGGGAATATGCCGGTTGCAAATGAGCAATTTATGATAGAGGCCAGAGGAGAAGCGATTTGATGGATGAATTCACTTGCGAAGGAGGGATCAATTTCATCAAGTCCACAACTGTGGGACGTGTTTAACCCTTTTGATATGCTCAAAATTTCCTCCGGTGTAACAGGATGAGTTTCCATAGACTGAACAGTTGGATCACCACAGTAGTCTCTGAATGATTTTTCGGTGGGTCTTATGCTGTTGGCAAGACTAGGTCCAATCTCTGAAAAGTATCTGTTAAATTCCTCGGCTATTTCAAGCGGCAAAACTAATGTCCTACCGTCAGGTGCGACATATTTATTAGTAGTGTTATTAGTTGTATGTCTGTTCATAATAGATTTAATAATCACCCATATTTTCTTTAGATTCATCTGATGTAACTGCAATTTATTAGAGTAATATTGTCGAATAGTTGCCAGTTTTATTGACTTAAATCGATTCCTGTAATCCACAAATTTTTTCTTATTTGTGGGAGTAGGATTCTTCAAATATTTTTTATAAAGTTTATGTTTGGTATGGCAAGATTTGAGAAGTGCTGGCGTCATCCATTCACACCCATTTTTCCCCTTTTTACCTATGTGATTAGTAGTTATCAGAGGAAAGCAATCTGAGTAGATCTTTTTGTATCTTTCAGCAAAGATGGAGTAAGCCAATTGTGCATTTCCATCTTCGCAAGCATGAAACACTTCCAACCATTCAGCCCTTTTAAAAAAATCACAAAATTTATTCTTCGCTTTATCATTATGTACTCTACGTGTATATAAACTAATCATTGTATAACTAGATGTAGTTGGAGTGAGTTTTAGATTTAAGAAGATGGGGTAGTGATCAGATATATCATCTATTACAATTTTTGAGATACAAGTATCCAATGGAAAGTTAGTAAAAATATTGTCAATAGCAGTAGAGCTTTTTGAGCCTTGTCTTGTGGGACTCAAAAAAACAGGAAGAAGGAAGTGTGTTGACAGTTCATTAATGAAAGTTGAAGTAGATTGATTACATCCGGCTTTAAGGAGGTTTATATTGAAATCACCCATTAGAAACACAGTTCTATTTCTATCTTGCAGAATAAGTCGATTCAACAGATTGTGAATTTCTTCATTGAAAACATTTAGATTAGAATTTGGTGGGCGATAGATGACTCCCAAGATAATATTCTTAAATTTTTCGACTATAATAGATATGAAGTAAAACTCAAAAGATGGAATATTTAAGGCATGAAATTGATCATCTATGATTGTAAGTTGTATCCTGGAGTCGACAAAAAAACCAACACCACCACCCTTTTTACCAATACGATGCTTAGATAAGAACTTGAAACCAGGCATTGAGATACTATCCAGTTTTTTCTCGTCCAGCCAAGTTTCAGTTACTGCCAGGATCTTCGCTTTACTATTGTGTTGCAAAATAGTCAGATCATTAATTTTATTCAGAAGGCTTCTGCAATTGATGTGAAGAAGAGAAAGATCGTCACTTCGAAAACTGTGAGTTAGATTGTTTAGTTCCTGAGGCGTCACATATTTATCTGAGTCTATATAAGATGAGACAAATAAATTTACATCAGGATCAAGGTGAGCATCAAACAAAAACGAATTTCTATCGTCCAAAGAACCAAAACTAATATCTTCTATATTGGTAGCCATCTTACTAATATTTCTGTAAGTCCTCCATCGAAGATATCCTCGATGGTCTGTCAGATTCAATCCTCTTGACATAGACATTACCATTCAGGGTCCAGACAGAGGCTATCTTTCCCTCTCTGAGCAAGGCTCTTCTCTTTGCAAAAAGACCTGAGCTTCCCTTTGTCAAGTGTTCATTGATGTAGATCCTGGGGCTACCATCCTGTTTGCGTAGTAATTTTCTTGAAATGTAAACCTTGTCTCTAATGGACTTCGAAGTAAAGGTAACAACAATTGGACGGGGCGCATTTTTGATGCCTGGTATTCTAATCCGCGGATATATCATTTTCAGAGACGGCGACACCGAGTTTTGAGTTGCAACATTTCAAGATACATTGAATTGTATCTCTTCGTGAAGGAGCCTTTTGAGTATTATCCGCCTCAGCATTTGTTGAGGCCTCTGCATATCGGCAAACCATGAATTACAAGGTTATTTGCTCTTGACTGGGCCTCCAACTGCTCAACTCTGAGGCTCAAAAACTTGTTCTCTTCACTAACTCTATTCAATTCTTTGACGTATGGTTTGAGTTCAGTTTTAATTGCCTCAGTTACATCCCTCATTATCGCCTCATTAATGAATTTCCTGAGTTCTACTATAAGAGTTGGCAACAATTTGTCCTTCATCTTTTCAGCCAAAGACTCCAAGTTTTGATCTTCCAACATGATATTTTCTGATTTTAATGTCTTGCGAGACATCGCGAAGCAAAAAAGTTTGTACTCTAATAAATTTTATTCATGAGTCCGATTAACCTCACAAAGCAAGCTAAAATAAGTAATTAGGTTAAAATGGGTTTAATTGTCATCTTGTTTATGGCAGTGGATAAATTTTTTTAACGCAGGGATTAAATGAAAAAAAGAAACTTTTTTTTAATTTTTTTAAGGTTAGTGAAAGGAGTTAGTTAACCCCTCGAGACACTCAACCTGAGCAATGCGAGTACACTTCTTGTTTAAGGGAGCTTCCAGGACGCATCGCCTAGTCTTTCCGGAATAACTAGAGGCAGATGTTCAAGGTGTCTGCCTCTAAACATCCTTTACCACATTGCCACCAGTCCCAAACATATATACGAGTATAATATGCTCATAATGAGCCTAGAATCAACAGCAAGAGGTTTCTAATGAAGTTAAAATCAACGCTATGCTCCTAACAAACTTCAAATCAGTAACAAACTTTTGCTTTTCGGCCACAGCCATGCTTTGTTTCTAAATTTTATCCAATAATGTCTCGAAGGATGCAGCCATGTTTTTGAGAACACGAAAACATTCTCCAACACTGCCATATCACCCTTGTTTTCCAGACACTTATTTCGAGCTTGCGTCCAATTTTTTGTTTCTTGTGAAGCCACAAAACAGCTGTTATCGTATTTCCAACTTCGAAACTGATCCAGAAAACACGACTCTAAAAATAAAGCTGCATGTTATATGACACTTATAAAATAGTAAAGAAGCAAACAAACCTTTGTAATTACCAGAATCAAATCCAAATTGACAAATGTAAAATTTTTTTTCTGTGGGACTTCCCAGTCGAATGAAAAAACTCGCATCAACATAACCAAACTTGTCGATACTCAAATCAAATTTTGTGCTCTTGACCTTAGTCGAGTCTGAAACCCACAAAAATGGTTTTAAAAGATTTGAATTAGATGTATACTTAAAAACTTAATGTGTTTGAAAAATTTTGAGCAAATAATTCTAACCATTGATCATCATAACATTCCAAAACATATTGTGTGATAGGAATAGCTCTATATTGATTAAAATGTGGCCGGAAATATTTTCATGATAAAGATATTGTTTTATCTCAGTTAAAGAACGTTCATCAAACAATTCCAAAAGCCACCACGAGTCATCGCTACACAGAAAGTCACTTATGGGCGTATTTTTCATTTCAATTTTCCTGAAACAATATGACCGAAAGCATCTGTGGGAGGAACAACTGGTAGATTGTTCAGTAAAGCAGACCGCAATGTTGACTAAAAAGAAGCTTAAATAAATCAATGCAATAAATATCGTAACTGGACTTTCACCGCTCATTTATCAAAGAAAGGAGACGCATGGAGACGCCATTCGATGGGGTGTAAATTAATTATATTTGAACTTTCAATTAAACTCTTTCACTATTATTAACCTTAGTTAGAATGTGTTCGATACATTTCAAAAAATCCTAACAAACTCATATACACATTTGGGTCGAAATAAAAATCCAAATAAACCCGGGCTTATTTTTGTTTAAATAAACGCTGTCATATCATTATCAACTGCTATAGCGCAAAATAATTTCTATTTGGAACCTATCGATTTGAACATTTCTTTTGTATTTTATTAAAGCTAAATTCACCAAAAGCTGCTTCTAGCTGCTATTTTACTTCTCTAAAAATCAGTCAAGGATTTGCTGTAATGTAATGCAATGAGAAATTGCATATTGTTACGATAGAGGATTGTAGGACTTTACAGTCGCACACATTTTTTAGTATTTTTTTTTTGTATTATTGATGTACATAACGAGACAACTGATGGCCTTTAATTACTGTAATTCAAGATTCTTCATATTTGAATTAAAAACTGCGATTAATTATTAAACCTTTTAGTAATTATAACATTGTTTAAAAACTATTTTTTCTACTGGTTTTAAAAAAATTCACCGACTTCAATTCACTGACGGAAAGTTTACTGACTGCAATTCAACGACGCAAAGTTCACCGAGGTGTTTTTGTTCCGACATAATTTCCGGTCGGTGAATTTAACTAATTGCTATCAATGAACTTCTCGTCAGTGACTCTTTTTATTTTTAACTGTATTTCTGGGTAAAAAAACAGATAGAGATGATACATTACTTTTTTCTTATTCTGCTCATCTCTACTCGTAGTGCAAAAGCGCAATCTGCAAGCAACACTGTCGATCCCCCCTTCCCCAGCAGTCCACCACACAGTCCTTATCTTTAAATCATTTTGCTTTGGATTTTTGATGATGGCAAATTTGTATTTGAGCAGCTGTGCGGCACTTCCTTTAGTGTTTTTTGTTTGTTTTTTTCTTGCTCTCCAATTACATCTGATTCTGTGATCAAAAGCTGTTGAATCTTAGGCATATTCTTTGTATGTCAGCATTGGTGCCAACTCCATTGGGCCCGATGAGCTCGGGCCCCCAATCTTGGATGCCAAGGACCGGTAATAAGGATGAGCCCCCTTAATAATTTGCAAATAATAAAAATGCTAAATTAATATTTAGCTTTTGACCAAACAAATTGTGTATGGCTGTTTTCAAACATACCTTCTACCCATTCTAATTTCCGATTTTAAATTCATTTTTCTTATAATGCATTATTTTAATTTATTTCTTTTTTCTGTTTTCCGCGCAGTATTTTTGAATGACTGAACAATGAAACGACAAAATATAATACTTGAATACTTGATTTTATTTCAAAAGCCAAAAAGGTTTGTATCATTGATATGGCAAACTGCATACATTGATGTTTAACAAAGCCGTACAGCATGGTTTCAAAGTGTGAATCTGATGACTCAACGTCAACGTCACTTCGACCTGTTTGTCCAACACGATGAATTTTGAGAGCTTCAAGTGTCAAGTCTTTTGTTGAACAATATAAAGCATTACTTTTATTTTTTGACGAAATATCAGCTGAATCAACTAGAGATATTGGAGCCAAATGCAGTGAGTTTCTCGCAGTCTAGAAGCATTTGATGTCTATTTTGCAATGAAGTTACCCGAGATAGTTTTTGCAACAAGTGAAACAGTGGCTTCATTTTTACAGTCTTTAAAACTGTCATTGGCTAAAGCTAAAATAACAAATTGATGATTTGCGAATCATTTGGACACAACAGCGCACTGAATCACGGTTTGATAGTCTCTGGGATGACGTTAACAAACCAAAATTTACATATAGAAGAGCCAAAAATGCCAAAAGCAAGACATCCTCTAAGAAGACTAGATAAGGGATCATTGCCACATGGGTTTACTGATCCAAAACTTTATTACAAAAGAATATATTATGCAGCATTTGATGCTGCAATGACCTGTTTACAAAACCGGTTTAAATCTCAAGCATGTGCAATGGCTCAAGATTTTGAACAAGTCATATTGAACTCCTTGAAAGTCTCATCCCCTCCGGAAAATATTGACGTCTCAAAACTGGTTGAATATTTTGACACAGACATTAACAAACTACGTCTCATTCTTCACTTAGAAATGCTACGAGATGTAATTTCACATGACCAGGAACAATCATCAGGTACTCAACATCATGGAAATCCTAGAAAAATATTCAGAATGTGATCAAACTTATGCGAAGTAAAACCAGACAGGAAATGTTCTCAGAAATTAGTCTTCTACTCAACCTTTTTCTGACATTATTTTGTCCTTTACAAAGCCTAAATTTTATTTGGCCCCCAATATCTTTCACAAGTCGGCGCCTATGTATGTCAGTATGCAACCAAAAATAGAAGAATGTGTTTATCCCCGTTACTTTTGTTTGTACCAACCATTTTTTTTTAGAAATTTCTGTTCATAATATTTCTTAATTCTCTAAAGAGCTGCAAATTAAATTGTGTTTCTTGATATATTTGCATTCCATAACGACTATACCCACCTTTTGACGACGGCATTAGCCATGGTCTGCCATGCGTTAGGACCTTTTGATGTTTAAAAAAACCTACTTTCCGTCATCTAATCAAGCTAAAATTTGGTATATTAAACTGCTGTCAATGCCAATGCATTTTATTAAATTTTCAGATTGATTAGATAAAATAAAATTTAAATAAGATATTAAATTTAAAGTAATCAAAGTTGTAAAAAATACAATTTTCATTAAAGAAATAAACTATCAGTTCATTCAAAAAGCAAATGACAAATTATAAATAGACGAAATATTTTTGCTGACAACGGCTGTTAACATGTTTGGATATATTTAAATTGCGCCGACTGTGACGCGCCGATAATCCGTTGATTAAGACAATCTAAACGTGCTTCGAATATTTTGCTGGTCGTTGCCTTTTTGTATACTACTCTGCTTATTTAAATAAAACAGTATGGCACAGACATACCCGTTTTTTGATGGCATGTTTTAATGCATACTTTTTTTTAAATTCATTAACACAAGTGTTATTTTGTATAAAAATTTACCGACAGATGATGACGACGATATTGAATCGCTGTCGATTTCACTGTCGAACGTTTTTTCTGAGCGAGATAAATGTGACAAAAAACAGCTTCAAAAGTTTTTGTGCGATCTTCCAAGGAAAAAAACATCTGGTAATTTTATTAATTTTTAAGATTATGTTTATATAAAGTACTCAGTCTTAATAAATGCATCTTAAAAATCTGGTGTTAAGAGGATAAGTTGCTAAGTTACTTTTCCTAACAACGGATTTTAACTTTACATAAACAATTTAACAGGATAGTAATTAATACCTACTATCCTTTTGAAATATTTATTCTTGGGTTTTTTTTATAAAGTTTAAAAAAGACATAAGACATCATCACACAGGGCCGGATTTAGACATTTTCAGACTGCAACTGCACACGGGCTCCCACCAGTAAGGGGCCTCCACCAACAACAAAAAACTACACGTTATTATAATTTAACTCTCTGTTGTTGGTATATCATACAACAATCGATAAAGTACAGTAAATGCAATTATGAAACAAAGGGACGTAGAGTCATTTCAAAGTAGCAAAATTTGTCGAGTTTTCTTTAAAGCAAATTCCGCTACTAGGTACTCAAAATTGACCTGACGTAGAATGTCTGCTTCTATGCTCATCAGAGCCAAATGAAACAGTCGATCATTTCCCATTGATGTACGAAGTCTGCACTTTATCAGTTTCATCTTTGAGAATGAACGCTCTGCGCTGCAGTTGCTGACCATTAGCACCAGATAAATGCGGGGAGCTATCTCCACATTAGGAAATGATTCCTGAACTTGCTTTTGGTGTATCAGCTGATACATGAAATTCTTTTTAGAGACATCTTTAGCTTGTTTGTTCTTGAATGCTTTAACAAAGTCAGCAAAGTGCACAAGCTTATTTCCGAGGCAAACATCAAAGTCATCTTTATAGACCTCAACAAAATTCGATGATGCTGTCAGTATCTCCTGTGAAAAAAGCACATCCAGTTTCCTCAAAGAAAAACGAACCATGACGAAATAAGCCGGTGTTTCAAAGCAGTGACAAATTGATCTATGACTGGTAGAAAATTTTCTTTACGAAATTTGTCTGATTGATTAAGGTACAAGAGCGGATTACTGAATTTCACAGCTGCAACAGCCAAGTTGAGATCTGAGGGTTTTGTAAAATTTTGCTTGTGGAATTAACTCTCTCTAAAATGTCGTTCCAGAAGACAGAACAAATGTTCGTCTCAAGTTGACACATTTGCTCTGAAAGTCCACGTGCCTTTCAACGTACATCGAACAGTTCATCTGCGTCATCAGTAATTTGATCAAGGGCTTGAATAAGCTTAAGATATCCCTGCAACAGAGCTTTTGTTGCATCAGCTCTAGATGACCATCGCGTAGTTTTGATTCTTTTTGAAGCAGAGACTGGTAGATGTGTTAGTATTTCATAGCGACGTGTGGAAGCAGTGAAAAAAACATAAATCTCCTCGACCACTCAAAATTGAGAAAATATCTTACAAGGAAGTATCAAAACAACTGACAAACTTCAGAAAAAATTACTGTATTAATAAGATAATAGAAGAGATACAAAAAATTTCTATTTCTTAGATTTTTTTCAATTATTAAGTGATTGGAAATTATCTACGGCAATGCATAGTTTTAAATATTTTTTGAGCGTGACCTCCCGGATCTCCCGCTTCAAGAGAGCATGGGGGCCTCCACCACCACAATGCACAGGGGCCTCCACCACCACAATGCACAGGGGCCTCCACCACCACAATGCACAGGGGCCTCCACCAGAGTAAATCCGACCCTGTCATCACCAGTACTTTAACACCTTAAAATTTTAATATAAACTATATAAATTCCAAATTCTATTTCTATTTCTATTTCTTACTTTTGTAAAAAGGTCCAGGTCCAGGAAAGTACAAGTTGAAAACACTGACTGGACAAATTGATCATGACATAACCAAGCACAGAATGCCAGCTTTTACCATGAACCCACGTCCACATCAAAGTGAGTTAACTTTGCATTGCTAACGAAACATAGAAATGACAAACAGTCTTATTTTGTGACAACGTCTCTGGTTGCTTTGTAATCATCGCAAACAAAAAGTATTTTATTTTTTCAGAGGCAAGGATTTCAAGTTCTTTCGACTCACTTTCAGATCGAATAAAGCCATTTAAAGGATGGACTTTTGCTGGACGATATGGTACCAAAATACCAATAACGCCAGCACCCAATGCCTACGATGTTTCCAAAAGCCAGCTCCGTACTAAAATTGTCGCACCGAGCTTTACATTTGGTAAAAGGACAAAATTTTCTAGGTGTTTCAGTGCGCCAGCTTCTAATCTGTATTTACCATTGGTCGGCATGAGATCTCGGGGATCTTTTTATCCGCCAATTCCAGGGTTTTCGATTTTAAAAAGAGATAACCACATTTCGTTTTCTAGAGATTTAGCTAAAACTCCGTTTTCCGGTAGCATTGCGGTTCCTTCGACAATTGGAAGTGGTCCCAAATTTTCTATTAAAGGCTTGAACGACGGCCCAGCGCAATTTAAAACACCGGCACCAAACGCTTATAAACCTGAATGTGTGATGTTCAATAAATTGTCGGCACCTCAGTTCAGTTTTGGTGTGAAACATTCCCGTTTTGTGATAAGTGCTGCTGTCTGATTTGTTTAGAATAGCAACATAAGCCTTTTTAGTCATTTTCCTTAAGTAAGAGTTATTGATTTGCATAATTTGTTATATGATAGATTAAGTCCTAATTATTAAGTTGTTTTCATTTTTAAGTTTTAACTTTGCCTTAAACATAAAATACTTTTCAACATATGTGTTTTAATTTATTTCATTAAAAATAATATTTGGTTCTCTACCTCATTACAATGGAAAGTGTTTATTTTTTGTAATCTCGTCAGCTTGTTTATAGCTGACTAGCGGGGTACCCGGGGTTGCTCGTGGTTTTTAGAGGTTTTTCTAATGTTTGTCTTTCTTGCTCCCGTTTCTTTCCCCGCTTGCGCTCCCGCTCCCGGTCGTTATCCGTTCTAATTCATATACAATGATAAACGTTGAGCGCATTATCTTTTTTATAAATGTTTGTTCACAGAAATGTTGATGTTTTCTAAGCGCTCAACCTTTTTCATTGTATATGAATTAGGAACTGTTTTAAAATAAGTTACCATAATGTGACAAAATTATTCAGAAATTCAGCCAGGCTTATAGGTAAATTATTTTATCGTTTTTAGGCGCGAGAAAAACGTTGCGTTTTTTTATATTTTCTATGATGTAAACATTATTTTCTACTTTTTCCTTTTTGAGAGATAAAATTTTGTAAGTATTTGAGCTTTTAGATTAAATGTATTGCTGCGATGTCTACAAATCGAGCTCTTTGATTTTCATATATATACTAGCGGGGTGCCCGGCGTGGCCCGGGCTTTTTAGAGGTTTTTCTATCGTTTTTCTCTCACGCTCCCGTTTCCTTTCCCGCTTGCTCTCACGCTCCCGGTCGCTTTCCCACATTTCGACCACCTAGAGCTCTAAAACTTTCAGGAAAGCTTTATTCTGGATGACAAGATGACAATACATAAATTTAATGTTTCCGACATGAATTAGGCCTTAAATCAATTAAAATTAATCAAATCAAATTAATCAGACGGTTCAAGATGCTCTTTTATAGGAAACAGAGATATATATATATATATATATATATATATATATATATATATATATATATATATATATATATATATATATATATATATGCATTTCTATCTGTTGCATTTTCCTATGAAAATGACATAATTGCACATTTTTGTTTTTCCATTATAACATTTAAAATAATTTTAAAAAATATTTTTTTTAGCCTACAACTTTCCTCAGACATACCAAATGTACACGAAAAATTTAATAAAAATCGGTTCAGCCATTTCGAAGGAGTTTGAAGTCAAACACTATGACACGAGATTTTTATATATATAGATAGTAGTTGATCCAGCAAACGTTGTTTTGCCTTTTAAATTATTTTGGTTTTTTTTTTATTAAAAGTTTAATGTACCAAATTATGACAATTTAAAAAAAATCAATCTTGAACAGCAATCGAGTGTACAATGCACGGGGTTTTTAAAAGTTTTTTTTTATCGTTTCTCTCACGCTCCCGTTTCCTTCCCCGCTTGCTCTCCCGTTTGCTCTCTCGTTCCCCTTTGCTCTCCCGCTTCCGTTTACTCTCCCGTTTCCGCTTGTTTTTCCGTATATATATATATATATATATATATATATATATATATATATATATATATATATTTTATATATATATATATATATATATATATATATATATATATATATATATATATATATATATATATCTATATATATATATATATATATATATATGTCTGTCTGTCTGTTTGTCCTTTGTTTTTTCAAAATAACTTTTTTGAATAATTTTAAAGAAATATTCCAAATAACCATATGGACCTATCCTCAGACAAACAAAATGTACAGAAAATATTTAATAAAAATCGGTTCAGCCGTTTCGGAGGAGTTCAATTTCAAACACTATGACACGAGATATATACACAAAACCGATAATGAAACAAAATAATAATATTTATTTTTCAAGAATGACATGTTAATTTATTTTACTATAGGGAGATATTAAAAATAAATTATATAATAAAACTGTTATACATTTAAAAATACGGTCGAAAAGCAAAATCTATTAATTGTCAAACGACAGATCTACGTCACATCTCGCGCAACCATGACATTGTTAAAACGGAAACCATCTCTGAAGAATTGCCAAAATTAAATTAATTAATTAAAATGCCACGTAATTTTACACAAAACGTTATCGTCGACGTCGCATAGTTATATTGTCACAATGCAGAACTGCCGCCATTCTTGCCAAAAGAACATTTTCATCATTAACTGCTTAATTTATCAAAACAATCTCATTAGGCACAGCTGAAACTGCACGGTCGTCACACAATGTCGCATCTACCGAAACCCGATCGCACGTAGATGACGAGTTGTCGCGGACCGGCTGGCCAACGCTTTCGTGTCGAGAGCCGTTACTGCTCTCACCGCCGCCACTTTCAGGGTCCACGACATGATCCATAGCAGATGTCGACATGGACGAGGGGCCGATATCTAAGTTATCTTCAACAGGATCACCACACCGCTCCTCGCACGGCTCGAAGGAAAAAAATGTTCAGGACAAGGCATGCAAAAAAGGCTGTGATGAACCGTGCAGATATGGCGACGATGAGCCAAAGAAAGACTCTGTTGATGAGCTAAAGAAGGACTGGAATAAACTGCATCAAACGGTCAAGAGACTTGACCATTTTGTTTGCGAATTGCGGTCAAAGCCACGAGTAAAGATCAAGGTATTTTGGTGTTCGTGGCCGAGTCGCATTTCTCAAAAGCGACTATGCTGTTCGGGACGAACATAATTAAGAAGGGGGTAATAGTGTAAAATCACTGGTTTGATGATCAACTTCCTATTGATAAACCTTAACGACGGTTTCAGAACATTTATTAGGGCATTTATTAGGGACATTAATTATTTATTTATTAATAGCCTTAACAAAGCCTTCATTTATTATTTTCCAATAAACTGCAAAACCATTCTATTGAGCCGGTATACGATTTGGTGATATCGTAACAATATATATATATATATATATATATATATATATATATATATATATATATATATATATATATATATATATATATATATATATATATATATATATATATATATTTATTTATTTATTTATTTATTTATTTATTTATTTATTTATTTATTTTTCACAAACGAGTGGAAGGATTCAATGAATCGCTAACTCCATCCCGAAAAAAATATGTACAATAACATTTACAGTCAGAATGACAAAATAAGTAACATTCTAATGAGAAGAAAATAATAATAGTGATAGTATTAGAGGAAAACATCGACAGTAAGATGGCGACTCATTCAACGTATATCAGACAAAAGTAGAGATAAATCCATTTGAGCAATAAGATGTTTAAATTCCGAGAAAGTAGGAGAAGAAACAATCTGGTCCGGCAATGAATTCAAAACATTCACAACACGATTAGAAAAAAGTACTTGGTAGTATCTACTGAAAACACATTTGTTCGAAGTCTGTAACTGTGACCCCTGGTTGCTGGGTAGTTGGTGGGGTGAAAATGATGCACCAGATTGGTGCATACATTTCCATGCAATATCTTGTAACATAAGCTGAGATCTAACACAAGCCTTCGGTAATCGAGAGACTGCAAACCGAGCATCTTAAGGCGGGCGGGGTAAGGTGCCTGACGAAGATAGGGAATATTCTTGGTGAATCGTCTTTGAATTTTTTCTAACTTGTTTATCAGAAATCTATGGTGAGGACTCCATACAGAGGAGCAGTATTCGAGGAGTGGCCGAATGTACGTGCAAAAAGCTTTCGCTAGTGTCTGATGGTTTCCTGAAGTAAAAGACCTGTGGATAAGTCTTGATCTGATTGCGGCAGTGTGTGTAATAACATTTATGTGGTTCTTGAAAGTAAGACCTTCATCAATAGTTATCCCCAGATCCCTCATTTGAGCAACATTCTCAAGCTCATGTTTATTTACAAAATATTTAGAGATTTGCCTTCGACTGTTCTTGCTGCGACAAATCGTACATAGTACACATTTTTCAAGAGCTAAGTTGAGCTGCCATGTCTTGCTCCACGACATCAGCTCGTCAATAGCCATCTGTAGATCACATGTAGACGAACCAGAACTGGAATAGAATTTGATGTCGTCAGCGAAGAGCTTAATCGAGATCGTTTTGTTAGTAATATTTTCAACGACATCATTAATGTAAATAAGAAACAAAGTAGGCCCAAGGACACTACCTTGGGGAACGCCGCTTGTAACATTGGATTGATTTGAAAGTGTTTCGTGAACTCGTACATATTGAGTACGATTGGATAGAAAGTCAACTAGCCAAACACTGAGATTGCCGTTAATACCGTAGGCACGAAGTTTTATTGCGAGCTTTGAGTGCGAGACGGAGTCGAATGCTTTTTGAAAGTCAAAGTAGATAATATCCGTGTGTTTCTTCTCCTGTATCGCAATGGACCAATCGTATACACTTTCCAACAGATTTGTACAAGTTGACCTTAAGGGTAAAAATCCGTGTTGTTGTTCACTAATAAGATGATTAGTGAGAAGGTAGGAAATGAGTTCCTTATTAATTATTCTTTCCATCACACGACAACAACAAGATGTTATGGAAATAGGTATGTAGTTCTTTGGTTGATTAGTGGGACCCTTTTTATGGATAGGGGTGACGAAACTCGATTTCCACTCCTGGGGCAAACGCTGAGATTTCAAAGACAGATCAAAGATATGACATAGTGGCAGTGCTAGGGTGTAGTAGCAATTTTTGAGCAGCACATTTGGAATACCGTCGGGGCCTACAGAAGCAGAATTTTTGAGGGTTTTCAAAGTTTTAGAAACTAATTCTGGAGTAAAAGTGACCGCACTCAAACGACTTTCCGTACGCATATTTAACTGAGGGTTCTCCCCATCGTCAACCGTGAAGACACGGGCGAAGTAGTCGTTAAAAATGTCAGAAATCTCGCCTTCGTCAGAGGCGGTGGTCCCATCAGTTCTTAAAACAAGCCCGATTCTAGAGCGTGGAAACAGCCCTCGATTCACGTATTTGTAAAATGAACCAAGATTATTTTTAGCCACAAGGCTCTTTTCATAACTAATTTGAAAGGCTAAAGCGGACTGGGTGCATTTTTTTGCCATCGAAGAATATTTTTCCCTTGCCTCCACAGTCTGGGTAGATTTCCAGGAACGCCAACATTGCAACTTTTCATGGTAAAGTTGTCTCAGTGCTCTAGGAGTTATTTTCACACGAGTTTTAGTGGCAGCCCTGAACTTACGTCTCAATGGAATAAATCTGTTCACTCCTTTAAACAGGTAGCATTTAAACATTCGCCAGCATTCATCAGAGGAAAAACAATATTGGAAAAGATGGTCCCAAGGAACTTCATTTAAATAATTATTGAGTAACTTGTAATCTCCTTTACTGAAATTGTATGAGACAGAGTGATTGTCTGTTGTCTGGGGGACATAGTCGTTGAGCTTGAAGAGTATCGTGTTATGGTCACTAGACGCAAGAGGAAATATCACATCGATTGTAGAAATTAGCATTGGATCGCCAGACAGGATAAGATCCAGAATATTGTCATTACGGGTAGGAAGATGAACAAATTGATGGTAACCTAGATCGTCAAATAGCTCCAGGAAATGATTATATATTGTGTTCTCGGGTGCCAGATAATTCTCCCAATCAATACCTGGCAAATTAAAGTCACCCATAAGACAGACACGGTATTTCACAGAAGATAAGAATTTAATACATTGAATGCTGTCTTTGGCGTATTGATCCGCCATGCTGTCAAAACCGCCTCTGCGATAATATGTTATGAGTCGACATGGACCACTATGAAGCAAAACATCAATACATGTGATTTCAATAGATTGGAATTTTGCAGGAATAGCTATAGGTTTGAATGGGATTTCATTCTTAATAATAAAGGCAACCCCGCCGCCTCTAGATGGTCTGTCCCAACGGTTTGCAGAGTAGCCCATGGGTAAAAATAGACTGTCAGGGTCCTCAGGAGACAACCATGTCTCAGTAACAGAAAAAATATCAACATTAGATTCATCCCAAAAATACTCAAGTTCCACAATCTTGTTGAGGAGACTTCTAGCATTCGTAAGTGCTAAACAGCATCCATCCTTTTTTAGAAAACTTGTAGCAGCAACATCACTGGATCTTGAACAGGGCGGCCTTATAAAAAAATTTTCATGTATGACAAGACATGGAAATTCCCTGGCTTCCCTCTTATCCTGAGTACCCATTTATTTATGTCATCTTTGAGACTAATTTCTTTCCTTTTTCGTACAGAAGCTTTATGCATTGCTCCTTGTCTTCGATTGACAAGTCCTGACTAAGGATCACCATTTTGTAAGACTCACTTTTCTTTAGTCTGAAGCTGTTCTCAAGCACCAAATTTTTAGTACTTTGGTTGTCAAACCTGACCAGGACCGGTCTTGCCCTTTGAGCATTATCAGTCCTTTTTCCCAACCTGAAAAGCTCCACAACTTCGGCGTCCAAGTCCTTATCTGTTATCTCTTTCAGAAGTTTTAGAATATCCTCTTTGTCTTTTGCTTTGGAATTTGGGTCATTCTCAGGCAAGTTGTAGGCTATAAAGTTGTTTTGTCTTTCAATTCTTTTGTTGTTTATTTTAATAATCCCAACAACTGATCTCTGTACAGCACCAACATTCTGATTTAAAACCTCTACATTTTCTTTAAACAAGCTAGACCATTCTTTTTTCATCATTTGGTTTTCCTGTATCCTTTTATTAGCAACATCTTCTAACTTCAGACCTAATTCTTGGATCTGCCCATTTTGTTTATCTAAGGCCACTGTTAAGTTGTCACTCTTTTTAATCATGTTTTTAATTTCTTTTATGTCTTCAGCCATCTCTTTGGTTTCCACCTCTTTTGCCTTGACATTTTTCAACTCAACCAGAATCTTTAAAATATCCTAATTTTCTTTGAGGCAACATTCACACAGCTTAATACCAAGCATTTCGGCTGTGGATCGTCCATCCAATACTAAGTCCTTCTTTGTCTTTGGCGGCATAACTTTACAACTTAATGAATTCCGTACGAGAGACCCCAAGTTGACGGGCGATAATTATATTGCGATAATTAAATAATGTCAAATAAACGGAAAAAAGTATCGGTATTATTAGAAAATCGTTGTATATTGCAATTTATACAAATAATTCTGTGCCACAATTGATATTTTTGAAGAAAATCGACTTTTTCCAAACGTATATATATATATATATATATATATATATATATATATATATATATATATATATATATATATATATATATATATATATATATATATATATATATATATATATATATATATATATATATATATATATATATATATATATATATATATATATATATATATATATATATATATATATATATATATTAAAAATGAGTCTCCATTTAGCCGCTATGAGTTTTATAGATACTTTCTCAATATTTCGGAACAACGTTTTTTGTCTACTGCAACACGTTTTAAGAAAAGTATTAACATTTAAAACCTTCTTTATTTCAGACTTACGGGCCGTTTCGGCTTTCGCCATCTTCAGAGTCTGTAAAATACAATCGCGTAAAAGGAGGCAAAAGATAAGAAAACATGTAATAACTAAATATACAAATAAACTAATATCCTTATGGAATTATCTTAATAGAAGGATATTAATAAAAATAATCAAATTTAGACACTGTCATTAAATTAACGTACATAAAATAAACAGGAGTTATGAGGATAAAATGAGTATAATTAAAAACGTTTAATTAAAGGATACCGTAATGTGACCAAGTTATTCAGAAATTCTGCCAGGCTCATAGAAATATTATTTTATGCTTTTTAGGGCTAAAAAACGTTGTTTTAAAAAAATTGTATTTTTATGATGTAAAAATTATTTTCTACTTGTTCGTTTTTTGATGGAGAAAATTTTATAAGCATTTGAGTTTTTAGATTAAATGTATTTTACTAGTTTTTTTCGCTAGGTGGCAAATCTTAGTCCGTTGAATTTAAAATATTATAACTTTTTACACACTTTTACTCAGAGATGGGCACTTTAACTACTGTAGTTGCAACTACTGTAGTTATAACTACATTGTTAGTAGTTATACAGTAGTTATAACTACTTTTGTTTTTGGGTAGTTGCCATGTAGTTATAACTACTTTTATGATCTAGTTAAGTAGTTATAACTATTTACAATTATTTAACCACGTTTTGTTAGGACTAAAGCAAAACTAAACCAGGTATGCAAAAGCGCATTAAACCAAGTTATGAAACCAATAGTAATTGCCATCGATGTACGGCAAGGGGAGAGGACAACATACCTGGGTCATCTAACTCCGACAATAATTGGATTGCGATCAAAACTTGAAAGATCAACAGACAAATTGGTAGCTCCTTTTGTGGAGGCCTTGACCTCTGGCATCAAGAAGCGCTTTCAGTCTATCTTAACAAACGATCAACACTTGATTGTGTCTGTGCTTCTACCACAGTTCAAGTTAAGGTTCCTATTGAAAGGCAAAAGATTGGATGTCAAACGGAAAGTGTTAGCATATATTCAACAACTTGCAGATGAGATTACTGAAATTCGTGGAAACTGCCAACAAGAAACAGCTGCAACTGAATTTAGTAGACATGAAGACGAGGACGATTTATGATTCGTATGACTTTGCCTAGCAAAGAACTGGAAGATTATCTGGGATCTAAAGCATCGAATGTTCAATCACTAAAAGATTATCCATCTATACAGAGCGCGTTCATAAAAAGAAATTCTGTAGTTATAACTACTTCTGTCATGAGGTAGTTTGTAGGTAGTTATAACTACAATTAAAGTAGTTAGTGCCCATCACTGCTTTTACTTAACTTGACTTCTTTGTCTATCTGTCTGTCTGTCTGTCGTCAAATTTTGCAATCGATTTTAAACTAACTTCCAAATGAGCTAAAAATTTAAAAATTTAAACATACCTCCGAATTGATTAACAATACATCCTATCAAATTTTCGGATCGATTGGACAAAATTTAATTAAATAATTATTTGTGATATTTTCGTCGAACTATTTATTGTCTATGCTAATATTCTCGTTGTTTATGTAACAGAATGTGGCCTACACAATCGATTATATAAAAGTGTGTTTTTAAAAAACTTTGTTTTTTGATTCACTGATTGACTGACTGACTGACTGACTGACTGACTGACTGACTGACTGACTGACTGACTGACTGACTGACTGACTGACTGACTGACTGACTGACTGACTGACTGACTGACTGACTGACTGACTGACTGACTGACTGACTGACTGACTGACTGACTGACTGACTGACTGACTGACTGACTGACTGACTGACTGACTGACTGACTGACTGACTGACTGACTGACTGACTGACTGACTGACTGACTGACTGACTGACTGACTGACTGACTGACTGACTGACTGACTGACTGACTGACTGACTGACTGACTGACTGACTGACTGACTGACTGACTGACTGACTGACTGACTGACTGACTGACTGACTGACTGACTGACTGACTGACTGACTGACTGACTGACTGACTGACTGACTGACTGACTGACTGACTGACTGACTGACTGACTGACTGACTGACTGACTGACTGACTGACTGACTGACTGACTGACTGACTGACTGACTGACTGACTGACTGACTGACTGACTGACTGACTGACTGACTGACTGACTGACTGACTGACTGACTGACTGACTGACTGACTGACTGACTGACTGACTGACTGACTGACTGACTGACTGACTGACTGACTGACTGACTGACTGATAATCAACGCCGAGCTCAAACGGCTTATCCTAGGAACGTGAAATTTGGAACTTATACTACTTTTATAGCGTAAGCACCCACTAAGAAAGGACTTTTGAAAATTTTGCTCCTGATAGGATGAAACTGGAAAACAAATGTTTTTCCAAAAAAACGTATATCTCGAAAACCAAAACCGAAGGGTTTTTGAAATTTGGTATCTAGATTCCTCTTAAAAATTGAGAAAATACGTGTTTCACCATTTTTAAAAAATTTGGTTTCCAGGACCTCAAATATGGGCTGGAACATAGGGTTATTTGTTTTTTAAAGTAAATGCTACTCAGAAACTGAAAATGCTACAGATGTAAATGTTAATATTTAGTATCTTCTTAAAAAATAATAATTTATATGTTTCGCCATATTCTGAAAATTTGGTTTCCAGGACCTAAAATGTAGGGTGGGAAAAACTAAAAAAGTGAAGGTTTTAAAATTTGGTATTTGGGATTTTCTAAAAAATTAAAATTATACATGTGTAACCGTATTTAAATAATTTATTTTCTGGGACCTCAAATATGGAATGGAAAATATAGATGATAAGTTATTAGAGTAACTGCAACTTAAAAATCAACAATCTATCTATCTATCTATCTATCTATCTATCTATCTATCTATCTATCTATCTATCTATCTATCTATCTATCTATCTATCTATCTATCTATCTATCTATCTATCTATCTATCTATCTATCTATCTATCTATCTATCTATCTATCTATCTATCTATCTATCTATGTATCTATCTATCTATCTATCTATCTATCTATCTATCTATCTATCTATCTATCTATCTATCTATCTAT
Organism: Erpobdella octoculata; assembly: GCA_963978895.1. Lineage (NCBI taxonomy): Eukaryota > Metazoa > Annelida > Clitellata > Hirudinida > Erpobdellidae > Erpobdella > Erpobdella octoculata. The sequence continues at coordinate 16,910,392 of OZ022239.1, forward strand.
CTATCTATCTATCTATCTATCTATCTATCTATCTATCTATCTATCTATCTATCTATCTATCTATCTATCTATCTATCTATCTATCTATATATCTATATATATATATATATATATATATATATATATATATATATATAAATGAATGTTTTTATGTATGTATGTATGTATGTATGTATGTATGTATGTATGTATGTATGTATGTATGTATGTATATAGGTATGTTATTCATGCATTGCTACACCATTCATCCGATCATAATGAAATTTTCACACAACCTTGAGAGTCAAGGGGAATCAAATATAGAGAAAAAAAATTTGAAATCCGTCACAAAATGAGCGCAGCGGAGCGGGTGAGCGAGCGGGAACTATATATATATGTATGTGCGTATGTATGTGTGTATGTATGTATGTATGTGTATGTGCATGTATGTGTGTCTGTGTGTGTGTTTATGTATGTACTAGCGGAGATACCCGGCGTTGCCCGGGTTTTTTAGAGGTTTTTCTAATGTTTGTCTCTTTCTCTCCCGTTTCCTTTCCCACCTGCTTTCCCACTCCTGTTCGCTTTCCCGTTTTCCCGCTGCCGGTCGCTTTCCCGCCCCGGTCGCTTTCCCGCCCCGGTCGCTTTCCTGCTCCCGGTCGTTTTCCCGTTCCCGGTCGTTGTCCCGTTCCCGCTCACGTTTGCTCTCCCATTCCCGCTCACGCTTGCTTTTCCGTTCCCACTTGCTGTCCGTTCCGGGTCGCTTTCCCGTTTCTATAATAGACAAACTAACCCACAAACATTCATATATATATAGTCTTAGCAAATCTATTTTACGTTTTATAGGCTAACAGAAGTTATGAAAGAATGGAAAAGAGAAAATGAGCGTGAACGGGAACGGGAACGGGAGAGCAACCGTGACCGGGAATGGGAGAGCAAGCATGACCGGGAACGGGAGAGCAAGCGTGAACGGGAACGGGAAAGCGACCGGGAACGGGAAAGCGACCGGGAACGGGAAAGCGACCGGGAACGGGAAAGCGACCGGGAACGGGAAAGCGACCGGGAACGGGAAAGCGACCGGGAACGGGAAAGCGACCGGGAACGGGAAAGCGACCGGGAACGGGAAAGCGACCGGGAACGGGAAAGCGACCGGGAACGGGAAAGCGACCGGGAACGGGAAAGCGACCGGGAACGGGAAAGCGACCGGGAACGGGAAAGCGACCGGGAACGGGAAAGCGACCGGGAACGGGAAAGCGACCGGGAACGGGAAAGCGACCGGGAACGGGAAAGCGACCGGGAACGGGAAAGCGACCGGGAACGGGAAAGCGACCGGGAACGGGAAAGCGACCGGGAACGGGAAAGCGACCGGGAACGGGAAAGCGACCGGGAACGGGAAAACGACCGGGAACGGGAAAGCGACCGGGAACGGGAAAGCGACCGGGAACGGGAAAGCGACCGGGAACGCGGAAAGCGACCGGGAACGCGGAAAGCGACCGGGAAAGCGAAAGCGACTGGAATCGGGAGAGCAAGCTTGGAAGGAAACGCGAGCAAGAGAGAAAATCGATAACAAAACTTCTGAGCGGGAAAGCGACCGGGAGCTGGAAAACGACCGAGAGCGGAAAAGCGACCGGGAACGCGACGAAAACGGGAAAGTGGAGAAGGAAACACAGTAACGTTTCGAATGTTGAATTCAATGAAAAACGACAGAACAGAGCAAAAAACACAGCACTCGACAAAGAAGCAGCCATTACGCGAGGCGCCTAGGCATTATGATGAATGAGCGAAACTAAACGCCGTGAATAGTTTGAAAATTGTGTTAAAATTAAAAGCGCACAAGCCTGCTTTCCCAAATAACGTCCCTCAAAGACTGCAAACCAGAAATAAATTCATCATCCTCACCGGAAAATCCTGAGACCACGCCTGTCTTGAGCTAAATTAAAGCGCTATAAAAATGTCTCGAAATGACTCTTGAAGATTTAATTCACATTAATTGTCTAAATTGTCTCAGACAGATAAAGACGTTAATCAATAGCAAAATTATTTTTTGAAGATTTTTGAATACTTAATCGGCAACATCTGAGTTGTTTACACCGTGAACAATCATTATTTGAACGGACACCTGTATATTTATAATATAACTGTTATATAAATATATATAAAATCTATCTTATAGAATAGATTCAATATAGATGCTAAATATTTAGATTACTTACTATAGACTATTATAGAATATAGATAGACTAAGCCTAAAACTAATTACTATACTATACAATATACAACTATAAACTATACTAATACTAAATGAGGTGTTGTGTTGCAGATTATGAATAAATTGTTTATTCATTATTATTATTATTATATTTGTACTAATTTATAGTTTATCAGTTTATGTATATAAAGTTTTGGTTTGAAGAAAGTAATAGTTGTACTATTTTCTATTTCTGACATTTTTTAATGTGTATATATAGTTATATAATTAATTAAATTAATTGCTCATTAAAATCCTATTTTGGAATAAATCTGACATTTTAAGACAAGACATCTAAAATGGAATTCATGGAATATATTACGATTCCTAAACTAGATGGAGTGACACTATGTAGAGTTAATCAACTCCCTATTGAGGGAACTCTCTGCATAACTGCTCATCATCTTATTCTGTCTTCAAGACAGGATCCCACCGAAGAATTATGGGTAACGTGAGTTTTACATTTTCTATATAATGATTATACACATTTGTTATTTACATAAATTTATAATTTTTAGCTCCTGCACAAGAATGTGGATATTGTGGAGAAAAAATTGAGCAGTGATGGAAACTTTATAACCTTAAAATGCAAGGATTTTCAAATTTTAAAGTTAAAAATTCCAGGGGCCGAAGAGTGCCTGGGCATTGCATCTTCTATTGAAGCTCTATCTAACATTGGTATGTCATTTTTGAGGTTCTATCAAACTGTTTTTAACTAAATAATCCTGTTTACTTACAAAATTGACAATAATTCTGTTTTAACTTTTTTCATATAGAGGATGCTTTTCACTCATACCCATTCTATAATAGAGTTCCTATAGAAATGCTTGAAGATGGATGGCAGGCTTACACGGCTGCTTCAGAATTTAACAGAATAAAAAATTCAATCTCCCATGAATGGCGTCTCAGTTATGTCAATAAAGATTTTAAGGTTTTTAAAATTAGTTGCAAAAAATATTCTGATAACTTATTTTACCAGTCTGTTTTTGTTAAACTTGTCATTTTCTAAAATTTGTTTGGACAGGTTTGCTCATCATATCCAGAAGCTGTTATTGTTTTGAAATCTGTTGATGATGCAACTATTGCCAAAGCTGCTTTGTTTCGGCAAGGTGGCAGATTTCCTGTGCTTAGTTATTTTCATCAACAAAATGGGGTTTGTCATTAATTTATTTTATTCAGTAGTATTCATTCAATAAAATAATATCATAATATTTTTTTTATCACCTACAATCTTATTTGTTCTAAGAATAGGGTTTATTTCTTTTTTATGATGATGATGAAATGATATTTTACATTCATAAATAATAAAGACTTTTGGGCTGCTAAGGTTTCACTCAGCGATACCTATGATGCATATTTTGAAATAAACTCATTGTGTTTTAAGTTATTGTTGTTTAGAGATGAGTGTTATTTAGTGAATATATGTTAATAATTATATTTTTTACTTGCGAAGAAATAGAACTCGAACTGTCTATCACTGGCAAAACTGCCCCGCCTCATGATAGCCCCCTTATCGATTGAGCTACATGCCATCCCCCAAAAAAGATGGCTACTAGTTTCTGTTGTTAGAAACATGTACGAATTCAGGTACTTTGAGTGTAGTTGGTGTAGATATACACACCCTAAGCCACACTATTTTTAAATCCTTTATATTAACTTCACGTGTTAGCTTGAGCCATATGTTGGGACTCTGTACCACTCAAATAAACCAACTTCCTATTATCCAATTGAATTGAAATTTAGTGGGTTTATTTGTCGCTGCAGACTTTACATTCTATTAAATTTTTAGATTTATTGGACAAAATATAAATGAACTAGAAGTGCCTGTCGCGGCTTTGCTCACTTGAAATTAGAGAATTTGAACCGTGCATCCACAGTAGCGTAATGCACGGGCCGATTTTGTACGGCCCGGCTCGTCGAAAACTTGGCCTGGCCCGTCTAATTTGGGCCCGGTCCGTTCTTACAGACCTAAAATTTCTATATACTTGCCGAAAAATCTCGGCCCGTCTCACCGGGACTTCATGTTTGGCCCGGCCTGTCTGAAGACCCTAAAATCACGACCTGGCCGGCCCGTGCAGTACTCTACTCCATAGTGCCCTACGCGGATTTTTTAGACACGGTCTGGCTTATTTTATAAGCAGAAAATTCCAGGCCTGGCTTGTTATTTAGGCCCGGTCGTGATGAACTGGACTCAGCTAGTTTTAACGGGCACAAAACCTCAAAGCTTGGAATCTAATTTTTCCAAAAATAATGAAACACGTACACTTATTATTTTTTATAAAAAAAACTTAAATACTGAATTATAATGTTTTTACATTTTCAATTACTGAGTTTTCAAGCAAATAACCCTTTTTATACCCTACATTTTAGTCGTGGAAGCCAAAATATAAAAAAATTGGTAAAAAAGTGTAACTTTATTTTCTAAGTAGTATCTAAATACTAATTTTTATATCTGTAGTATTTTTAGTTTCACAGTCGCAGTTTTTCTAAGAAAAATATAACCACATTTATTATATCCACACCACATTCAAGTCCTGTATACCAAATTTTCAAAGATTATTAAAACATGTATTTTTTTTTATTTTGTAAGAATAATCTTGGTACTAAATTGCAAAATTTTCACATTTGCAATTTTAGTTTTTAATCAAATATTCTTTTTTTTCCACCCCACATTTGATGTCCTGGAAACCAAATTATCAAGCTTGAGTGTTTGCAAACTTTGAGAGTGAAAATTAACTAACTTCCCGTCATCCAATCGAGGTGAAATTTGAAATATAGTCTTACTTGACAATGAATTCTATTAAAGTTTGAAAATTAAAATAAAAAGGTTTTCAATTAAAAATAATAATAATATATGTTTTTAAAGAAATCAAATACAATTACATAAATGTTTACATATATAAATTCCAAAAAAATCATAAAAAAAAATTTTTTTTGCAATAAATGAAATGCTGGCAAATTCAGAAATATAAGGGATTTGTTAAAAAAAACCTGGTTTTTACTGCCTACTTGTTAAGGGCTGCAGTTCTGGCTTTCTGAATTTGAAATATTTCTGAGTTATATTTTCTGTATATTAAATTTTTTATAAAATTATTTCGGGTAATTGTCCCAGGGCATTCATTTTTTACATCAATAACTCATTTTTTTCTCACTAAATTAAACTATTTATTATTATTAAAGTAACTTTATATATGGGTTTTATGAGCTCATATTTAAAAAAAATGGGTTCTTTTGATATAATTAAAAGCAGTTTTTAGTTCAATTATTAACTTTAATTGAATTTCTTTAAACTAAAGTCACTCTGGTTGTTCAATTTTGTGCAGCTCCTCGTTCGTTTATCTTAAAACCTTTGCATAATAAAGGGCCGTGCACATTTTAAGACCATTTCTGGTCGATTAGCTACGATTGTAGGTTGACTCCACCCACTAATTTTAATATCAATTTTTTTAATATTTTGTTTTAAGAATTAGAATATTGGTAATATTTAAAAATAATTGTCATTTAAAATAAAATTACTAAGAAAATGGTACTTGTATGATTTTGGATCGATCTGTGTGTGCTAAGGCCCCATAAAACCATATCATTCATAATTTTAATTATAATATGATTATTTTCAACAAGCCTTTTCAGGATATTAAATTGCTTCATTTTAAACTGAAATTTTTTCTAAATGATATATATTTTATTCAAAAAAAAATTGGTATAGTTCTGGGTATGCTGTTCTATATTAATATTACTAGTTACTGGTTAGCCATTTACATCCCTGCAATTTGTTCAAAGTGGATATAAATAAAACTAATGACTTTTAGATGGTGATCGTGAGATGCAGTCAGCCTCTGACCGGACCAAACAACCGGAGGAGTCGTGAAGATGAATTAATTGTTAATTCTGTATTGGGAACAACTCGAAGGATTCGTGGATACATCGTTGACACAAGATCGGCCACAGTCAGCAAGATAGCAGCAGCTAGAGGTTTGCTAATGAAAGAACCAAAAATTTCTTACTTTGGAAAACACTTTAATTTGTTTGTATTTTGTTAGGAGGAGGAACTGAACCGGAAGCCTTTTACCCACAGTGGCGTCACACACACCAGGCCATCGATCGTCCTAGCAGTTTCCATGAGTCTCTTGCCAAGCTCATTGAAGGTGCGAGATGTGCTTTTAATTGTATCATTTTTTTTTACCGCTCTGCCACCAGCGCCTCAAAACCATTTTCATGCGATTGATAATTTTGTAATTCTGAAATTGATATTCAAAGCATGTCTTGATGCCGGTGCATCAATGGATAAATGGTTGTCAAAGCTAGAATCTAGCGGGTGGTTGAGCCATGTGAAAGACACGCTGAACTGTGCTTGTTCAGTGGCACAACACATTGACAATGGTGGAAGTGTTTTGCTTCATGGAGGAGAAGGAACAGACACCACGCTCATGGTTTCTTCAATAGCTCAGCTCATTTTAGATCCAGACTGCAGAACTGTTGTTGGGAAAGTGTATTCTGTGATTACAAAATGTTCATTATAAAAATGTTGTTTATTTAATTATTCTTTAATATTTTTAGGTTTGAGGCCCTTCTAGAAAGGGAATGGATTCAAGGGGGCCACCCATTTGCAAGCAGATGCAATAAATCAACTTTTGCTTCTTCCAAACAAAAGCTGGAGTCTCCAGTATTTCTTCTGTTTCTTGACTGTGTCTGGCAGGTACAACTCAATTTCTTGTTCAAATGAATCATTACAATTGCATCGTGTTAGTGGGATGAGTATATAAAGAAAATTATTGTTTGTTCTTTTACTGCTGCTGCTGCTACTGGCTCGGTGCTCTTAGTTAAAATTAAATGAGAATTTTAAATAGTTCCCACCTTACTTTGTATTCTAATTCAAGGGCATCTTACAATGCACATCACAATGAAATTTGCCATTTAAATGATATGGCAGAATTATCATTAAACTCTTATAAAATATGAGTCACCAAAATGGTGTTCATGCTTGACTTGAGAAACAGTTAGGACAAAATGATCTAGACATGCATCAATTTATTGCTTGTCGACACCACAGTTAGAAAAATGAGTTTTTTTGTTTTGATGCTGGATTGAGAATTTAAAATACATGGTTATGATTAACAGATTTGGCAGCAGTTTTCTTGCTCTTTTGAATTCAATGAGTCATTTTTGACCATTCTCTTCAAAAATGCATATGCCTCTCAATTTGGTTAGTGGTGTTTTTTAGCATTTGTTTTTAATTTACTGATATAAAATATTCTAGTTTTGTTTATGTTTATGAATGAAACTTCTATGGAAAAATGATAAATTGAAAATGTACAGGAACATTCCTGTTTAATAATGAGAAAGAAAGACAGCAACACAATTTAAAGGAAAGAACTATTTCACTTTGGTTAATAAATTAAAATTTGTTTCACTAGAATTTGTGTTTTTTATTTGTTTAATTATTTGATTGTTTCACTTAAGGTCTTATCTCAATTTTCCTAAAGTGTTGTGCCAATATATGAACCCATTGTATGAGCCGAACCCGGCTATAATTTGGCCCTCTGTTGCACCACACTCTCTTGTAAGTTCATATTTGTCAAATTTAAACTGAAACAGTCTAACAGGCAAACAGTATTTTAATTTCTGCTTATATTTGTTTGGGATGATGACACCGGAACAAATATTGTTGAATTGTTTCTGAATCGAGGTTTAAGTTATAAAAGTTAACTAATAATACTCTCACTAAGCATCTGCGTCCCGATATCGTTATCTCGAATTCAATCGAGATTTCAAAACGATACGGGAGATCCCGTATCGCCATTGAAGCGATACAGCCTGCGGAAGAAGTCTCGTATCTATATAATTAGCGATACTAAGAATTTCATTCCCGATAAAAATCCAAAAAAAATATCGGGATTTTTTAAAAATATTTTCCAATAAATAACGAAAGTCATACATATTTAATTAACGATTCTCACAACTGTGAATATTTGCAATTGATTCATCAACATTGATTAATTAATCTACCTATTGACAGAAGTTTATAACTATTATCATCCCCACTTTAAATTCGGTTTTCCAGACAGCCTGTAGCCCCATTATTTACTATTTTTAGTCTGGGAACCAGCAGCAAAAAAGCCACGCTCCTATTAGGCTGCTAGTCGAGCTCTGCATACTACTGATACTACAAGCCATACAAGACAATCGTACTCGCTGACATCGATGACTATTATTATTAATGAGAATAATGAGTAATGTAATAGTAATGATCATTCTATGTTTATGTTTTAGTTTAGTCTGTTTGATAAACTTATTTTTTCAAATTTGTTACATAGAATTGGAATGATTATTTTAGTGTTTCGATATCCGTAATTGACCGTAATAGTAGCTCATCTAAGATATATCTTTATAATCTCGATGATATTCTTGGTTGTGTGTGAGTATGTGTGTGCCACCTGTAGTGTGCACGACAGTGCCGTAGCCCGTATCGTCTGCAGCTGGAATCCGAAACTTTCTCAGCTTCTTTCTTGCTATTGCTAACCGCATTCGCCATCGCCTATAAATACACACGCTGGGTTTTTTCACTTTTTTAATTCTTGCATAGAGGCACTTTCTCGTGTTTGTCATCATTATCATGCCGCGTCACTAAATAAAGTAAATAAATACTTTCTATCGGCGGTAGCGTTTTATTTAGAGTCTAAATTTAGACAAATAGATGTACCGAAACTAAACAAATGAAACTTATTTCAAGTTGTAAAAAAAAATTAAATTTGGTAAATTTTTATAAATTTTGAAATTTTTTAATATTTATATATTTTTTTTCAATGAATTTCTGTAATGTAGTTATTAATATTATCTGTCGCGTATAGTTCATCATTCTATGTTATCTCTAGGCAAAATTTCCGCTTCAGTCGAGATCCCGAAATCGTATCGTATCGTTATTGTTCGAAGCGTCTCGTTTAATTCGAGGCAAATTTCAGAAATCGTATCGTATCGTATCGTTCCAAAAAAATAACGGGACGCAGAAGCTTAACTCTCACAGTGCACCACAGCTCTTTAAATGACTTTTGATGTTGATTTAGTGGGTTTTTTCTGTTTGAATTTTTTAGCCTTTGTTCTTAAAGCAGGTATAAAAAAGAAAGATTGATTGAAACCAATGCAAGTGAAACTGCACTTGCATGACAGTGTATATTCACTTACATGTCAATATTTTCATGACCATTTTCTCCACAAGTTTTTGCCGCAATTATGCATGCGTCTATTTATTAATTTTTTTTTTTTAAAGTTACACAAAGTAAATTTATAAGTTGATTAAATAAATTGTAATTATAATAATAGTGAACATTTAAAAAATTTATTTTAATTAAATTTAATTTTTGCAAATCTACAGCATCTCCGACAAATATAGTTTATTTTATAAACAATGTATTTTATTTATTCACCACCTCATTGTTAATTTAAAGAGCAACCAACAATAAAAACTTAAGTATTCTATTATAAACTGGTGCACCAGTGATTATTGTCACCAATAAATCTCTGCCCATGCAAAGACGTCTTGAGAGTATTAAAACACTTAAAACATGGATGAAAGATAGTGCCTGGCATACATATTTAAAAAACATATTGAAGCACTAGTCATTGAGGAACTTTTATTTTCTTTTTATTTTAAAACAGTTTCTTACTCTTTTAATCTGTCAAGAAAACAATCTACTTATATAATCTTACAGCCTCAAAGCACGTTTACACAGGCAAAGATTCGCTGGCAGTAAGGGTTTACACGAGACAACTGCAATGCAAATTTTGTCGGGGCTATTTCTGTCAATACTGCTTGCATGAGTGCATTTTGCCATTTTTACTCTAATTTATCCCGAAAAAATTTATTTTTTTTCATAATAATTTACAATAAATTTTAGCTAGAAAACGTGATTTTAGTTTGGCTATTTTATGAAAAATGTGGAGGAGCGCCTAAGTTACGCTCGTAATATTAATTATTGTAAAAATAAATAACATTTTAATAATTGAATAAATTTATAAACAGTTCTTTATGTTTTTCAATAAATAAAATATTTTTAAAATAATTTGTTTTTAACTCGCGGAATGCACGACCATGACGACCAATCACATCACTTATTTAATAAGTAATGTGGTTGTGTGCATGAATACATTATTCACTGGTGCATTGAAAGTTGGAAGGCAACAGACATTCAAAACTCTTGGCTGCCAAGATGTTATTGTCATGCTTGAGTGCGTTTAAGGGATTAAATATTTCCAAAAATGTGATTTTTAATTATTTTGACCAATTACAAATTTAATAAGATAAATTATTTTATCAAATTTTGTATTTGTACAAATGTTTTCATTTATTTGCTGCGAAATAAAGTTTTGCATTTGTTAGATTTTAAAAGAATAAAAAACATTAGGATGTTAAACAAATTTGTTTTTATAAAACTTTATTTTAATTTTATAAAAGTTATTTTGTTATAAATAATAAAAATACATTATAGCAACTGTGGACTGGCTTGTATCAGAGTTGGCAGTTGTATCTTCCAGTACAAACAGAGATATGGGAGGAAATTGTACAAATAAAACAGGAAAACAAAGATGCCAGATCGGTGGTCATGAAAATGAGGAAGTCTGTTTTTATTTGTCTTTGGTTGTACCAACTTGTCGATATATATTTTTAATTTGCCTTTGATGACGTTTTTTTTATTTTGCAACTTAGTACTGTAGAAAGTATTTAGCAAGTTGACGATAATTCACTTTTTGTTTTGGCTAAAATCTTTCAATGTCAGATGATTCAAATCCAATTTTTCAACTGTTGAGATGATTTAGAAAAATTAAGATCTTCCTTAAATATTTTTATTCAATGAATTCATGGAAATTAAATTACTATAATAATATCGATTTTCTCAACATGTTCAGGCATCTTGTTACACTGCAGGAAGAAGCAATGAAAGCTGGTTTATTAGAAGCATCAAATGGAGATGACAAGCAACACTAAGCATACATTCCGCTCTAGCATAACGAGAAAACTGTAGATTCTATAATTAGGTTTAAATGTCAAATTAATTGTAGAAAGAAAACAAATTTTCCATTAATTAGTTTCTCTTTTGTCAACTATTTCAAAAAGATGTTGATTTTGGTCATCAACAAGGATCTCATCTTCGGTTGGATAAACTTCATTACGTGATTTTCTCATCCATGTCGATGTTTTAGAAATCAAATTTTTGTGTGTGCTAGTTCGTTCTTTTTCCACGCTTTTATCTTCTGCATACTTATCTGCTATTTTTTCTTCATTCTTTATTCGGAGCTCCAAAAAATTTTCGTGGACCAATGAAGGGTTGACTTTATTTACTTTAAGTGTTTTAAACGATGACAAAAAACTGTTCTGAAGCTATATTTAAAAAAAAAGAAACATATAGCCCAGCAGACAAAATATTTAAGTTTAATATAAATTTAAGTGTATTTGAATTTCAAGCACCCTTTTGTGTAACACCTCAGAGCTGTTTTTGTTGAGGGTTTGAAAGAAATAATCAAGTAATATCTAACCGTATGAATTGTGTTAACAATTTCAGACGTTCCATCAACTTTATTTACATTTTGATTTTTAATGTTATTTTGTGAAGTCATCCACACTTCGTATTTTTCATGAGTTGCATATCTCATCATTTTGCTGTATAAACATGTTCATTGATGATTGTAGCATTGTTGAAAAATAACTACCACAAAAATAAAAGCAACAAATATTATTTACCTGGCAAAAAGAAAGAGTGTGATTAAAATTATCGACAGAATTAACACGGCACTGCTTAATCCAAGCGACAATAAAACATTGGGACTGAGTCCAGTTTCTTTCATTGGAGATTGGTCGTAAAACATTGTTTGAAAAGTGATCGTACCAACAAATAGAGGATATGTAGTCTTAGATGTACTTGTAGAGATGCTAGTGTGACTGCTCAATACAGGTTTCGAGATAGGATATTTTACAGCAGTAGTAGCAATTTCATTTGTGGAGCTTTCCCTAGTAGTTGAGCTAGGTTTCAATTTGAGTGTGAAGTCTGATAAAGTGATGTCTGTACCGGATTCATTTTTTTTACATGTTGCAGACAAAAATGAAGAATTTCTCAACTTAGCACCACATGAGCAGAAATTTGATGGAAAAATATTTTTCAATTCATTTACTCCAATACTATTGAGACTGGATTTGAAAATTTCAAAAAAATCTAAAAATCTTCCTGGTTCCATCTGTCACTCTGAAACATAATACAAAGTTATATATATATATATATATATATATATATATATATATATATATATATATATATATATATATATATATATATATATATATATAATTTTATCAAAGATAAATCTTTATATAGTATCACAACAACCCAAATAGCCATTGACAAAGTAATGCGATCTCTCATCGAAAACCATTCAAGGATTATAAATGAATTGATGTAATAAACTACAAAAGTAGTTATATCATACTTATACAAATCTTAATGTAACTATGATGTAATTAGTTCTATAGTCTAAGCCTACTAGAGCAAGTGTGGATCCAGTCGTTCAATAAAGATATCCTCGTCTCAAGCCAACAGTGCCTATGTATGAACATAAAGAGTTATTGAGGCTATTCTAGCCACTAGCGGGATGTAAATCCCTTCTTGAGGCCTACCTTTAGTTTCTAGTTTAGTTTTGACATCATTCATTCATTTCATTTCTTGTGTGTATCAATTGACGCTGTAGTTTACTGTTTTGTTTGTTTTTAGATTCTTTTATGTTATGTTTTGTTTCATGTTGATGAAATAAAATAAAAAATGCAACAACTGCTAGTATTTTTCTGAAAATTTGGCTGTAAAAGTACAGTTACGAAACTTGCTAATTGGTGCGTAAGAATGTTTAACCACAGAAATAATTTTTAACTTGTTAAATTTTTTCGACGTCACACGGTCAAGAATTCAAGAGCTATTATTTGCTAACTGTTTTCGTTTCGGAGTTTCAATGAAAAGTAGTATTGACACAAGAGTCTCAATATACCTGTTAGCAAGTTAATAGTGACATAGCCAAAATAAATAAACAAACTTAGAAAACTTTATTTTAAAACTAGCACGAATTTCATAATTCTTCGAATCTGGGTCGCCATGTGAACAAATCACAAACACCACCAAATAACGCGCGGTGGGTAAAAACCTGACCGCACATTGTAGAATTGCGGACTGGTATAAGCCTGACCCATATACATAGACAAAAATTTGATTTTTAAAACATTGACATGGATGAGAAAATCACGTAATGAAGTTTATCCAACCGAAGATGCCCATATATATATTCTATATATATATGGGCCTGACCTGGTCCTAAACTGCTGACTAAGCTGCTATTAGTTTACTGAATTTGATCATGTGACAGCAGGTTTGTAGCCAGGATTTGTTGATAAATTAATCCTAAACAAACTAATAAAAATGCAGCTTAAAACCTTGGTTCTTTTGTCAGCAGGGGCGCAGCCAGAATTTTTTCTGGGGGGGGGGAAGAAAAAACTGATTAGTGGAGTTTACTGAAAAATTTACGACCCACAAAAGTCAAGGCTTAACGAACATTTCAGCAGTAATTAGTAATAACAAACCATATAACATTTAATTTGGAACTGTAAATTACAATTTGAAATTCAGTCGACGGTTTCTTCATTTATGTTAAGGTCGCGATTGATGGTCATATGGCCCATTGTGGTGCGTAGAAAAGATTTTAGTCTGCGCATAGTTGAGAAGGATCTCTCGGATGTCGCGGAAGAAAGGGGCAACGTGATGAAAGGTTTCAGCATCAACTGCTGTGTGTGGCCGTTCTGCCAATTGAACATTCGACCACTTTGCTTTCCAGCAGAAATATTCAACACGAACAGCAGATATGTGACCAAGGTCGCGGGTGAAGTATTTGAAGATCTCCTCTAGGTCAATGAAATATCCTTGGTCAAGAAACCTTGGATGCAGATGTGTTAATTTGAATGCAGACCCACTCATTTGAGGCAAATCTTTCTTTCAACTGGTTGATAATGCTTTCGGGTCGGGTCAACAAAGGTTCATCTCGACGGCGGCTGAGATATTACAGAACAACTAACGTGTCCGTTCCTCCAACACAAGTTGTTGGCCGGTCCTAAAGCCTGGAACGATCTTCCAGCCTTCATTCAAGACAATAGTAACATTTTTACTTTCAAGCGTCTCCTAATGACACTTTTTCCGATCATCTTATCACTGTTGACAATTATTGCTATTATTATTTTTTGTATCAATCAATTCTTCTATAAAGCACCCTTTTATGATTTTCGGAAATCGTCCTTTTTTTCTTAACCGTACCTTCAGCGGGTACAGGACAACTAGTCGCCGGGTCAACTAATCGCTGGGCCAATTAGTCGCGGGTCAACTAGTCGCTGGGCCAACTAGTCGCCGGGTCAACTAGTCGCCGGGTCAACTAGTCGCTGGGCCAACTAGTCGCCGTCCAACTAGTTGCCGCTGAACTAGTCACCGCCCAACTAGTCGCTGACCAAGTAGTCGCCGGCTAAATATTTGACGTTCAACTAGCCGCTTCCCAGTTTGTCGCCAGGCCAACTTGCATGCGCGAATAAGTTGAATTCGCGCACAAACGTACACAGAAAATATTTTATAAAAATATTGATGCTTTGAGTATTTGTTTTAGATTTTTACAGAAACAACTAAGAGTGAATTTAGACAATATTGGTATAAAAGATGAAATAATGTAACAAAGTTAAAATAATAATTAAGTAAGCCATAAAAACCAAGTTTTTTTCACAAATCATGTCACAGTTTTTCATTTATTACAAAAAATTTTTAAATGACAATTTTTTCAAATTTGCATATGTAAACATTTATTTAATATATTTGATTTTTTTAAGTACCTCATATTATTTTCACCGCTGACTTGCTTGAATTAATGCTTGCAAACCTTGAATGTAAAAATTAACTAACTTCCCGTTGTTCAATCAAGCTGAAATAAATAGTTCGACGAAAATATCACAAATAATTATTTAATTAAATTTTGTCCAATCGATCCGAAAATTTGATAGAATGCATTGTTAATCAGTTTGAAGGTATGTTTAAATTTTTAAGTCTTTAGCTCATCGGGAATTAATTTAAAATCGATTGCAAAATTTGACGACAGACAGACAGGCAGAGAAGTCAAGTTAAGTAAAAGTGTGTAAAAACAAGAATTTACAATATCCTACGCTGTATGTTTTCAACGCCACCTCTATCGCTAAGCCTCATGCTCTGGAGTCACTTGCCGGAGAACTTACGGGATACCAGATCGATGTCGCAGTCATCACGGAGTCTCACTTGAAGCAGAGCAAACACCCGGATGGAGCATTCGATATCCAGGACTACACGCTCTTCCGGCGAAACAGGGATGGAAGGAAAGGGGGTGGAGTGGCAATCACCACTGCAGCCAGTCTTATGGAAACAGCATGGTGATGATCGTCTGTACGAAATATTGTGGGTAAGAACTGTTGGTAATATTTTCATTAATGCCATATATTTCCCTCCGTCTCCAAACAAATATACGTCATCAGATATGCTTCATTTCACTGAGCAGGCAGTAGAAGAAATCGCATCCACTCACCAAGATGCCCTCATAATATTTGCTGGTGACTTCAATCAGTTACCAGAGCAAGATGTAATTGAACGTACTGGGCTCACCTCAATAGTTTCTCAGCCAACAAAAGGAGTAAGCAAGCTAGACCGAATTTATGTCTCCCATCCATGTTATTCTGATAAAAAAATTGTAAAATCTGTTGCAAAAAGCAACCTCAGTGCCAACGTTCCCTCTAAGCCAGGGGTGGGCAACTTCTTAAGTCGGCGGGCGGATATGGGAAAAGGAAGTCCTTGGCGGGCCGGATTACTGAATCGATACCTTAATCGCGTATTTATCCACCTTTGCAAGGAATAAATATTATTTAATGTAAACTTTAAACTTGTAAACTTTGAGTTTAAAGCATAGAGACCAAAACAGTATTTAATGAATTTAACGTAATGTACTTCAATAGCTGCTAAAGTCAATGAGACATCTGTGGTCCAGCGACGGATCTAGGATTTTCTGGTGGGGGAGGATGATCTAACCAAAACTTGACAAAGAAATTTTTTTACAAGTAACGAAACAAACAGTATGCACAAAGACAACATTCAAAGCAGAAGTCAAATTTCTAGAATAAAAATTCTACAGTGCAAAATAAGGAGGCCAATTCTTGCTGGTTGCAAATCTATAAATAACATCATCTATTTCTAAAAGCAATGCGTTATGGATATATAATAATGTTAGGCCAGTTAAATCCTCAATCTGTTCAGGGGCGCAACAAAAAAAAATGCAGGAGGTGCTGAAGTTCGAAAAAGGTAGAAAGCCCGCCGCAGGCAAAAAATTATTTGACTATCTTCAGTCTGCAGTCTTTTTGGTATCTTTAATAATTTATTAATGATAGAAAAAGGAACAAAATCCCGCCCAGTTGCGACCCTGGTTCTGTTGCGCAATGAGCTTTTCAATATCTTCATGGCACTGAAGCTCCGTTCAGCTGTATATGTAGTAATGGGATTCCCATGCCGGTGTTCACTCTCGTTTCACAGTAATATAGCGAGGGCTCATACCCGCATTCCTACTAGATTCGTCGATGAATGTGGTGGGGCTTAAAAAACATTTTTTAGCATACATTTTTTTGGAATCTGGTGGGGGGATGCATTCCCCCATCCCCCTGGATCCGTCGCTGCTGTGGTCGATCAAAGTTGTCAACAAGCTGTTTGAACTCTGGCTGCGTGTCGGACATAGAAATCCTCAGTAAAGACTGCGCGTGAACATCAGTTAGATCGGAACGCAGCTTTGTCTTGTTAATGTTCATGGTCGAAAATGTTTGCTCGCACAAATGAGCGACACTTGCTGTCAACTTGCGTGTTTCATCATGCACATTTCTTGGGGTGTTACTTGATGAACATCTTTCATTAAAAAATCATATTGTTTACGTCACATCCAGGCTTGCAAAAAACTGTGGAATACTATCTCGCGTGTGTCGATTTGTGGATATAAACATTTCCTTGATGTTATACTATGCTCTTATTTATCCTTACTTATCTTATTGTAATATTGTTTGGGCTTCGAATTATCCTTCCCGTCTAAAAGCTCTTCATGTCTTGAAAAACGAGTGGTGCCTATCCTTTTTCACTTGCCCTATGCATCATCTTGTAAATTGAAATTGATTGAAAATAACCTACTGAATATATTTCAAATTAATTCATTCCTTGTTGGCATTTTATGTAAAAATATGATAATCATATGTTATGTTGCCGTCATCATTCGATAATTTTTTCTTAAAATCATCTTATGTGCATTCTCATGATGGGCGCTCTTTGCATTGCTTTTGATCTAGCTGATTTTGCTCGCTCGAACAACCCTTAAAACATTCTCCATAAAATGTTCTGGTCCACGATTCTTTTCTAGCATCCCGACATCTATTTCCTCTTTGAAAAGTATTTCATTATTCAAAAAATTGTTAAAATTTTACTTATTACTACTCGACACATAATTTTAAATTGCATTGCTTCTCGGTTGGCATTTTGGTTATATATATATATATATATATATATATATATATATATATATATATATATATATATATATATATATATATATATATATATATATATATATATATATATATATATATATATATATATATATATATATATATATATATATATATATATATATATATATATATATATATATATATATATATATATATATATATATATATATATATATATATATATATATATATATATATATATATATATATATAAAAGAACATGTCCTGACTGACTGACTGACTGACTGACTGACTGACTGACTGACTGACTGACTGACTGACAGATGACTGACTGATAATCAACGCCGAGCTCAAACGCCTCATCCTAGGAACGTGAAATTTGGAACTTATATTACTTTTATAGCGTAAACATCCGCTAAGAAAGGATTTTTGAAAATTTTGCTCCTGAGGGGAAAAAACTGGAAAACAAACTTTTTTTTAAAGCAATGTATATCTCGAAAACCAAAAATGAGGAGATTTTGAAATTTGGTATATAGATTCTTTTTGAAAAATAAAAAGATACGTGTTTCACCATTTTTTGAAAATTCGGTTTCCCGGACCTCAAATGTGGGTTGGAAAATTGGGTTATTTGGTTTTTAAAGTAGCTTCTACTCAAAAACTGTTAATGCTAAAATTTAATGTAAAAATTAGTATTTAGTTTCTACTCCAAAAATAATGAAATACGTGTTTTAGCATTTTTTGAAAATTTGGTTTCCAGGACTTCAAATGTGGAGTGGAAAATAGGGTTATTTGGTTTTTAAAGTAACTGCTACTCAACAACTGTAAATACCACAGATGTAAAAATTAGTATTTAGTTTCTATTCTAAAAATACAGATATACGTGTTTCACCATTTTTTACAAATTTGGTTTCCAGGACCTTAAATGTGGGGTGGAAAATAGGATTACTTGGTTTTTAAAGTACCTTCTACTCAAAAACTGTTAAAATCTACAAAAGTAAAAATTAGTATTTAGTTTCTACTCTAAAAATAATGATATACGGGTTTCACAATTTTTTGAAAATTTGGTTTCCAGGACTTCAAATGTGGGGTGGAAAATAGGGTTATTTGGTTTTTAAAGTAACTGCTACTCAACAACTGTAAATACCACAGATTTAAAAATTAGTATTTAGTTTCTATTCTAAAAATACAGATATACGTGTTTCACCATTTTTTACAAATTTGGTTTTCAGGACCTTAAATGTGGGGTGGAAAATAGGATTACTAGGTTTTTAAAGTAGCTGCTACTCACAAACTGTGAATGCTACGGTTGTAACTCTCAGTTCTTCGTTTCGGATCTCAGGTCTACTAGGCTGCCTTGCTAAAAGCCTTCCTAAACAACAGGCGGGCCGATATATCTATTCTATATATATGGGCTAAACCTTAAATCAAGGTGGTACGGGCCGAGGTTTTTCACTAAGCATATAGACATTTTAGTAATATATAGGGTCTTCAGACGGGCCGGGCCAAACCTGAAGTCAAGGTGGGACGGGCCGAAGTTTTTCCTCAAGTATATAGAATTTCTAGGCCTGTAAAAACGGGCCGGGCCCAAATTAGACGGGCCGTGCCGGGCCAGGAATTTTGGTTTTGAAACGGGCTGGGCCAAGTTGTCGACGGGCCGAGCCGACACCTATGGATGCACGGTTCAAATTCTCTAATTTCATGCGAGCGAAGCCGCTACGGGCACTGCTAGTATATATATGTACCTTTTGGGCACTTTATTTCGTTTATTCTTATATTTTAGCTAGTTTAGTTCGCATTGTGCTCAATAAAATAAAATAAAATAATAAATAAAAAAAACTTTACGTTTCTTGGCAAAATCCATGGTAAAAATTTTATTGTAAATTCTAAATCTAATTCTAACCAAAAACAAGGAATCGAAGAACCAAGAACAGATAAAAAACTAAGAACCAAAGAATAACTAAAAGTCACTATTACTGCGTTGTAGTAATAGACTGGTAGATCTAGCAGTTTTTCGAGGCAACATGGGAAATTTTAATAGACAAGCCAATTTTTATACCATTCAATAGAGAATATGTTGTAGAATGTCTGTATGAAGATACCACGAATGAGCAGTTATGGTACTCTAGTTATTAATTATTTTAGGCGTACTCTTTTGTCTCATTACGTAAGACAATGTCGCGTTACGCGCAGTAACATATTTACTCGCTCAGCCAATAAGAATTCAATAAAGGCTCGTTTTCTATGCTATATTTGCGTTGTCTTTGTATTTATTTTGCATTGCCGGTTTATCGCGTTTGAATTCGATTTCTCTTCAATATCTTAATTTATTATTTAAGCCTTAGATTTTGATTTGGACGATTTTGGATTCTCAGCAGCGTTTTTTTAAATTTCCTATTCATTTATATAGTTGTATAATTGTATAGTTTTTATAGCATAGTACAGTCAGTCTTGTGCTTGTCTTGTCTTTTGTCAGTCATTCTGGTATTTTTTTTATTTTCTTTTATTCGTGTTATTACATCTGTTAAGTTTGGTTATGGTAAGTTTGTATTGTAGTTAGCACATTTTTAATCTAAATGTAACTAATATCGCAATGGAGTGCGTTGTGTGTAAATCTGCTACTGAAGAAAAACTTAAAATAATCTAAATATTGAAACAAGATGGGAAAACTTCTCTATTGAATTCTGCAACTGTAACTGGAGATACAATTTTAATTGACAGTTTAACTCTATAAATGTGGATGTTTGTATACATAAGTAAATAACAAAGCAAAGAAAAATAATCAGCCCAAGCCCTGTGTTAGTTTTAGTTCTAGTAGCTAGCTGATCTAGCTCCAATAAAAAGAATTTAAGATCTAAGTTTTCCACACAATAAACAATTATTCCAGTCAAATATAAAGTAGTTCAAAAATTATTCCTGGAAAGCTACCTCAACTGAAAATGCATGTTTTGAAAACTCATTTTCAGGAAATGAAATTGAAGTATTTCTTAGACAATGACAGATGGAGCTGGGAAAAATAGATTTTAAGTTGTGTCTCATTAATACTGATATAGAGGCAGCACCTGATAGCCCAGATAGCCTAATTATTGTATAAGTGGTAAATGTGAAATTTAAAAAAAAAGCCCATGCTCTTTTAAAAATTGTTCATGTTTTAAATATGAGCTACATTGTATCTGCCTGTAAATATTGCTATGGTAAAGTTTGTAATAAATCTCTTCTTACTGATAATCTTGAAGTAGATATGTTTAAGGGCAATATGGGTACAGGCCAAGTCGTCGCGAAAGCCATTTCGTCGCCGTGAGCATTTTCGTCGCGAAGTCGCGACGAAAACGCCAACTCTGCGACGAATCGGCAGGTATGGAAGGAAAAATGAATGTTGTAATATTTTCACGTTCAGCCACTGCCATACTTCATGAAACATACAGAGATACAAATACACGTGATTTTGATGAAATATTGGAATCCATAAACAATATTGGGAAAACTATCAGACAGGATATTCACACAGAACAAAAGTCGAATGGATCTTATCCGCCACCATGTGATATTAATATAGAGACTCCTGAATCGCAAATACCATACTACTTATTAAAATTAATCACATGCATCATTCATGGTCCATCGGAGAAGACTGAAGTTAATGAAGGAAAGCGTTTGGTTATAATCTCAATTTGCCATCTTATAATGCAAGCCACTCAAAAACAACCATTCATTTCGCTCTTACTGCTATCTATCGGTCTATTAATTCACCAAAATACACGCTCTCGCTTGCTAATTGATGTACTGTCACGTCTTGGATTATCCATTTCATATAGTCATGTGCTTGCTTTTGAACGATCAGCAGCTGTCTGTTCATCTCGTGGGTTGCCTCCTGGTCTAGTTGAAATAAGTGAAGGAGGTGGATTCGTTCAGTGGGTTGCGGACAACTTTGATTACAATGAAGACACCCTCACTGGACATGACACCACACATGTGATGGGTATTATTGCTTGTCAAAATGTTCTATCGGAAAAATGTGGTTAGTATGGAAAAATATATAAAAGTTTCTGTTATTCATTTTCATAACTTGTGTTTATACAATTTTGATCTTTACATATAGATCTACAGTGCATTTAAAAATGAAAAGACTTAAACATCATTATTTTTTTTACAGATGAATATGTTTCCGTCGAGAAAAAATCAGTAACGTCATATGATATTCTGAAAGCGGGTAACTTTGGCGATGTTGTAAAACCGTACAAGGCACCGATAAAAGGAAAAGTCTTGGATGTTGTCTTTGATGACATGATGTCTGTTGATATTGATACACGATGGTTCAAATGTGTAGACAACCTATGGTTAGTGTCATCAAGATTAGTACCCAAGGCACCAAGCTGGCAAGGTTTTATGTCAAGAACTGCTACTGGACCAATACAATGCTTAACCGTTGTCTACGATCCGATGGTCCCGTTGAACCTTTCGACATGGGAAGCAGTATATTCTTCAATGGTTTTCGTTTTGAAGCAGTCTGAAAAATTAAGCCAACATTGTGCAGTCTTGACCTTTGACCAACCTCTTTACTACAAGGCATACTGTGTGAAACATGAAAAAATGGATGAGTTTAAAAATATGTTCATTCGTCTCGGTGGCTTCCATCAACTGATGTCGTTCTTGGGGGCAGGTAAGATTCATAAAGATTCATTCCACTTATTGTGCTTGTTTAGTGTACCAGACCCACTTTTTTAGTCACCTTTTATATTTATGCAGGGTGCAAATTGATGGAAGACAGTGGGTTGGATGATGTGTGGGCAGAAGTGTATGCACGAAATTCCCCGCGGAAGATGATGGAAGGCAAGTCCTATTCAAAAACACTGAGGGCTTGTCTGTTGACCGATGCAGCATTGCATAACCTTTTGATGTCAACCGACTTTGCAGAAGACTATCAACAACAAGATGTGGATGACATCAGTGATTATATAGACAAATCACATGATATAATTGTCGAAGAAGACAGTGACGATGACCCACTTGAGTTTTTTACGATGAAAACATGCCATTTGTGGCTCTCGAAGAAATCATTTCAAATGATGACCATAATATCAAAGAAGCCGAATTTGAATTGGTTCCTGATTATCAGGTACCCTCGTTCGTATCTGAGGAAGTAGTTTGGAATGAAGAAGTCGAAATGGGTAAGTTTATTTTTTTAAATATTACTTTGTGAAACATATGGTGACAGAGTTGATTTATTTTTTTTCAATCCACCGATATCTAAGCTGAATGGATAAGTATTCTTTAATAATATTAATAATAATAATAACACATTTAATATATTTAATATTAATAAATATTATGCAGATTATTCATCCAATAATCGTGGATGCAGGCTTAATTGCTCATGGTAAATTTTATTCTCTATAACTTCAATAATGTTGCAAATCAAAATATTGTTAACGACATAGTTACCATGGATATGAATGTATCTATTCAGAAAGATCATAGAATTTTAAAAATTAAATTGGACTGGTAAGTTGATTCTTGAATTAATTTTAGATTAATGTATGGTTAGCATTTAGGTTAACTTGAGAATTATTTTTAATGCGAAAATTAACATCATTAAAAAATGTTGCAATCCTTCTTGAGATCTTTCTGAAGAAATTCATTCATATCCTTGTGTAAGTATCCCTCTAATTGTGCTAGAGAGTTATAATACATATAATTTAAATCAATAATATTTTTTGTTCATTTGTGATAACATTTGTATTTTAATTACAAATGCAGGAGAAGATTTGGAATCAGATTTAATGACCCGATTGGAAATTATTTACAACGACTTAATGTCTGGATCCCGGGAACTTGAATCTCTAGTTGATGATGATGACATTCTTATTCTTAAAAAAAATTAAATGATTTGAAAGCAGCATGTAGTAAATCTAGAACAGCAAAGTTGTGGCTTCTGTTTATGGATTTTGTTAGCACTTGCAGATTATTCATAACTGCGGAAAGAACAGGAAATTGGGCTCTCCATTTAAAGTCAACCCAGGACATGTTGGGACTCTTTGCTGCTACTGGACACAACAATTATGCGAAATGTTGTCGTTTATATTTACAAGATGCCAAGAATTTGTGTGATTGCATGAATGAACAATTTAAGAATGGAATGTTCACAGTTCGACGGAATAAATCTCTATTCTGGAGTGGGACATGGACCGACATGATCATTGAACAATGTTTGATGCGGTCTGGGAAAACAAAAGGCGGTCTGATTAATCTAACTCACCGTGAAGTTGCTAAAACACTAGTGTGGCTACTAGCTGCGCACATTCTAGCACAATATTCCGATGAAATTAGAAATTTAACCGGCCAATATTCCGGAACATGGTCTGCCCAACACAGAGACAAAGCCGCAGCACGTGTCAAGAACGACGTGACTCGTGTTGAGAAGTTTTTGACTTTTTCAGAAGTCACAATCCATTCGTGACACAAGGAAATGAATGTCTAGTTAACATTTCCACTGGTTTAATGCAGATGACCGTGTGAATGTTGATCAAGCAGATACAATTGGTAAAAAAATCCAGGAAAAAATTACAGGAAAATCTATTGGTCAAGTCCAATTTAAAAAGTCTGATCAAGTGGTAACCTTTTCGGTGATGAAAAAGAGTATAGTATTAGGACAGAATGAAAAAATTCATGTTTCTACTGCAGAACTCAGTCAAAGATTAATTGCGATCGCGTCTCATTCACAACAGCCTGACCCATCCTTGTACAGACATATGTGTCAAAAATTATCTATGTTCAAGAATAAATGTAATTGATGGCTGTGCTGTACTTCAGCAGCTTCCATGGCCTAAACTCGGTAGCATCAAGGATTCTTGTGATCTTTTTGTTAACTACTTTTTTTCTCATTATAAAAAGTTTCCAGACCAACATCCGCATGTCATTTTTGATAGTTATGACGTTATTACAACAAAAGATCAGGAACAAAAAAGGCGTCGTTTGAATGCACCACAATCAGCAGAAGTCATCATCCATGAAAATTTTTCAATTCCTTCAAACAAGTTTGACTTTCTGAGTAATAAAAAAAATAAGCAAAACTACATATTGATGCTCGGAAAATGTCTACTTGAGAAAAACATATCTGTTCAACATGCGGGAGAGGAAGGTGATGCCGATGTTGTAATCCTTCGTTTGGCTCTAGAGCTTGCAAGGCGATCAAAAGAAATTGTTACAGTAATTTCTGAAGACACAGATATTCTGGTTTTATTGATCCATCATGTTTCCGAGGAACATCCTATTTTCATACAAACCAAAACAAACACAATTAATATTGTTGAGGCACAGAAGGTGATAGGAAAGTCAGCGTGTGAACTGTTGCCTTTTGTACATGCAATGTCAGGATGTGACACGACGTCATCGTTTTTTGGTCAGGGAAAGTTAAAAGCATTCAAATTATTGCAAAAATAATCTGAGGTTAAAAAAGAAAAACTTAGAGCATTTGGAAATTCCGAAACCTCAAAAGATGACATCAGATGCATTGGAGAGGAGTTTATGCTGTCTCTGTATGGCTCGAAAGAATCCATTCATACTTTAGATGAGCTGAGGTAAATAACTTAAATTTTCTCTAAATGCAAAGTATGTTAAACAATGTTATTGTTAAGATGTTTTGCGCAATTGAAAAACACCATGTTATTCCATGTAATTTTCCATTAACTTCAAGAACATAACTATAAATTGTTCAATGTAAAACATGATTTATTAATAAGACAACAAAATTTTGATACCCAAGTCTTGACGACAAAAAAATAGTTAATAGTAAATAAAATTACGTGAAAAATAGAAATTAATTTTAATTTTATTCAGGTACATGATTATGATGTCAACGAAGTATGTACCACTGGAACGCCTTCCACCGACATCCAGGGCAGCATATTTCCACAGTTTGCGAGTTCATCTTCAGACAAATACATGGAAATCTTTGAGATCAGGTTTGCCAAAGGAAGAGTATGGCTATACATGTACAAGTGCGGAAATCCATCCAATTATTACAGACATCAATCCGCCACCACCAGAACGTCTCCAGGAGATCAGATGGAGTTGCTCCAAGGGTGCATTGTTATGTTCCACATCATGCGGATGTTATAAAAAGCGATTGCCTTGCAGTATTCACTGCAAGTGTGGTGGACAGTGTGAAAATGCTCCCATTGTAACTCCAGAACAAATTTCAGCAGTTGACGACACAGCTGAGTAAAATCAATAAAATACATTTTTTTAAAACTACTGTGGCCATTATCCTTTGAACAAATTGCAAGTTTCTATATCGTCTTGGTTAGACTGTGTTATTTAATGTCGTCTATCCATCCCTGATGTAGAACTTTGCATTTTTTTTCTTCATGGCAATACAACACAGAACTATTTTGACGCTGGATTTAATGACTTAAATAAGTCATTTCAGACAATATTGCATGTATATAGTCATTTTTCTTTGCTGTTATGTTAAACTTAAACATCTGCCATCTTCCAAATAACTTGTATAAGATACTTGATGTTATTGTTAAATAAATCAATGTTGTAATGATGAGAGAATATTTTTCATAATCACAAGGAAATCACTCATTGCCTGAAATTGTTATAAAAGAATAACTTTTAAAACAAATAAAACCGAAAATGAAAGAGAAAGATATTACTCAGTTAACATACCAGTGATGCTAATATAATTATGTACAAAGTAGGCCGAAAAAGTAACATGGGCCTAGGCCAGGCCCTAGGGTTATGCTTACATTCGTGGTTATGAACTTGCAGGGCGTCCCAGACCGAGTTTTTTTGTTTAGACCCAGGCCACTTGCTAGGAATCACGTAAATGTAATTTTATTTACAAATAACCTGATATAATCCACGAATTTTACGAATTACCGATGTTGTTTACGTATGGTATATCTATTACCGCCCACGTTAAACTTCGTACAATTTCGATTCAAAATTACTAACTTTCCAAGTATTCCTTGAATAAATTATTTAGTTTGCCGTAAAGAACAGAGCATTAGCTTCCATTTTATCTAAAAATTTCAAATCATGAATAAATTTAAAGGTATAACATTACATTTGATCGGACTATATGCTATATTTGCGTTGTCTTTGTATTCATTTTGCATTGCCGGTTTTATTGCGTTTGAATTCGATTTCTCTTCAATATCTTAACGTTTTATTTAAGCCTTAGATTTTGATTTGACGACTTTGGATTTTTAGCAGCGTTTTTTAAAATTTCCTATTCCTATTCCATTTCCTTACGAAGAAAGATTAAAACAATACGGCTTAACAACTCTAGAGAAAAGGAGAAGTAGGGATGACTTGATCGAAGCCTACAAGATAATAACAGGAAAAGAGGATTTAACACCAGCAATGTTTTTTGAACAACCACCGATTCAAAGCACTAGGGGACATAGATTCAAGCTTTTTAAAAAACAAGAAAAGACTTTAAAAAAGCCTTTTTTTAGTTCTAGAGTGGTAAATATATGGAATGACTTGGACGATAACACTGTAGCATCTGCTGAGACTACCACATCTTTTAAAGTAGCGCTATCCAGGCATGGATACTGATTTTTTATGCAATTATTTATTTTTTATTAGTTTATTTATCTATTATTATCATTTATTTTATTTTATTCTATTTATTATTATTTTTAATTCGAAGTGGTTGTCTATTGGCGTAAAGTCTTCTAAACCACTATAATAAACGTTATCTTATCTTATCTTATTATTTATATAGTTGTATAATTGTATAGTTTGTATAGCATAGTACATAGTTTTTTCTTCGGCCAGTCTTGTCTTTTGTCTGTCATTCTGGTATTTTTTTTATTTTCTTTTATTCGTGTTATTACATCTGTTAAGTTTGGTTATGGTAAGTTTGTATTGTAGCTAGCACATTTTTTAATCTAAATGTAACTAATATCGCAATGTAGTGCGTTGTGTGTAAATCTGCTACTGAAGAAAAACTAATCTAAATATTGAAACAAGATGGGAAAACTTCTCTATTGAATTCTGCAACTGTAATTGGAGATACAATTTTAATTGACAGTTTAACTCTATAAATGTGGATGTTTGTATACATAAGTAAATAACAAAGCAAAGAAAAATAATCAGGCCCAGCCTTGTGTTAGTTTTAGTTCTAGCAGCTAGCTGATCTAGCTCCAATAAAAAGAATTTAAGATCTAAGTTTTCCACACAATAAACAATTATTCCATTCAAATATAAAGTAGTTCAAAAATTATTCCTGGAAAGCTACCTCAACTGAAAATGCATGTTTTGAGAACTCATTTTCAGGAAATGAAATTGAAGTATTTCTTAGACAATGATAGATGGAGCTGGGGAAAATAGATTTTAAGTTGTTTCTCATTAATACTGATATAGAGGCAGCACCTGATAGCCCAGATAGCCTAATTATTGTATAAGTTTTAAATGTGAAATTTTTAAAAAAGCCCATGCTTTTCTAAAAGTTGTTCATGTTTTAAATATGAGCTACATTGTATCTGCCTGTAAACATTGCTATGGTAAAGTTTGTAATAAATCTCTTCATACTGATAATCTTGAAGTAGATATGTTTAAGGGCGATATATGTGGAGTCCTGTATAAAAAAACTGTTAAAATCGATGAGATACTATACATTTTTTTACTGTACTTCTTAATTGTATGCTCGAAACACTCTTGCCTTGAATTTTGTGCCCCCTTGGCTTGTGCCATTGCTGTTTTTTTATGTACAAGGCAAAATCTGAGATTATTTTTAAAATATAGCATTTTAAGTTGAATTAAAGTTTTGTATATTATTATTGTTTTTGACAAAATAAATTGTCTGTAATGAAACTGAAAAATAAATAAAACAATAACATCTGGAATCTCTGAGCAATTTCTTTTTTTGTAATCTGCAAGTTGGTACAACAACCCCACAACATCCTCCCAGACCAATTGCACAACAACAGCTTGTCATGTCTATTTCTCCATTTTTAAATTGAACCTAAACCAACAATAAGTCAACTTAAATTTTAAATGGGATTGAAAAAAAAAAACAAAATTTTAAATGGGATTGAAAAAAAAACAAAATTTTAAATGTTTCATGAAAAACTATTAAGAATAATTAATTCCATCAACACAATTCTGGCAAAACTACAAAACCAGTGGATACAAATTATAAATAATCTACCTGAATTATGTGGGCAGTAGCAGTTTTTTTTACTTCGGAAGCATTTACTGCTTACAACTAGCTTCTCACTCAATTCTGAAACTTGGTTTATTAAAAGAATGAGAATATATAATGATGAGATATAGGCGTTTTCTTTTCTTTTTTTAGCCCCACTAAATACTAAATGTAAATCAAGATGAAAGTAAAACGATAGATTAGCTTATGCTCAATAGTATTATATTTTATTAAAAGTGCAATCACACGTTAATTTTTACAATATTGCTAATCGGCGCCTGTCCTAGTTAGACTATCTTGGTAACCATACTTTTGATGTCGTGAATATACTCTTTTTTTCATTTTGAAAAATCTTTCTACGTCTTCAAAAGTAAAATTAGGAACAACCGAAAGGCTCATTTTAATTACAGTTAAACGCTCAACAGAAGACCGGAAGTTAAACATCCCCATAGCAAAGAAAGCACAAAGTTAGAGAGAATAGTCAATACGCATTTTGTCTCCTTTTACGCGATTATATTTACAGACTCTGAAGATGGCGAAAGCCGAAACGGCCCGTAAGTGAAATAAAGAAGGTTTTAAATGTTAATACTTTTCTTAATATGTGTTGCAGTAGACAAAAAACGTTGTTCCGAAATATTGAGAAAGTATCTATAAAACTCATAGCGGCTAAATGGAGACTCATTTTTAATCGAGCTTGTCTAAAAGAATATATATATATATAAATAAATATATATATATAAATATATATATATATATATATATATATATATATATATATATATATATATATATATATATATATATATATATATATATATATATATATATATATATATATATATATATATATATATATTTGTGCTCTTGTGACATTGTGTGTGCGTATAATCTTTTTTATCATTGATATATATGTGTGTTTAAATATATATATATATATATATATATATATATATATATATATATATATATATATATATATATATATATATATATATATATATATATATATATATATATATATATATATATAAAATTGTTATTTAGCTTTTTCCCATAAAAAGGTTTTCAGATGGTAGTGATTGAAAAAATAAACGTAATCCTGGTAAGAGAAATTTTAATTATCAAAAGATTTGTTACAACTGTGCTAAATTCAACAAAGTGAGATAATTCAGATTTGAGTCAAGTAAAAGATTATATTCAACGAAGAATATTAAAGTTAATGATAATTCGAGAAATACTGTGTTATAAATAACTTTGACTTTAACGTTACGAATCGCTAGAAAGCATATTCCTCTACGTTTACATTCGTGACCTCGACGTATTTACGCATTTTCATCCGTAAATATATTTTCTGAAGTTATTTGATCACAAGTGACCGAATTTTTTTTCTTTTGTGAAAGAAGTCTGACGAATAATTCATTGCGATGGGACAGGCTCTAGGCTATTCCGGAGTGAATTTAAGGAATTACGTCAAAGAGTTAAAGGATGAAGAAAGGGTTAAGAGAATGGAGGAATGGGAAGAAAAAAAAGGCTCAGCAGGAGCGGGAAGATAAAATAGCGCAACGTGAACGTGAAGATAAAATAGCTCAACGTCAACATGAATTGGAATTGAAGAAGCTGGAATTGGAAGCCCTAACAAAAAAAGAGCAAAAGCCGACGGTAGAGGTAACAAAGATTCCATATCCAAAGTTCTCCAGTACTATCCGTTTTGGAGGGTTGCAATAACGTTTAGGTCTTGCCTCCGGTTCTATTCCTGTTGGAATGTGTGACAATTCCTCCGGATTGGCTTCATTATCTATATGGCTCGGAACATGGTCTCCTTGTCTATTCTCTCCATCCTCATTCTCCGTAACCCGAGGGGTTGCGTTTATGTCTGGTTCCAACATCTCTTCTTCTTCTGGGAACACAATTCTTACCGGGGCTTTCTCTCCATCACTTTTATCTTGAAGGGGCACTGGCATGTCGAATGTCTCAAACATGTCTTTAAGTGCCTAATCTAAATTCCTTGGTCTTAATTGATTTGTATGCCTTTTTGTAAGCCTTCTGTCAATCTCGACTTCGTAAACCGTTTTTCCAATTCTTTTTAAAATCTTCCCTGGTATCCATCTGGGATGGTTTGGATTTTTATAATCTCTAGCGTACACCGCATCTTGTTCTTTAAAAACTCTCGGTCTTGCCCCATTCCTTTCGTCAAACTGTCTCTTCATGCAAGACTTTTTTTCTGAATGCTTTTTGTCTTTTTTAGTACTTAGTTGTAAGTCTGATAGTGGTGTTATAATTTGTCTCCCCAAAAAATTTTCTGCGGGAGATTTTTGATGTGGACTAGATGGGCATGGTGTAGATCTATAACACAACAAAAACTTTTGCACCAATTCCTCGGTAATTCCTTCACCTTTTAGTTTTTGTATGGTTCTTTTGAAAGTATCAACAAATCTTTCTGCTTGACCATTACTTTGTGGATGAAAAGGAGGTATTCGGATATGACTGATAAATTTTGACTGACAAAATCTTTCAAATTCCATAGAAGTAAATTGTGTTCCGTTATCTGATACCAATGTCTTGGGAAATCCATACCGAGCAAACATTCTGTTCAGCTCGCGAATTGTCGTTGTTGAGGTAGCCGCACTCCTTATTTCTGGCCATTTTGAATATGCGTCCACAACAACCAGAAACATTGAATTCTCCATTGGTCCCGCAAAATCAATGTGAATTTTCTCCCAGGCCTGTGATGGTTCAGGCCATGGTGACAACGTGTTTTTTATAGGCATTTTAGCTGCTTTTTGACATGCATCACAGGTTTTCACCATACTTTCAATATCTCTATCGATTCTATGCCAATACACCGACTGTCTGGCCAGCATTTCCATTCTCGTAATTCCTGGATGACCCTGATGTAGCATCCTCAATATGCACTGTTGCAGTTTTTTTGGAATTACTGCTCTTACACCCATAAATAGAATGCCATCATGTAAAGTCAAATCAGTTGCTTTACTTTGGAATGCATTCCAGTTTGATCCATGTTTAACTTTTGGCCAAAATCCCTTTTTGAATATCTTTCTTACTAACAGGTAATTGTCTCATCGTATCCTCTTGTATCATTGTGAAGTCTTCGTTTACACCTGCTATTATCAAATCCTCATTTCCTGTTGTTTCATCCGAGTCAGATTCGTCACTAAAATCTGACCCTGAATATTTGGTGCCGTCGTCTGTTATAGAGTTGTTATTGCCATTATTATAATCATCATCGTCACTTTCATCCTCATCATTTTGCATTTCGTTTTCGACGTCCAAACCGACTGTATCACTGACACCATCTTTGCATGGTTCATCTTGAGCATCCTTGCAATGTTCATCTTGAACATCTTTGCAAGTCTCATCTTGCACATCTTTGCAAAGCTCATCTTGCACATCTTTGCAAGGCTCATCACCATTACCATCCTTGCATGGTTCATCTTGTACATTCTTGCATGGTTCATCTTGTACATTCTTGCATGGTTCATCTTGACCGTCTTTTTTTGTTTCCGCAATTGTGTGTGTCACCATGGAGGAGTTCAAGAAAATTCTTCCTTTCTTGCAGTGCTGCTCTGTGTGCTGCTCTGTTTTCCTCCGCCATTTTATTCAGAGCATTCAAGTTAACTTTGACGTATTTATTGTCCTGCATCACTGAGATTAACTGAAGAAATCTTTTTTCAGTTCCTTCTCTTTCAATTCTCTTTTCAATTCTCTTTCGTTCGAGCCTCTTTTCCAAGTTTTTCTTGTTTTTCTCGAGCTTCCCTCTCAAGTTTCTCTTCTTTTTCTCGAGCTTCCCTCTCAAGTTTCTCTTCTTTTTCTCGAGCTTCCTTCTCAAGTTTCTCTTCTTTTTCTCGAGCTTCTTTATCAATTAGAAACTTATGCAATTGTGCTATGTTTGAATCTTGGTCCTTTGACATCCTCGTCGCCAATGTTATATCTTTATTATTCTAATTAAATGGTAATAATTATAATCTACCTAAGTGGTTGCTAAACACTTACTAGATATTTTCTGGTTATAATATTCTTAATATAACTTTGTTTGTTCCTGATATGATTAAGAAGGAAATATAATAAAAACTCATATATATATACATATATATATATACATATATATATAAATATATATATATATATATATATATATATATATATATATATATATATATATATATATATATATATACATACGCTTATATATATATATTTATACAAAACATATATATATATATATATATATAACAGAAGGTGACGACGTGGACACTTATCTGCTCCGTTTTGAGGCATTGGCCACGGCAAATGATCACCCAAAAAAGGGTTGGGGAATGCTTCTGGGTTCTCTGCTGAGTGCGAAGACATTGGAAGTGTTTGGCCAAATCAGCGATAGTCAGATGCAGGATTACGGGTCGGTAAAAGAGGCACTCCTTCGTCGTTTTGGGAAGTCGGCAGAAGACTACCGCATAAAGTTTCGAGAGTCAAAGCTTGAACCACAAGAGACTTGGGAACAGTATCTAGTGCGACTAGATAGTTACCTCAGGCGCTGGGTGGATCTCGCGGGTACAAAAAACTTATTGTTTTTGTTTTTAAAAGAGCAGTTCTTTGGAAAGTGTCCGTCGGGAATAGCTGAATATTTGTTGGAGAAAGAAAGCGGTGACGTCAATAACTTAAGTCGCTGGGTCAACAAGTACAATCAAGCTCACCCAGTCAAAAGCTTGGCAAAAGTCGAAAACATAAGCAGGATTAGCGGAAATCGTAGTCAACCAGACATTGACTCGGGAATGGTTGGACCTAGCTGTTACAATTGTCATCAAGTTGGACATTTGGCGAGGGACTGCAGTCAAGGCACTCAAACAACTCCAGTCATGTGCCAAGCGCGTAGAGAGGCCACCATGACATCACCATGCAAAGATTCTGGAGTAGTGAATGCATGCGCGGTCATGGTGATGGAAGGAGGAAAGTTTAAATTTACCAGAGGTTTTGTGAACAAGAAACCAGTAAAAGTTTTGAGGGACACTGGCTGTACGGCCATAATGGTAAAGAAATCACTAGTACACCCGCGTCAGATGACCGGAATAACAAGACCATGTGTTTTGATCGACGGCACAGTCCGGATAGCTCCAACAGCAATAGTGAAACTCAAAACAGACGGGTTCAGAGGAACCAGAGAGGTTGTGTGCATGAAAAACTTACTTTGCTATCTGGTGCTGGGAAATGTTGAAGGAGTAAGAAGTTTGGATGCAATGGCTGCAGGGAAACGCTTTGGTCGGAAACCACAGAAACCCACTCCTAACTACGACAACACACAGAGAAATGATCGGACAAATTATAGAAAAACGTCGGCTAACTCGGATCTGTATCAAAGCAAGAAAAGAAACACGTGTCAAAGTTGGGAAATAAAGTTGAAGCAAAAGTTCAATCTTTGAATCCACAAAAAGAAAGACCAAGGCTTAATCTTCTGCCTAGAGGCCAACATGGGGGGTGGGGAAAGATGAAAAGTTGAATTCGGCAATCTTCGGAGACGCCCGCCCTGTTGACACAACACGCAGAGAGATAGAGATTAAGAATGGGTTTAAAGTAAACTACATCAAAGGCAAGGAAAACATCGGTGCTGACTTTCTTAGTCGTCAAGGGAGTGACGATGAAATCAGAAACGCTGACGCGTTCCTTTTTTCGAAGAGGGGGGATATGTAATATGAAGATGGCTCATCTTACGTATTTTCGTAATATTTGTTTATTTCATTTTATTATGTGTGCATTTTATAGTGATTAGTTATGTTTAAACAATAGTCATTTATATATATATATATATATATATATATATATATATATATATATATATATATATATATATATATATATATATATATATATATATATATATATATATATATATATATATTGACGTACATAGGTGTAATATTTTCTTTCAGGCACGCGCTATTAAAGACAATAGACCATTTTGCGTTTATTTTTTTCGACAGACATTTTAAACTTTTCAAACTACATACATTCTTTGATTCAACTAGGGCTAACGGACCGTCATCCTTAGAGCCCATTTAAAATTTAAACCAAACGTCGACGTAAGAAACGATACACTGAAATAAACAATAAAACCAGGTAGAGCGTACCTACCTAGATAGGGTATTTTTATGGGCTCACTTTTATCTTTTAAGGGACAAACTACGCCAGAGAGTCCCATTGAAAATTCAGGAGGCAATGCTTCCTCCATGCCCATCGAGTTGACGTCCCTGGAGGTTTTTGTTATTTTGGTCTATCACCAGTCATAAGCAGTTTAGGTTTCGCTTTAAATCAGGGGTTTCCAACCTTTTCTGTGTCCCGCGCCACTAGAAAACTTTTAGTATGTTCTCGCACCCCCTACAAAAGTAATATCTCATACGAAAAAAACAATTTATACTAGATTTGAGCAAAATATTTATTCAATCTAAATTTATAAAAGATGATTCTGTTATGCAAATTTTATATTTTGCTTGCCAGGAATCAAAATTTGTGAATTTGTACTGTAAATTTCGGCAATGCTTTCTCAATGCCATTTTTAAAATTTAATAAATTTGCGAAACAACTGGAAGCAGCCGAAAATATGTTTATATCAGTGAAAAACTGTTATAAATCATAAATTCAAAATTGGATGTTAAATGTAAAATTATACACAGCAATGCTTAATTATTAGTTTGATGGATTTTTATACTTAATTAATCTATATATATAAAAATAAGATTATGTGTGTGTGTGTGTGTAACTTATGCATTGCGAAACCATTCATCCGATCCTACTGAAATTTTTACACAACCTTGAGAGTCAATGGAGGGAGGTTTCAGTGAAAAAATATTAAAATCGGTCACAAAATGAGCGGAGCGGGAGAGTGAGCGGGAACTATATATATATATATATATATATATATATATATATATATATATATATATATATATATATATATGTATGTAAGATGAAGATGATTCATCTTACGTATTTTCATAGTATTTGTTTATTTTATTTTATTATGTGTGCATTTTATTATGATCGGATATGTCGAAACAATAAGTCATATATATATATATTTTTATATCTACGGTTTATATAATTTCCTATCACGGCTGATAAACCTCAGAAGACATCATGAATTAAGTAGGACATAAAAAAAGTATAGAGTGAGTATTTACATAACTTCAATCAACCAGTCTTAATTACAGTTACTAAGATAAAAGTTTTTGATTAAGTGTGTATTTCTTCTAATAAATAAAGGACCATTTTCAAAGAACCTGAATATCGTAACAACTGGTGTCGGAAGCAGGATACTTTTGGAAATGGGTTTAATTACTTTGGAAGAATTGAAGTGCTCAGATTTAAAAGGGCAGCTTCTTCTGAGGGGTTTATCTACTGTTGGCAAAAAGAACGAGCTAAAAGAAAGGCTGCAACAATTTCTCGAAAATGAGGGAAAAGACCCTGATACTTTTGAGTTTGAAATCAAAACACCAATGGAATTGATGACATTGATGAGAGAGGAAAGCATAGCAGCACAGGAAGTAAACAGAGCAGCACAAGAAGAGAACAGAGCAGCACAAGAAGAGAACAGAGCAGCACAAGAAGAGAACAGAGCAGCGCAACGAAGAATTGAAGAGCTAATTATTGACGATCGGCTTCGTTTATCAGAAGTTGAAAACAGAGTCAGTAACCTGGAGAAGCTGGTGAAAGAGAACGTCGGAGAAATCGAAACAAGATTGAACAATATGGTCAAACAAGTACAGAATGGTTGCCAAGTCCAAGAAAAAATTCATTCCGTTGAACATGCCAAGACCCCGGCTTTTGACGGCACTGTGTCATGGTCCGTCTACAAAGCTCAATTTGAAATTGCTGCCAGGAAAAATAATTGGTTAACCAGCCAGCAGAAGGCGGAAAATCTGGTATTTTCTTTGAGGGGAGAAGCTTTACAGCTTCTCGAGCTTATTGCAGATAGAGATGATTACGATGCAATCGTGAAGGTTCTCGAGAGCAGATTCGGTAATCAACACGCGCCAGAAATTTTTCGAGCTCAACTCAAGAGTCGACGCCAGAAACCCGAAGAAAGCTTGCAACAGCTGGAAGCGGATATAGAACGACTCGCCAATCTGGGATATCCCTTGTGCCCTCGAAATGTCCTCAATACAATTATTGCGGATGGATTCATAGCGGCCTTGAAGAACTCCGAAACCCAAAAAGCTCTTAGGGTCGCCCGAGTAGCTGGTCCCAGTGAGGCTTTGGCATTTGCCTTGAATTACGAAGCCTCTGAAGAATTATCTGATAAGTCTTATCGGGTAAGAAAGGTGGGAATCGAAGAAAATGACCTGGATGATCGAGTCCGAAAAATTATGGAAGAAAGGCCCAGCTGGAAAAAACATAACTCACCGCGTTGCTGGAATTGCGATGGGTTGGGACATCTACAGAGGGACTGTAGATTCCAGATGTTTGGACACGGGCAACGAAAGCAAGGGTACTCCAAAAAGCACGATGATGTCAGACAAGCAAGACCCATAGTGGCCCGTTCCAACAAACAAAATCCAGACTTTGTTACAATAAACGATATTTTACCTTATAAAGTGGTACCAATTTCTATTTTGAAGAAAGGGGCAAGCATATTTGTGGAGGGCAGACTGGGAATAAAAAACTGTAAATTTATCATTGATACTGGAGCTTCTTGTTCAATTATAAGGCCTTGTTTGGCAAAAGGAGAAGTTTTGCAAAGTGGAAATGGCATTCGTCTCAAGACTGCAACTGGGGAGCTTGTCCCAGTAGTTGGTAAAATTCAAACTGATATTAGGCTGGGAAATAGAACCTTTCAGCATCAGTTTTTAGTTGCCGACATAGAAGAAGAGTGTCTACTTGGGCTTGACTTTATGAAAGCACATGGTTTTGCATTGGACTTAAAAATAGGAACATTTAGACAGGGGGATTTGGAAATACCTGTTTATTATAAAGGCGAAATGATTTTGGTGAAACGAGTATTGGTAACAAAAAGCATCGTTGTACCTGCTCAGTCGGAATCTTTGGTTTGGGCAAAAATAGAAAGCGATAAGAACTCAAAAGTTGTTGGGTTCATCGAGCCCCTGAACGGAGTTGAAAAACATGGATTAATGATCGGAAAAACACTGGTACGAACAAAGTCAGGAAGCTTCGTGCCAGTCAGAGTTATGAATGTGACAGAATGCGACAAGCGACTAACAAAAGGTGACGAAATTGCGGTATGCAGCCCAGTCGACCACATATTGGCATGTAACACGGTGATTGGTAGAAATGATAATAAAAAAAGAATGAAGTACTCGCAAATTCAGGCACTGCTTGAAGCCGCTAAAACTTCACTAAAAGCAATGGACTATGACAAAGCGGAAAAGTTGATTGAAGAGTATTGTGATATAATAGCTATTGACGAAGAAGACAATGGAAAAACAAAGATCGTTGAACACCGAATTCGAACTGGTAATACAGAGCCCATTCGTCAAATGCCACGAAGGCTTCCACTGGCAAAGCGAGAGGAAGCTAGAAAGATGCTGGAAAAGATGAAAAAACAAGGATTTATTGAACCATCCAATAGTCCATGGAGTTCACCGGTAGTACTTGTTAAGAAGAAAGATAATTCGCTACGTTTTTGTGTCGACTACAGAATGTTAAACGAGGTCACACAAAAAGATAGTTACCCTTTGCCCAGAATCGATGACACCATCGATACACTTGCGGGATCTCGAATGTTTTCTACTTTAGATCTTAAGAGCGGATATTGGCAGGTGGGAATACATCCCCAGGATCGCGAAAAAACTGCCTTTTCAATAGGTGAAGGATTGTGGCAATTTACAGTGATGCCATTTGGCTTGTGCAACGCACCCGCAACTTTCGAGCGACTTATGGAGTATGTGTTACAAGGATTAAATTGGAGAACGTGTCTTGTGTATTTGGACGACATTATTGTTGTTGGAAAGACGTTTGAAGAGCATCTACACAATCTTGAAGAAGTTTTCCAAAGGATCCGGGATGCTGGTATGAAGCTAAATCCGGCAAAGTGTGCACTTTTCAAAAACAAGGTGAAATATCTTGGTCATATAGTTTCTGCCGAAGGGGTAGGAACCGATCCTGAGAAAATTGAAGCGGTTAACCGTTGGCCTGTTCCGAGAAATTCTCAAGAATTAAGAAGCTTTCTTGGTTTGTGCACATATTATCGACGATTTGTAGCCAACTTTTCCAGCATTGCAAAGGAATTACATAAGCTTACAGAAAAGAATGCACCGTTTGACTGGTCAGAGGCAAATCAACAGGCGTTCGAACAGTTAAAAACAGCTTTGAGTTTGACGCCAGTTCTGTCGTATCCAATCCCTGGAAAAGATTTTGTATTAGACACAGATGCAAGTAATGAAGGAATAGGGGCAGTGCTTAGTCAAATTGTTGACGGCAACGAAAAGGTAATAGCTTATTATAGCAGAACTTTGTCGAAACCGGAGCGCAATTATTGCGTCACCAGACGTGAGTTATTAGCAATCGTTGATTCTATTAAGCACTTTCACAAGTATTTATATGGTCAAAAGTTTTTGTTGAGAACGGATCACGCTGCTTTGAAATGGCTTTTAAATTTTAAAAATCCAGAAGAACAAGTGGCTAGGTGGATCGAACGTTTACAATCATACGAGTTTGAAATTCAGCATCGGAAGGGTGAACAGCACAAAAATGCTGATGCACTGTCACGACGACCTTGCAATGATGAATGTAAGTATTGCATTCGCATGGAGGGGAAGGAAATAAATAATCAGTGTTTTCAGGTACGGTTTCAAATTGACGACACTTGGTCAGATGAAGTGATTCGAGACGAACAATTAAAAGATGATGATATAGGGCCGATTTTGAGATGGATGGAAGAAGGGAAGAAACCTGACTGGCAAGATATTTCTGAATTGAGTCCTGCTACTAAATCGTATTGGGCACAATGGGACTCTCTAAGGGGGTAGTTTTATATCTACGGTTTATATAATTTCCTATCACGGCTGATAAACCTCAGAAGACATCATGAATTAAGTAGGACATAAAAAAAGTATAGAGTGAGTATTTACATAACTTCAATCAACCAGTCTTAATTACAGTTACTAAGATAAAAGTTTTTGATTAAGTGTGTATTTCTTCTAATAAATAAAGGACCATTTTCAAAGAACCTGAATATCGTAACAATATATATATATATATATATATATATATATATATATATATATATATATATATATATATATATGTATGTGTGTACGTGTGTGTGTGTGTGTGTTTATTATTTTTCTTATCTAGAAATTTATATATATATATATGTATATATATATATCTTTTTCCGGATTTTTAATGGTAAGATTGTAAATATTATTTTGTGCATGAATTTTGAGAATTTAGACAGTGTGTTAAAAGTTGAGTGTTCGAGAAGATAATAAAAGTTTAAAGAGACGTGCTGCAGAGAGAAATTGGAATTAACAAAAGATTTGTTAGAACCGTGCGAAATTCTACAAAGTGAGATAATTCAGTTTTATTTGAGTCCAGTTAAAAGATTATATTCAAGGAAGAATAATTAAGTTAAAATAAATTCGAGAAATATTGTGTTATAAATAACTTCGACTTTAACGTTACGAATCGCTAGAAAGCATGTTCCTCTACGTTTACATTGGTGACCTCGACGTATTTACGCATTTTCATCCGTAAATATATTTTCTGAAGTTGTTTGATCACAAGTGACCGAATTTTTTTTCTTTTGTGAAAGATGTCTGACGAGAAATTCATTGCGATGGGACAGGCTCTAGGCTATTCCGGAGTGGATTTAAGGAATTACGTCAAAGAGTTAAAGGATGAAGAAAGGGTTAAGAGAATGGAGGAACGGGAAGAAAAAAAGGCTCAGCAGGAGCGGGAAGATAAAATAGCTCTACAAGAACGGGACGAGCGGGAACGGGAACGTGAATACGAAGAGAAGAAGACTCAAGAAGCTAAAGAAGAACGAGAACTCCAACTTCAACAAGCTAAAGAAGAACGAGAACTTCAACTTTTACGTGAGCGCGAACAACGCCAGCATGAATTGGAATTGAAAAAGCTGGAATTAGAGGCCCTAACAAAAAAAAAAGAGCCAAAGGTAGAGGTAACAAAGAGTCCATATCCAAAGTTCTCGGAAGGTGACGACGTGGACGCATTTCTGCTCCGTTTTGAGGCATTGGCCACGGCAAATGATCATCAAAAAAAGGGTTGGGGAATGCTTCTGGGTTCCTTGCTCAGTGCTAAGACATTGGAAGTGTTTGGCCAACTCTGCGAGAGTCAGATGCAGGATTACGAGTCGGTAAAAGAGGCACTCCTTCGCCGTTTTGGGAAGTCGGCAGAAGACTACCGAATAAAGTTTCGAGAGTCAAAGCTTGAACCAGAAGAGACTTGGGAACAGTATCTGGTGCGACTAGATAGTTACCTCAGGCGCTGGGTGGATCTCGCGGGTACAAAAAACTATTTGTTTTTGTTCCTAAAAGAGCAGTTTTTTGGAAAGTGTCCGTCGGGAATGGCTGAGTATTTGTTGGAAAAAGAAAGCGTTGACGTCAACGAGTTAAGTCGCTGGGTCAACAAATACAGTCAAGCTCACCCAGTCAAAAGCTTGGCAAAGTTCGAGAACGCAAGCAGGATTAGCGGAAATCGTGGTCAACCAGACTCTGACTCGGGAATAGTTGGACCACGCTGTTACAATTGCAATAAGCTGGGCCATATGGCAAAGGATTGTCATCACGCTGGACAGATCGCGAGGGACTACAGTTAAGGCACTCAAGCAACTCCAGTCATGTGCCAAGGACGTAGAGAGGCCAACTTGACACCACCATGCAAAGATTCTGGAGTAGTGAATGCATGCGCGGTCATGGTGTTGGATGGTAAATTGAATGAGGTCCAATTAAAATGTGGTTGCTTTTCACCGGTAATAGCGGATGGTTGTTTTCACTCAGGAGAAAAGTTTAAATTAACCAGAGGATTTGTGAACAGAAAACCGGTAGAGGTTTTGAGGGACACTGGCTATACTTCCATAATAGTAAAGGAATCATTAGTGCACCCGCGTCAGATGACCGGAAGAACAAGACCCTGTGTTTTGATCGACGGCACAGTTCGGGTGGCTCCAACAGCAGTGGTAAAAATCAAAACAGACTGGTTCAGAGGAACCAGAGAGGTGGTGTGCATGAAAAACCTACTTTGCGATCTCGTGCTGGGAAATGTTGAAGGGGTAAGGGGTTTTGATGCAATGGCGGCAAAAAAACGCTTTGGTCGGAAACCACAGAAATCCGCTTCCAACTACGACAGTACTCAGAGGAATGATCGGGTAAATTTTAGAAAATCGTCGGCTAACTCGGAGCTGTATCAAAGCAAGGAAAGAAACACGTCTGCCATTTCAAAGGTAGGAAATAAAGTTGAGGCAAAAGTTCAAGCTTTGAATCCGCCAAAAGAAAGACCAATTCTCAATCTTCTGCCTAGAGGCCAAAATGGAGGGGTGGGAAAAGATGGAAAGTTGAATTCGGCAATCTTCGGAGATGCCCGCCCTGTTGACACAGCACGCAGAGAGATAGAGATTGAGAATAAGTTGAAAGGAAACTATTTCAAAGGCAAGGAGAACATCGGTGCTGACTCTCTTAGTCGTAAAGAGAGTGACGATGTAATCAAGAAACACTGACGCGTTTCTTTTTTCGAAGAGGGGGGATATGTAAGATGAAGATGATTCATCTTACGTATTTTCATAGTATTTGTTTATTTTATTTTATTATGTGTGCATTTTATTATGATCGGATATGTCGAAACAATAAGTCATATATATATATATATATATATATATATATATATATATATATATATATATATATATATATATATTTATATATATGTATGTGTGTACGTGTGTGTGTGTTTATTATTTTTTTATCTAGAAATTTATATATATATATGTATATATATATATATCTTTTTCCGGATTTTTAATGGTAAGATTGTAAATATTATTTTGTGCATGTTTAACTCCGCCTTGCTTTTGCAAGCCAGTCCCAAGCCTGGAGAAAGGAGGAGGGAAAAGTTAAAAGGATCAAATTATGATCCACGACTGGTAGAACTTAGGTGTTTCTGACACAGCCGTTTCAGTCTTAAAACACTTGGTGTAAAGGACTATAAACTATTATAAAAAAAAAAAAAAAAAAAAATTGTGCATGAATTTTGAGAATTTAGACAGTGTGTTAAAAGTTGAGTGTTCGAGAAGATAATAAAAGTTTAAAGAGACGTGCTGCAGAGAGAAATTGGAATTAACAAAAGATTTGTTAGAACCGTGCGAAATTCTACAAAGTGAGATAATTCAGTTTTATTTGAGTCCAGTTAAA
This sequence comes from Erpobdella octoculata, assembly GCA_963978895.1. NCBI lineage: Eukaryota > Metazoa > Annelida > Clitellata > Hirudinida > Erpobdellidae > Erpobdella > Erpobdella octoculata. The sequence continues at coordinate 16,953,747 of OZ022239.1, forward strand.
AAATTATATTCAAGGAAGAATAATTAAGTTAAAATAAATTCGAGAAATATTGTGTTATAAATAACTTCGACTTTAACGTTACGAATCGCTAGAAAGCATATTCCTCTACGTTTACAATATATATATATATATATATATATATATATATATATATATATATATATATATATATATATTATATATATATATATATATATATATATGTATATATATATATATGAATGAATGTTTGTATGTATGTATGTATGTATGTATGTATGTATATATGTATGTATGAATATATATATAAATATATATATATATATATATATATATATATGTTATTTATGCATTGCTACACCATTCATCCGATCGTAATAAAATTTTCACACAACCTTGAGAGTCAAGAGGAATCAAATATAGAAAAAAAAATTTAAAATCCGTCACAAAATGAGCGGAGCGAGCGGGAACTATATATATATACTAGCGGGGTTACCCGGCGTTGCTCGGGTGTTTTTAGAGGTTTTTTATCGTTTTTCTCTAGCTCCCGTTTAACTTCCCGTTTTCTCTCCCGCTCCCGGTCGCTTTCCCATTCCCGCTTGCTCTCCCACTCCCGGTCGCTTTCTCGCTCCCGGTCACTTTCCCGATTCCGGTCGCTTTCCCGCCGCATCTATCTCTTAATAATTTGTAATAACGCGCAATCGGTCACATTATGCAAGACTGCGAAGCAAGTCATGCACTTCTTAATATTAAGAAGTCTATTAGCAAGTAATGCCTCTTACGCAATTGTAAACAGTGCTTTGAAAACTTATGCAATGATCATGTATAGGCACTTTTGGACCGGAAGGTTTTATGGCCCCCTGAGCCGGAGGATCGGAGAAGGAGTCCAAACCTTCTTAACTGTTTCCCCTTCTTAACTCTCCAGGCCAAAAATTCCTATGTACGACCATCGAAGGTAATTGCGTAATAAAATTCAAATTTTGTTTACGTAACAACGTTTGAAGGCTTCAAGCAACTTTTTGCAAATCTAAAAACCTTCCGTTCCAAAAGTGCCTATATATGATCATTGCATAAGTTTTCGAAGCACTGTTTACAATTGCGTAACAGGCATTACTTGCTATATATTTATATATATATATATAGATATATATATATATATATATATATATATATATATATATATATATATATATATATATATATATATATATATATATATATATATATATATATATATAATATATATATATATATATATATATATATATATATATATATATATATATATATATATATATCTATATCTATATATATATAAAAATGAATGTTTGTATATATGTATATATATATATGTCCTTTATGCATTGCTACACCATTCATCCGATCGTAATGAAATTTTCACACAACCTTGAGAGTCAAGGGGAATCAAATATAGAGAAAAAAAATTTGAAATCCGTCTCAAAATGAGCGGAGCGGAGCGGGAACTTTATATATATGTATGTGCGTATGTATGTGTGTATGTATGTATGTATGTGTTTTTTTCAATATTTCGGCACTAAATGCACATTCAAAGTATGTATGTGTGTGTATGTATGTATGTATGTATGTATGTATGTATGTATGTATGTATGTATGTATGTATGTATGTATGTATGTATGTATGTATGTATGTATGTATGTATGTATGTATGTATGTATGTATGTATGTATGTATGTATGTATGTATGTATGTATGTATGTATGTATGTATGTATGTATGTATGTATGTATGTATGTATGTATGTATGTATGTATGTATGTATGTATGTATGTATGTATGTATGTATGTATGTATGTATGTATGTATGTATGTATGTATGTATGTATGTATGTATGTATGTATGTATGTATGTAGAATCGGATCTAGGGAGGGGGAACTGAGAGCGAAAAAATGAGCGGGAAAGCGACAGGGAACGGATAACAACCTGGAGCGGGAGCGCAAGCGGGAAGGAAACGTGAGCGAAAAAGAAACGCATTAGGTAAACCTCTCGCTCGCTCCCATTTCCTTCTCGCTTTCCCGGTCCCGGTCGATTTTCCGCTCCCGGTTGCTTTCCCGCTCCCGGTAGCTTTCCCGCTCCCGGTAGCTTTCCCGTTCTCGGTCGCTTTCCCTTTCGATCGAGAACGGGAATGGGAGAGCAAGCATGAGCGAGAACGGGAGAGCAAGCATGAGCGAGAATGGGAGAGCAAGCGGCAACGGGAAAGGCGACCGGGAAAGGGAACGGGAGAGGAAACTGGAGCGGAAAAACGACCGGAAGCTGGAAAGCGGCCGGGAACGGGAAAGCGACCGAGAACGGGAAAGCAAACGGGAACGGGAAAGCAAGCGGGGATGGAAACCTGAGCGAGAGAAACAAACATTAGAAAAACCTCTAAAAACCCTGGGCACCCCCGCTAGTATATATATATATATATATATATATATATATATATATATATATATATATATATATATATATATATATATATATATATATATATATATATATATATATATATATATAAATGAGCGGAAACGGGAGCCGAAAAGCAACTGAGAGCGAAGAGCGAGCGAGAAAAGGAAAGTGACCGGGAACGGAAAAGCAAGCGAAATCGTGAAAGCGACCGAGATCAAAACAAAAGAGCAAGCAGGAAAGAGAAAGGGACCGGGAGCGGGAAAGAGAAAGGGAGCGGGAAAGAGAAAGGGAGCGGAAAGCTACCGGGAGCGAGAAACCGACCAGGAGCGAAAATGCGACCGTGAACGGGAGAGCAAGCGATGAAGGAAACGGGAGCGAGATAGACAAGCATTAGAAAAACCTCTAAAAACCACGGGCATCACCGGGTACCCCGCTGGTATTTAAATATTTCTATCTTGATACACCAGTTTAAATTATGAGTTCGTAAAATTTTTATCGGTAAAACACACTAAAATCTTTCTATTTTGATGAAAAAATAACCCATGCAAATAACTTGTACTTAAGTTTATAAATATTTAATAAGGTACATATATTGTCAATTAGTCAACTTAAATTGATTATTGACTCCGACAAATAAATTTTTGAAAATCGCTAATTGTTTCAACCCTATTAGCGTGAGAAATTGAACATTTTGAGTTTTTTCAACTCATTATGAAAAGCCCACATTCCACGATCTTAAATTTATTAAAAAGGAATCCGCTTCTATTTTTATAAATAATTTGTAGCAAATACAAATTTTTTTGAAATAATATAGTATATATTAAGCTTAATACGTTTAAATTCATAGTTTTATTAAATTGATAATTGTATGTAACATGTTACATTAAATTGTTCGTTATACAGTCAGGAAACTTTGAAGTAGAGGTGGGAAGTTTGATTCTTTTCACTGAATCGACTCCTTTGGTTTGATTCAGCTTGATGATTCGTTCAAAGTGAATCGTTCAATTAACTCGTTTGCTGAGCCACTGGAACGAGCACTCACACTCATTCAATGATTCATTTCTATAATAATTAATAATCATAGATATATATCTATGATAATAATAAAGTATACAAACACATCTATATATATAACAAGTAAATTAAAAACGAATTTTTAAAACCAATGCTCTTATATGTAATTAAAACACAAATTTTGCAATCAATTTTTTTTTATATTACTCTTTTATTTTATGTTAAAGTCGAAATATCTTAATTATATCGAAATATCGAAATTAATTAAAATTATCTAAATTAATTGACTTATTGTAAAACTAACAATTGAATATTGCATTGTCTTCTATTTTAAGCATGTATGCAAAATTTGAAAAAATCTATCATCAGGAAGTGACTCAAAAATTGATTGCAAGATTTGAAACAGACAGAGAAACAAACAGACAGACAGAGAAACAGAGACGACGAGTTAATAAAAGCATTGGTAATAATAATAAAAATATCATCAAAAAGCATCGAATTTAAATATCTCAACTATTTTCATGAAAATTTCGTACACGCTTGAGAATCGCGGTCAGTGAGTGTGGTTCGTGTTAACTTGGTAAAATAGTCTGCCAGTCGGTTAGCGTTTTGTGGTCAAGAAAACCCTCAAGAAAACCCTCAAGAAAACCCTCAAGAAAACCCTCAAGAAAACCCTCAAGAAAACCCTCAAGAAACCCCTCGATAAAATCCTCAAGAAAATTAACTAAATTAATTGACTTATTGTAAAACTAATAATTGAATATTGCATTGTCTTCTATCTTGAGCATGTATGCAAAATTTGAAAAAAATCTAACATCAGGAAGTGACTCAAAAATTGATTGCAAGATTTGAAACAGACAGAGAAACAGACAGAGAAACAGACAGAGAAACAGACAGAGAAACAGAGCCGACGAGTTAATAAAAGCATTGGTAAAAATGAATGTTTGTATATGTTCATGTCCTTTATGCATTGCTACACCATTCATCCGATCGTAATGAAATTTTCACACAACCTTGAGAGTCAAGGGGAATCAAATATAGAGAAAAAAAATTTGAAATCCGTCACAAAATGAGCGGAGCGGAGCGGGTGAACGAGCGGGAACTATATATATATGTTTGTGCGTATGTATGTGTGTATGTATGTATGTGTATGTGCATGTATGTGTGTGTGTTTATGTATGTACTAGCGGAGATACCCGGCGTTGCCCGGGTTTTTTAGAGGTTTTTCTAATGTTTGTCTCTTTCTCTCCCGTTTCCTTTCCCACCTGCTTTCCCACTCCTGTTCGCTTTCCCGTTTTCGGTCGTTTTTCCGCTGCCGGTCACTTTTCCGCTGCCGGTCGCTTTCCCGCTCCCGGTCGCTTTCCCGCTCCCGGTCGCTTTCCCGCTCCCGGTCGTTTTCCCGTTCCCGGTCGCTGTCCCGTTCCCGCTCACGTTTGCTCTCCCATTCCCGCTCACGCTTGCTTTTCCGTTCCCGCTCGCTGTCCGTTCCGTGTCGCTTTCCCGTTTCTATAATAGACAAACTAACCTACAAACAATCATATATATATATACTAGCGGAGATACCCGGCGTTGCCCGGGTTTTTTAGAGGTTTTTCTAATGTTTGTCTCTTTCTCTCCCGTTTCCTTTCCCACCTGCTTTCCCACTCCTGTTCGCTTTCCCGTTTTCGGTCGTTTTCCCGCTGCCGGTCGCTTTCCCGCTGCCGGTCGCTTTCCCGCTCCCGGTCGCTTTCCCGCTCCCGGTCGCTTTCCCGCTCTCGGTCGCTTTCCCGCTCCCGGTCGCTTTCCCGCTCCCGGTCGCTTTCCCGCTCCCGGTCGCTTTCCCGCTCCCGGTCGCTTTCCCGCTCACGGTCACTTTCCCGCTCCCGGTCACTTTCCCGCTCTCGGTCGCTTTCCCGCTCCCGGTCGTTTTCCCGTTCCCGGTCGCTGTCCCGTTCCCGCTCACGTTTGCTCTCCCATTCCCGCTCACGCTTGCTTTTCCGTTCCCGCTCGCTGTCCGTTCCGGGTCGCTTTCCCGTTTCTATAATAGACAAACTAACTCACAAACATTCATATATATATACATATATATATATATATATATGTGTGTGTAGTTCCCGCTCGCTCACCCGCTCCGCTCCGCTCATTTTGTGACGGATTTCAAATTTTTTTTCATATTTGATTCCCCTTGACTCTCAAGGTTGTGTGAAAATTTCATTACGATCGGATGAATGGTGTAGCAATGCATAAAGGCCATTAACATACAAACATTCATTTTTATATATATAGATATATATAGTCTTAGCAAATCTATTTTACGTTTTATAGGCTAACAGAAGTTATGAAAGAATGTAAAAGAGAAAATGAGCGTGAACGGGAACGGGAGAGCAACCGTGACCGGGAATGGGAGAGCAAGCATGACCGGGAACGGGAGAGCAAGCGTGAGCGGGAACGGGAAAGCGACCGGGAACGGGAAAGCGACCGGGAACGGGAAAGCGACCGGGAACGGGAAAGCGACCGGGAACGGGAAAGCGACCGGGAACGGGAAAGCGACCGGGAACGGGAAAGCGACCGGGAACGGGAAAGCGACCGGGAACGGGAAAGCGACCGGGAACGAGAAAGCGACCGGGAACGGGAAAGCGACCTGGAATCGGGAGAGCAAGCTTGGAAGGAAACGCGAGCAAGAGAGAAAATCGATAACAAAACTTCTGAGCGGGAAAGCGACCGGGAGCTGGAAAACGACCGAGAGCGGAAAAGCGACCGGGAACGCGACGAAAACGGGAAAGTGGAGAAGGAAACGGGAGCGAGAGAGACAAACATTAGAAAAACCTCTAAAAATCCCGGGCAACGCCGGGTAACCCCGCTAGTAAAAGATAAAACTGTTATTTAATTATTATGTAAAAACTTGAATTTAAAAAAATTATTTTTTTGTAAAAGCCATTAAAACTTTGTTTTAAAAATTGAAATTTAAGATGATAAAGACTCCGTTTGAATACATCGATCGAATTAAAAGAATTCTGAAGCATAGATTATTTATATCAGATGTCAATGGTTTCGTGAAAAATTGACCGTGTGATAGTTTATAGTGTTTATACATTGGCCTACCTCCAATACATTTTGTCTGATTTGAATGAGTCATTTGCTGGCTCTCAGTCAGTTGATGAAATAAGATAAGATAAGATAACGTTTATTATAGTGGTTTAGATGACTTTACGCCTATAGACAACCACTTCGAATTAAAAATAAATAAATAAATAATAATAAATAGAATAAAATAAAATAAATGAAAAATGATAATAATAGATAAATAAACTAACAAGAAATAAATAATTTGTATAAAAATCAGTATCCATGCCTGGATAGCGCTACTTTAAAATATGTGGTAGTCTCAGATGCTACAGTGTCATCGTCCAAGGCATTCCATATATTTACCACTCTAGATCTAAAAAAAGCCTTTTTTATAGTCTTTTCTTGTTTTTTTTAAAAAGCTTGAATCTATGTTCCTTAGTGCTTTGAATCGGTGGTTGTTCAAAAAACATTGCTGGTGTTAAATCCTCTTTCAAGTCACCCCTACTACTCCTTTTCTCTAGAGTTGTTAAGCCGCATTGTTTTAATCTTTCTTCGTAAGGTAACTAACTGGCTTAAATGCTTAATCAACTTTGTAGCCCTCCTTTGTACCTTCTCCAACACTACGATGTCCTTTTTTAAAACAGGGCTCCGAGCTTGTACACAATATTCTAGATGTGGTCTTACCAAACATTTGTATAGTCTGATAATTATTTCCTGGTTTCGACTTATTATTGTTCTCTTGACCAATCCTAAAATCTTATTGGCTCGCTTTGCTGCTTCCGCACACTGTCTTGATGGTTTGCCGCTATTGTGTACTATAACTCCCAGATCTCTTTCCTCTTCAGATGTCTTCAACAATATTCCTCCCATCTCATACTGAAACTCTTGATTACTATTACCCATGTGCATCACTGACCATTTATCTACGTTGAACATCATTTGCCAGTCTAGGGACCATTGGTATATTTTTGCAAGATCTTTTCTTAAAATGTCGGCATCCAGCTCACACTCTACTTTCATGGATAACTGTGTGTCATCAGCAAATTTCGAGACCTTTGAACAAGTCCCTATATCAAGGTCATTAATGAACAGAACAAATAGTAAAGGTCCCAAAACGGATCCTTGCGGTACACCACTTTTTAAATCCTTTATATTATTTTCGATTGTCTTCCTGTCGGTCACATACTTTGAGTCTCAAAATTAACTCACTTCCCGTTATCTTATCGAGCTGAAATTTGGCACATCGACTTTTCATTTCATTTCATTTCATTTATTGAGCACCAACATAAGTATTAAACGTAAACAAAAGAAAATAACCAAAACGACAAGAAAAAATATAGAACTAAAATTTCAGAAAAAGAAAAAAAAATCGATTGGTTGAGAAAGAAATAAGGTGCCCAAAAGGTTCGTCCGAAGGGAATTCCTTCCCGCTTAATGGACAACCTTTACAAAAAAACCAAATGAGCTGATTGAGTTAAGACATTTCAAATAGTAGTTCAATAAACTTATCAAGGAAGAGACTGAAATTGGTATGCTAAGGTAATAGGTATTGAGTAGTTATGAGTGAGACAATAATAAGTAAGATTTCAGAGCTTGCTTAAATAGCGAAATACGTTTCAAGGAGGAGATAGATATTGGAATGATTGAATAAATACGAGGGCCAGAGCATTTAATAGAGAATGTTTTAAGAGTTGTCCGAGCAAAATCCGTTCGAAAACAGCGACCGGGGCGCAGATCATAGGAATGAACATCAGATAATTTTACAAACATGTTATCGAATGATGAGGGTAATATAAAATTATCATATTTATACATGAAGATGCCAGTTTGGAAGAAATTAATCTGATAAATATTAAGAATGTTGTTGTTAGCCATTTGAATTTTACAAGACGATGTGGGAGGCATGTGAAAAATAATTCGAATAATTCGCTTTTGCAAAATATGAAGAGGCTTTAAACGAGTTGAATAATTTGAGGCCCAGACAATATTGCAGTATGATAAGTACGGAAATATAAGTGCATAGTATAACATCATAGAAATATTGGCATCAACAAACTGATGTATACGAGATAGCACTCCACAATTTTTTGCAACCTTAGATGTAACATGTTCAATGTGAGTTTTTAATGTAAGGTGTTCATCAAGCAACACGCCCAAGAACTTGCAATAAGGAACCCGCAAAATTGGTATATCATCAATCTTCAGCTGACAATTACAGAAAGTATTTTTGTTTATATGGTGAAATAAAATGTAATTCGTTTTGCTAACATTTAAGGAAAGTCTACTAGCAGAGAACCATTTAGAAACAGAAAGTAATTCACTGTTGGTATCGTAATATAAATTTTCTAAGTTATCGCCAGTCGCAAAGAGGTTAGTATCGTCCGCAAACAAAACAAATTCAAGGCGATCTGAAACTGAGCATAGGTCGTTAATATAGATGAGGAATAGAAGCGGTCCCAGCACCGACCCTTGAGGCACCCCACAAGTTACCTGCTTCATCGAAGAGATAGAGTTGCTGTACTGGACGCATTGTGATCTGCAGCTAAGATAGTCACTGAACCATGATAGTGGAGTTCCCCGGATTCCATAGTACCTCAATTTTTCCACCAGAATGCCGTGATCAACCGTATCGAAGGCTTTAGCTAGGTCCAGGAAGATGCCAACTACATATTTCCCACGGTCCATGGCCTCGGCAATCTTTGAATGTAACATGACCAGTGGCATATAAGTTGAGTGATTTTTTCTAAATCCAAACTGATTTGGTGTAATAATGGCAAATTTATCAAGATAATTATAAAGTCTGGAGTGCATCACTCTTTCAAAAAACTTTGAGAAATAGCACAAGACAGATATTGGCCGGTAATTAGAAAAGTTTTCTTTTTTCCCAGATTTGTAAATTGGAATGACTTTGGCTGTTTTTAGTTGACTTGGGCTGCGAGACAATTGAATCTATCAAAATTTCAGTTTGATCGGATATTGTATAATTAAGTTTTTCAAAAAATTCAAAAATTCAAAAATTCTTTTCAAAAAATTCAAAATATTTTTAAAAAATTCAAATAAAATAAAAATCTAGGATCGTATATAAAGGATTTATAATAAAAACTTTGTTTTTATGGGTTAGTTTTTTACGCTTTTCCACTCCGAGTATTTCCCTTTAATTCCCACATTTTGTCTTCTGTCAGCTAGCCATTCTTTGATCCATCCTCGAATATTACCTCCTATTCCAGCCGCTTCTATTTTTCTCATCAACCGTGTATGTGGTACTTTGTCGAAGGCTTTGGCAAAATCCAGATAGACTATGTCTACAGGGGATCCTTTGTCTATGTTGGTATAAACATTTTCAAAACAATCTAGCACAGTGGTTCTCAACCTGTGGTCCGCGACGAGCAGTTGAGTGGTCCGCGAAACTTGATCTAGAATTGTGTATTTTTTATTTGTTGATATAATTATTCAATAAACCTTCTATTCAGTAACAGAAAACGTTTAAAATTATAGTTTTATCACTTTAAATTTTAAAATGTCAAAATGCGAAGATCGATAAATCATATTTGGTCTCTCTTATATCTATATCAGGACATATCCAATCATTGATTGAACAATTTAATTTTTACTTTTATGATCTGAATGTACAAAATTCCGCATGGATTTCCAATCCATTTCTTGCATATGTCGATGACATTGACTCAGTTTTATCAACAACATAATTAAACCAAATCATTGAACTGACAAACGACTCCACATGCAAAATGTTGCACAAAAGCGTTAGTTTGGTAAAATTTTGGATACACATATCACACGAATTCCCAGAAGTATCAGAAAAAGCTTTTCTGGTTATTTTACCATTTGCATCATCGTATCTTTGCGGGTGTGGATTTTCGGCCATAGTAGCGATGAAAACTAAATATCGTTCTCGATTGGATGTTGAAAATGGTTATTGTAAGGTTTATCGACAGTTGACAGTTAATCGACCCTAATTGAAAAGTCGATTATCCTGCGAAGAAGTCGATTATCCTGCGAAGAAGTCGATAATCCTGCGAAGGAGTCGATAATCCTGCGAAGGAGTCGATAATCCTGCGAAGGAGTCGATAATCCTGCGAAGGAGTCGATTATCCTGCGAAGGAGTCGATTATCCTGCGAAGGAGTCGATTATCCTGCGAAGGAGTCGATTATCCTGCGAAGGAGTCGATTATCCTGCGGAGTCGAATATCCTGCAAGTCGATTAACCTGCGCACGCTTTGCTGTGCATGACAACAAAACGCATCATTTTTTAACGGCCTCGCTAGGTCTTTTCGTTTTTGCTTACTTCGGACATACGCATAGAAACTTTTGCTGTCATTTTTTATATTATCCGTCAGCTTTTTCTCATAATCAATTATGGCTCTTTTAATGCTTTTTTTTGTCTCATTTCTTTTCTTGACATATTTGTCACGCAATTGTTGCAGTATTATTTCTTTGCCTGTCTCATTATTACTTGCAGCTGCAATTTCATTTTCATTTCGAAGTGTTTGGAACCTTTTCAATGCTTTGATTTTTGCTCTTCTTATTTTTAAGACTTCCTTTGTTATCCATGGCTGTTTCCTGACAATTTTTTTCTTAATGGGTATTATTTCTTGAATGACCTCCTCCATGCTCTTTTTGAATAACATCCACCAATTCAATTTTTCTCATTATATTCATGTCTCTTATTTTGCTTCTTACTTTGTTATAATTTGCTTTAAAAAAATTGTAGCTAATATGAGAATTTATTTTCATGTTACAATCCTGCAATATTATTTCAAATCTTACAATTTGGTGGTCACTAGAATGAAAAGGCTCTCCTACAGAGATGTTCTCTACAATGTTCTCATCAGAAGTTATTACCAAATCTAATATATTTTTGTTTCTTGTTGGGTTCATGACTCGTTGATGTAAAAATTCCCCATTAATACAATTCAAGAATTTATTATCCTGATGTCTTTCTCCTTCCATGTTTTTCCAGTTTATATGATAATTGAAATCTCCCATTATCAATACAGATTCCTGGCTAACCCTACCCAATAATTCACACAAACCATTATCCACACTTTCATCTACATTTGGGGGTCTGTAGAAAACACCTATTAGTAAACTGTTTTTAGCTCCATGCTGTATATCACACCAGAGACTTTCTTTAAACTTATCGCTTGATATATCTTTTCTTTCCACTGCCTTTATTTCATTTTTAACATATAAAATTATACCACCTGCACCATGCCCCTTATTATTTTGATTTTGCCTGTCTTTCCTAAACATAGTGTACCCATTAATTGCTAGTTCAATATCTAATATATCTTCCTTTGCCCATGATTCTGTTATAGCAATGATGTCAGGTTTTTCTAATTCCACATAAACTTCCAACGCACATCTTTTTTCTTTGCTTACTATACTTCTTACATTGGCATAGAAAAATTTAAGAGTTAAGTTGTTACATAAGCATATTGTTACAAAGACAAAAACAAAGCAATCGCTAAATGTCATCTTCCGACCAAGAAAATTGTTGATGTAGCAACTTCATTAGCTCTTCTGAGATGCTTGAACCTTTATTCGGCTAGTTTGTCTACAAAGTCATCAATCGTATAATCGTCTTTGTATCCTTCGAACTTGTCTACTTCTCTGCCATTCTTCAGTCCAATCACAGTGGGAACAAATGTCACCTGTTATTGCAAATAGAAAACTGTGAGTAATACAGGCATATGAGTATACTAAAATAGAGTTAATTAAGTGAACCTCTATAAAGTTATTGTAAAGTTTTAAACTGAAAAATTATCGCTTTCTTTGCATAAACTTCTCTATAGATAATTTTTATTTTTAAATTTTATTTTATATGTTGTTTAAATTTTGTCCCATAGATCTGAAAATTTAATAAAATGTAAAGTCCTTGACAACAAATAAATCCACCAAATTTCACCTCGATTGAATAACAGGAAGTTGATTTTTTTTCAGCGTCAAGGAGTCCAAACGGATGGCTATAGCAAGCAAGCAAACACGGTGAAGTTAATATAAATGAACCATTAAAAACTTTGTTTTTACAGATCCTTTATATTTTGTAATTCGTTAGCTTCTAATCTTTTGCAAAACAATTTTTCATGATAATCTATATATATAAAAATGAATGTTTGTATGTATATATATATATATATATATTTGTAGGCTCTTGAAACATTTCAACGCAATGTTTCACTTCATAAATTATCTATCTGGCAGCAGACTAAGTAAGGAGTTCTGAACCTATCATAGTCGTAGTCTAATGTTAAGTAGCTCCGAAAGACTGAGACTTCTAGCCATCCTTTTTTGGGGATGGTCGGTGGCTCAGTTGGTAAGAGCGCTTGCATTTAGGCGAGGCGGTGTTGCCGTAGACACGTGGGTTCGATTCCTAGTAGAGTCTTATATATATATATATATATATATATATATATATATATATATATATATATATATATATATGTCCTTTATGCATTGCTACACCATTCATCTGATCGTAATGAAATTTTCACACAACCTTGAGAGTCAATAGGAATCAAATATAGAGAAAAAAAATTGAAATCCGTCACAAAATGAGCGGAGCGGAGCGGGAACTACATATATATGTATGTGCGTATGTATGTATGTATGTGTATGTGCATGTATGTGTGTCTGTGTTTATGTATGTATGTATGTATGTATGTATGTATGTATGTGTTTTTTACAATATTTCGGCACTAAATGCTCATTCAAAGTATGTATGTGTGTGTATGTATCTATGTATGTATGTATGTAGAATCGGATCGGGGGGGGGGGGTGTCAGTGCTGGACCCCCCCCTCCTTGTTATTTTATTTTATTTTATTTCTAGTATATTTAGTATCTTCTATCTTGTGACGAATCCTTTGTGTTAACGAGCCAATCAGAGCGCGTGTTGTTTCCTGCAATTAATAGGGGTGTATATTTTTTTATATATTGAGAAATCTACCGATTAATTAATTAAATAAATCTCGTGGATTATAGTTTATATATATGTTTATAAGTAGTGAAAATCTGATATTGGTTTTTTAGCCTTATATAAGGGAGAGCCTCTCTCTCTCGGGACACTCTTGCTGTTCGTGTTTGTGTGTAAGGCTACGTTTGCTTGTATATTTTTAGGAGGGAAAGTCCTACGTGACTGTTTCCACGCGATTTTCTCTAATCGTTAGTTTAAACTCGTTCCTGCTTGCTTTTTAACAGTTAATAAAAGTACTTCTCTAACTTCTTCAATAAAGTGTAATAGTTAGTAATAGTTGGCGGCACGTTACTGACATTTTACTGGTGGCAGCGGTGGGATATTGAGAAAGACGATTTTGAGAAAGACGATTTTGATTGTGAAGAAGATTTTGAGAAAGACGATTTTGATTGTGAAGAAGATTTTGAGAAAGAAGATCTTGATTGAAAAGAAGATTTTGTTTGAAGAAGAAGTTGACGAGTCATTCGACCAGTTCCGGAGAAAAATTCGACCAGTTCAGGGGAAGAAGTCGACGAGTCATTCGACCAGTTCAGAAGGAGAAGAGATCGACCAGTTCAGAAGGAGAAGAGATCGACCAGTTCAGAAGGAGAAGAGATCGACCAGTTCAGGAGGAACATCGACCTTGTCTGACGGGAGAAGAATCGAGATAAGTTTATCTGATTCATTTCGCGGTTGCCCTTAGGTAGTGTGTAATTTCGAGTGTGGGTTTGTGTTGAAGTACGGTGTGCAGTTGTGTAATTTCGGGCATAGATTTCGTGTGGCAGTAGATTGTTGTCATGTCTGAGACAGGTACAAATACCCCTGTAACCGAATCGCCTGAGCAACGAGCAGAAGATATTGTTAAGAGTAAACCCTAGAGATAGACGGGAAACCATGTTTAGTGGAGTAGAATCCCAGAGTCCTAGAGTGTTACATGATAACCCCGATGAAGAGGGAGCGGGCGGTTATTTTATGGCAGAACAGGGTAGAGTGGTAATAGATAATATAGAAGTAGTGAAATTACAACTCCTAGATAAAGAGAAAGAGAGGGAATCGGCTGAGCGAATGCAGAGAGAAGAGAGGGAAGCAGAGGAGCGAAGAGAACGAATAAGATTAGAAGAGAGAAGAGAAGAGAGGGAAGCAAGAAGAGAAGAGAGGGAAGCAGCAGAGCGATCGAGAAGAGAAGGAAGCAGAGGAACGGAGAGAACAATTAAAATTTGAGAGAGAAGAAGTTAGAAATGAAAGGGAAAGAGAATTAACTAGATTTAGTATAGAGACAGCACATCAACCTGATCTAACAACTAAAACGATAAAACTAGTTAAGATAATAGGAGACCTAATAGGACCTTTTCCATCTGATCCATTGTCCATCCCTAGTTTTTTGAATTTTTAGAGAAACAATTTATTTCGTATGAAGTGAAAGATAATTTAAAATCAAAAATTTTATTAGCTAAATTAAGTGAGAGGGGCAGAAGTCTCATTAATCATTTACCATCATATCAACTCGAAGACTATTATGAACTTAAGAGAATTTTATTATTGGGTTATAGAATAAGTCCTTTAATATTAAGACAACGCTTTCTGTCGATGATGAAGACTTATAACCAAACTTATATAGAATTTGCATCACATTTACGCACAGCTCTGACATATTATATAC
Source organism: Erpobdella octoculata (assembly GCA_963978895.1). Classification (NCBI taxonomy): domain Eukaryota; kingdom Metazoa; phylum Annelida; class Clitellata; order Hirudinida; family Erpobdellidae; genus Erpobdella; species Erpobdella octoculata. The sequence goes on from OZ022239.1 coordinate 16,968,845, forward strand.
AAAGCCGAGAAGTAAATTCTTTTGATACTTTAATAGATTTACTCTGTGCTGATAGATTAAAAGAGGTAATGCCACGAGGTTGTCTTGATCACCTGTCCACTCTAGAAAAAGATAGTTGGTTAGGCAGCGAACAACTTGCAGAGGCGGCAGATAATTATATGGCAGTACGTGATAATGATTGTCATATCATTCAGTATGCTCGTCCCAGACTTAACGATGTAAGGAGTCATGCACCTCCGAGTAGACCAATTAATAATCCTAACATTAATTTTAAACCAAGATTTAACCATCCTCTTCCATCTACACAGCGTTTTAATAGTCAACCAGTGACGGTTAGGAATTATAATAAAGATAATAATAAAGGATCACTCGTTTGTTATAGTTGTCAGAAAGTAGGTCACATTGCTAGAGATTGTCCCAACCAGAAAAATATTAAAATTAATTGTTGTAATGTATTAAATCAAGGTGATTCTCTTATAAATAAAAATATTAACCTAGGATTGAATGAATCTCCTATCATCGAAACTGAACGATTCTATAAACGACCTTTTAGAGAGGTTATGATTAATCAATTAACAACCCAGTTAGCTTTAATTGATAGTGGAGCTGAAACTAATTGCATTAGGAAAGACTTAGTAGACGCTTTAGGAGTTCGTCCAACTACAAAGGTTGAATTAGTCGATGTGCATGGTTCACACGAAACAGTAGAGTGTGTTGAGCTTTTGTTACAACCAGTGCAGAAATCCCATAATACCATGAACATTGCTCCTAAATTTAAGGTTTTCTTTTCCGTGGTACCCAATTGGAGTGAAGCCATCATTATTCACCCTGGTGTTAATGAGAGACTTGAAGCCGAGACTTTGTATGAGGTTGTGGTTCCTCAAGAGAATGCTGAATTAATAAATTCTCTGCCTACAAAATTGTCAGAAGATGAAATTTTAGTGTCATGGTTATCTGATTTTGCCAACGACGATGAGGTGGATGTTACAACGGTTCCAACGGTACAGATTAACGAGGTAGCGGTTGAGGTTGTAGTTAATCCTGACAAAGAAATCTCAGATATTCCTAGTAATAACGAAGAAACTATTATAGGAATTCCTGTTGTAAATGATAGTAGAGTAGATTTTCCTACCACTTCCTTTGGTAGAGAACAAAGAAATTGCACTTCTTTAAAACCATTTTGGGAATTTGCACTTCGAAAGAAAAAGGGATTCTTTATCGAAGGAAACATGTTATTTCATAGGGAAGCTTAAATTAAAACAATTATGTTTACCTAATGATCGCATTCCCATTATCTTACAATTAGCTCATGAAGCTCCGTGTTCAGGTCATATGGCAACTAAGTCATCCTTACAGCGCATACGCATGAATTCTTGGTTCCCAGAGATGGAGAACAAAGTTAGAGAATTTTGCGAGTCCTGCAAAATATGTCAATTAAGGGCGCCTATAAAGGTGAAGGATCGTATCCCGATTCAACCAATACCTAGAGGAGATGAATTTCCTTTTAGTCATCTCGTAATGGATTGCATAGGTCCATTGTTTCCATTGAATCCCCCACCCATGTTCAATTATGCACTAGTCGTAGTTGATCTTTTTTCAAGATGGCCGATGGCTTTTCCTTTACACTCATTGACAACACGAAGTGTCTGTGATTGCCTTCTAGAGATTTTTATGACTTTTTCGATTCCACGAGTTATTAGCTCTGACTGTGGAAGTAATTTCACGAGTTCTTTGACTAAAGAATTCTTAAAATATTTAGGGTGTAGTCCACGTTTCAATACTCCGGGACATCCCGAAGCAGCTGGTATTGTAGAGTGTTGTAATCAAAGTATTAAGACCATGATTTATAAGTTGTCACAGGATCATCCTAAACGTTGGTTTAAATTGTTGCCTTTTATTTTGTGGAGTCTTCGTGAGAAGCCGTCTTCCACAACACATGTTAGTCCTTATACATTAATTTATGGAACTGCTCCAAGAGGACCATTATCTATTTTAAAAGATTCATGGGTAAATGAGGGAGAAGTATCTTTTAAGTTAGGAAAAAATCCAACTCAATATTTAAGTGATCTTTGTAAAGCTCTACAAGAAGCACGCGAATATGCAGATCTTGCTGGTAGTAATGAACAAAATCGTTATGCTAAATATTATAACTTAAGAAGTACTGATCGTAAATTTCAATTAGGTGATCCCGTTATTATATTAGCACCTGATAAAAATAAATCTAAAATGTTGAACCGATGGCAAGGGCCGGGAACAATTGTTCGAGTAAAATCACCTTACTCTTTCATAGTTGAAATAGATGGTCATCATTATCATATGCATGCCAACAAAATACGTAAATATCATGAACGAATCGAAAAAGCTTTGGTAAGTAGTTGTTCGATCATTTACGACGAAGACATAGACTTTGGAAAAGTTGAAGTCTTAGATAAGTCCAATATCGAAATTGCTTTACCTAGTACTAAAATAGATAAAAACGTTGTAGATCATTTAAGTGAACTACAACAGAGCCAGTTAACAAATATTTTAGATAACTTTGCAAAAGTATTCTCAGAAAAAATAGGTCTTTGTTCTGACGTGTGTCATGAAATTAAAATTTCGCCTGATTTTGTTCCAAAGAAATTGAAAGCATATAGGACCCCCGAACTTATTAAGAAAGCTGTTTCAAACCAGATTCAAGAAATGTTACAACAAAATATTATTATGCCTTCACAAAGTCCCATGGTTAGTCCGATGGTAGGTGTGTTGAAGGGTCCCAAGGGTCAAGATGGTGTTCGCTTGGCTGTAGATTATCGACATGTAAATCGTTTCACGAAAAGTGATTGTTTTCCCATACCAGATATTTCTGATGTTTTGCAGAACGTAGGGAGAGCAAAATATATTAGTTGTTTTTATGCCAAAAGTGGGTATTGGCAAATCCCGATGAAACCAGAGTCAAGATGGTTGACAGCGTTTGCCTGTGAAGAAGGTGTGTTTGAATTCTTAAGGATGCCCTTCGGATTGAAGTCGGCAGGCGTGTCATTTCTGAATTGCTTAGACCAATTCGCTCATTTACTGAACCTTTTATTGATGATTTTGCTATTTACTCATCCACTTGGGAGGAACACCTAGAACATTTAACAAAATTCTTGAGCTTAATCCAAGAACATGGTTTAACGCTCAATTTAAAAAAATGTCGTTTTGCTCAAAGTCAAATAACATTCCTTGGTCATGTTATAGACTCAGGTCATATAGCCCCTGATCCTGTCAAGATTGCTACAGTTAAAGATATTAAACCCCCGACAAATAAGAGGGAGGTAAAACGTTTGATTGGTTTCTTCAGCTATTTTAGAAATTATATTCCACATTTAGCAGAAATGGCTTATGCCCTTACAGAATTAACAAAAAAAGATATGCCAACTAAAATTGATTGGAAAGAGAACCATCAAATAGCTTTAGATAGACTTAAGTTAGATTTATCTAATTACATTAACCTAAATACAATAGATTATTCTCAACCATTTGGTTTGTCTACGGATGCTAGTTCGATAGCAGTAGGTTGTTGTCTATTCCAATGGGATATGAATAAGCATGAAGTTCCTATAGCTTTTGCTAGTAAAAAGCTCACTTCCACGCAGAGTAAATGGTCCACAATTGAACGTGAAGCTTTTGCGGTTGTATGGGCACTAAATAAATTTCGACAGTGGATTCTGTTTTCAAGAGTGATTGTTTTTTCAGATCACAATCCACTTACGTATTTAACCGAAGCTGCTCCTAAGAGTGCAAAACTCAATAGGTGGGCACTAGCTTTGCAAGAGTATGATCTGTTATTTCAATATAGGAGAGGACGCGATAATTCTGTCGCAGATTTTATGTCCCGAATTTAAATTCTGTATGGAGTTTCATCCTTATTTCTTTAAGTTTAGGTGGTGTAAGTTAAGTCTTTTATGTTGTGAATTCATCCGATTTGCCTGTTATTTTTAGTTTGAAGTGTTCTTTGATTGGAGTGTGTGAGGTTTTCCTTTTGGTGATTGGTATAACTGTAATGGGCAATCGCGGATGATTCGGATAAATTTGTTTTAGTCAATTCATCCAGGTAATCCCAAAAGAAGAAGATGTTTTCCTCCCCAGTTCTCAGTTGTGGGAAGGATACTGAACCTGTTGTGAACGCTGTGGACAAGCTTAAGGAAGGAAGCAGATTAGGAGATGCCAAACATTTACATAATATTTGCGATGTTAATGTTCTGTGAAAACATTTTGCTTAGGAACGTAGCTTTTTATTGTGTAGCCCCGTTGGCTAGTTCGAGATGTATATTTTTATGTGTAGCCCCGTCGGCTAGTTCGGGATGTATATTCTTATTTGTGGCCCCGTTGGCTAGTTAGTGATATATACTCTTATAACGATAACCAGATACTGGTTATCGTCTTTTCGGGTGGGAGGTGTGTCAGTGCTGGACCCCCCCTCCTTGTTATTTTATTTTATTTCTAGTATATTTAGTATCTTCTATCTTGTGACGAATCCTTTGTGTTAACGAGCCAATCAGAGCGCGTGTTGTTTCCCGCAATTAATAGGGGTGTATATTTTTTAATATATTGAGAAATCTACCAATTAATTAATTAAATAAATCTCGTGGATTATAGTTTATATATATGTTTATAAGTAGTGAAAATCTGATATTGGTTTTTTAGCCTTATATAAGGGAGAGCCTCTCTCTCTCTCGGGACACTCTTGCTGTTCCTGTTTGTGTGTAAGGCTACGTTTGCTTGTATATTTTTAGGAGGGAAAGTCCTATGTGACTGTTTCCACGCGATTTTCTCTAATCGTTAGTTTAAACTCGTTCCTGCTTGCTTTTTAACAGTTAATAAAAGTACTTCTCTAACTTCTTCAATAAAGTGTAATAGTTAGTAATAGTTGGCGGCACGTTACTGACAGGGGGGGGCAACTGAGAGCGAAAGAATGAGCGGGAAAGCGACAGGGAACGGATAACGAGCGGGAGTGTGTGTGTAAATATGTATGTATGTAGAATCGGATCTAGGGGGGGGGGACTGAGAGCGAAAAAATGAGCGGGAAAGCGACAGGGAACGGATAACGACCCGCTAGTAAGTCAATAAAATAGAAAAAACATTGAGTGACTTTATATTCTGTAATTCGGAGTGTCTATTTTTTGGCAATTCATTTTTTATGATAATAAGTCTATAAAAAAGAAAAAAATTGATCACAGTCTGCTGAATATGCAAAGATTAAAAATATAAGATACTTTCTTTGAAGAAAATTTTTAAAGTTTAAAATAATTTTATTCTAAAATTGATACGAATTTTGTCCAATCAAACTGAAAATGTTAAGTCCTTGAAAACAAATAACCCTACCAAATTTCAGTTTGATAGAATGATGGGAAGTTAGTTTTTTTAGCCTCAAAAGGTCCCAACATATAGCTCAAGAGGGCAAGCAAACATGGTGAAGTTAATATAAAAGATTTAAAAACATTGACCACAGTCTTCTAAATACTTAATATGTGAAGTATGTGAGGATCGAAAATATATGAAACTTTTGAATCAATGTGGAAAAAACAAAATTTTCATTATATATTTTATATTTAAAAAATTAATATCGCTTTCTTTAAATAAACTAAAACTTGATAGTTCGTTTCTCTACATAAAATTTCTCTTTTTAAATTTTTTTTAAAGGTTTAACTGCCTTGAAGCCCTTTAGGACTTATGCCACTATAAATTTGTCAAAACATAATAATAATCAACTAGGGAGTAACCGATTTCGATTTTTTGCCGATTTTTGGTAAAAAAATTTGCCGATTTCGATTAATCGGCAATATCTAATATGAAAAATTTCACATAAAAAAATGCTTGCGGATTCTTCTGAAAACTATTTTGTGACAGCTTTCAATTCGTTTTCTGCTTTTCGTTTCTTGTCATTTTCACAGATTCCAGAATATTTATAAAAATTGTCTGGGTGTCTTGTTCTCAGATGTGTAATCAATCCACTCATACCAAAAGTGCACGCATCGCTTCTTCCTTGTTTTATTTTGTTATTGCAAACTAAACAGTTGGCCCTCAATTTGTCAATCGCATTGATTTCAAAAAATTCCCAAATTTTGCTTCTTCGCGCCATTATTAGCTATTTAAAATTAATTTAATAATAATATTTAAATTAATTATAGTAGCGTGTGTAGACGAGTAGACAAATTTTATATCACCGAATTGGATACACAAGTGTTTGTTTTGCTTATTTTATAGCAATTGAAGTAACAGCAGGGGCCATATTCACCAACCGACGTTTAATTAGCGAGATGTTAAGCCCTTTACGCATAAAAACGATTTCCTGGTTTAATAACCCATGCTTCCTACCTTAATAAACTTCAAAAAACAAAATTTATGCATAGTGCATCCTCCTGTGCATGTAGTTCTAGTATTCTCGACGTTTGACTGTGCAACGTTTCATTGTCATCAATAGAATATTCAAATTTAGAAAGCAAAAGGTAAAACATGAAAGACAGTATAATAAAAACATGACAAAGTCGGAATCGGTTAACCTAATGTTGCCGATTCCGATTAATAGGAATTTTGCACTAATCGGCAATATCTGATTTCCGGACCAAAAGTCGGTTACTCCCTATAATCAACATGTAAAATAATGTATGCTAAAGACTGCAGTCCATTTCTCAAATATTTCACCAGCAATTGATGACAATACACTTATTAGGCAGCTTATTCCACAACTTGGTATTGCTTCAAAATAGATTTGGTTGCCATTATAATCATGGGTATAAACCCTAATAGAGACCTACATAAAGTAGATCTGAAATTTACACAAAATGAGTTACACAGAGTAGAATTTCAAATTATACAAAAATAAATATTAAATAACATTACATTGAAGCTGTCTGCAATGTCAGTAAGCTGAAGTATGTCGATCTTGGCCAAAATTAATGCTCCGTTCTTTTTGGCAACAAGTTCTTCCAGTACTGCGTTCAACTGTTTGCAAGGACCATATTTCCTATGAATGATAAAAATACAAAAAAGATGAATATTATTTGAAAAACGCATGTATATATGTAAGTATTTATTTATGTATGTAGTCTTAAAAGTTTGATTTGCTTAGGGCTTCATAAATTAATTTGCTCAGAAAAAATATTGTTAAAAAAACTGTAATATAACAAAATCAATGGATAAAACAGATTTTAAACCAAGATTCTTAATTATTTTCAATCACCAAAGAAGATTATTAAAAAAAAACCATTTGTATATAAAATATTCAGCTTATAAGTCAGAGTAAATTAAATGTACAAGAAATGCAGAAACTATATTGAAAAAATATATATATATGTTAAACTAAAAATATATTTTTTAATAAGATTATATTTAAATACTTATTTTAATTTTTTTCTGCAGACACAAACTCCATCTAATAACAAAAGCAATAGAACACTTGCACGATAACATCATTATTAGATGCACTGAATTTGCTAACAAAAACCAAATTTCATTGTTATGATGTATATATTAGAATTTTTAATTTATAGAACTAAACTAGCCGGGTACCCGGCGTTGCCCGGTGCTTTTAGAGGTTTTTCTAATGCTTGTCTCTCTCGCTCCTGGTGGCTTTCCCGTTCCTGCTAGCTCTCCCTCTACCGGTGGCTTTCCCGTTCCTGCTAGCTCTCCCTCTACCGGTGGCTTTCCCAGTCACTTTCTCTTTCCCGCTCGTTCTTTTGATCTCGACCGCTTTCCCGCTCACACTTTCGCTCTCAGTTGCTTTTCCGTTCCCGTTTCTGCTTATTTATATATATATATATATATATATATATATAGTCCCGCTCGCTCTCGCGCTCATTTTGTGACCGATTTAATTTTTCACAATAATTGTCTCCCATTGACTATCAAAGTTGTGTAAAAATTTCATTACGATAGGATGAATGGTGTAGCAATGCATAAAGAGCATACATACATACATACATACTTAGAGACAGTCATTTACATATATATATATGTTTTTTTAAATTTTTTATTTCTTAATTTTTTTAAATTTTTTTTCTGGTTTATTTCATTTCTGTTTTAATTTAATTCTGGTTTACTTTATTCCCTCGTTTTATGGTCACGGGATGAAACTTTATTTTTGCTACTTTGATTTGCTGTCGAAATTACCGTATTGTCTTTTAGTAAGTTTAAATATAAATAATGTACCTGTAAATTCTGTGCACCTGTTCTCAGGTGAGTTATACGTAAACAGTTTCGTTAGCTGTTGTAGTGTCGTAGTGTTGGTTTTAATGAAAGTTGTATCGCTGGTATGTGTTTAGAATTTTATGTTTTTAGTTTTATATTCGAATTTATTAGTGTTTCTCTATCTTTATATATTCGGCTTTCGTCTAATATTCTATACATTGATTTTCCTTACATTATTATAGGGGTTCTGAAGATGGATAAAGCTGAAACCGGCCGGTCAACCCCTTGTGACAATAAAGTTTTGTGTATTGTTGACTGTGTAGTTAATTCGGGAAGAAAATTTAGACGGGTTGAAGCAGTAGTAAAGAAATGGTGTTGTAGAAAATGGGCCGTAGCATTTAATAGAGCGTGTTTATGCGAGAATTTGATACCCAAATATTGTCAAAATATATATATATAGCGGGGTTACCCGGCGTTGCCCGGGGTTTTTAGAGGTTTTTCTAATGTTTGTCCCTCTCGCTCCCGTTTCCTTCTCCACTTTCCCGTTTTCGTCGCGTTCCCAGTCGCTTTTCCGCTCTTGGTCGTTTTCCAGCTCCCGGTCGCTTTCCCGCTCAGAAGTTTTGTTATCGATTTTCTCTCTTGCTCGCGTTTCCTTCCAAGCTTGCTCTCCCGATTCAGTCGCTTTCCGCGTTCCCGGTCGCTTTCCGCGTTCCCGGTCGCTTTCCGCGTTCCCGGTCGCTTTCCGCGTTCCCGGTCGCTTTCCCGTTCGCTTTCCCGTTTGCTTTCCCGTTCCCGGTCGCTTTCCTGTTCCCGCTCACGCTTGCTCTCCCGTTCCCGGTCATGCTTGCTCTCCCATTCCCGGTCACGGTTGCTCTCCCGTTCCCGTCCCCGTTCACGCTCATTTTCTCTTTTCCATTCTTTCATAACTTCTGTTAGCCTATAAAACGTAAAATAGATTTGCTAAGACTATATATATATATATGAATGTTTGTGGGTTAGTTTGTCTATTATAGAAACGGGAAAGCGACCCGGAACGGACAGCGAGTGGGAGCGGGAATGTGACACGAACGGACAGCGAGCGGGAGCGGGAAAACGACCGAAAACGGGAAAGCGAACAGGAGTGGGAAAGGAAACGGGAGAAAAAGACAAACATTAGAAAAACCTCTAAAAAACCCGGGCAACGCCGGGTAACTCCGCTAGTACATACATAAACACAGACACAGACACACATACATGCACATACACATACATACATACACACATACATACGCACATATATATATAGTTCCCGCTCGCTCACTCGCTCCGCTCCGCTCATTTTGTGACGGATTTCAAAAAATTTTTCTCTATATTTGATTCCCCTTGACTCTCAAGGTTGTGTGAAAATTTCATTACGATCGGATGAATGGTGTAGCAATGCATAAAGGACATGAATATATATACATATATACAAACATTCATTTTTATATATATAGATATATATAAAATAGGCCTTATAACCGATCATTCATTATGTTTTAACCCGTTTAGGTCCAAAACTTTATTAATTAGATTTCTATTATTTTTTTTTTTTATTTCTAAGTTACTTGCTTATGTTTTAACAGATTTATTTTTAATTATTTTTTATTTGAAAGAAAACTTTGAAAATTCACTATGCTCGTTTTTCGAACGGTGGTCGTATAGACTACTGAAAACGACAAAATGTTTAAAAGTCAATTTCTTTTTTTTCGCAAACAATTATAATATAAATTTTAGGCTATAAACAGAAAAGCTAAAAACACATTTCTGACTTTATCAGTAACACAGTTCAATAAAATCCAAAAAATTAACTTTCAATAAATCAGCCAAGCAGTTCATGATAGTCGTTTCAGAACCGGAGTGTACGGAAAGCACACTGTTTTGCCACAATTTTCCAGCTTGTAGCGACCTACTGTTTTCATCTTTTCCAGATCGTGACCATGGCCAGTTGCTGAATCTATCGTTTTGTTTCTTCAACCGTGCATGAATTCATTTCATCGGTATAAAACAACCTAAACAGCCTATATGGGGATTTTCAAACAAAGCACCATTGTGGTGTTTCAAACTCATTATATATAGACTGTTTTAAAAGTGGCTATTCAAATGACTCTTTTTGGTCCAAGTGCATTTTAATCGTTTTTGGCGTTTTGGTTGCCGCGGCATTGAACTGACCGTATTTGCGACCTACATTTCTTCACCCAAAGAACCGACACAGTCTAATCCCATCCCATCATTAGTATAATCAACTTCTACCTTCCCGGATATATTACAAAGAATAACATTTCTTCTTCATTTGCTTATTCATCAGTCACGTGTTATGATGCGCCGGGCGGAAGAATGACAAGTATGTCATCATCATCAAGAATTAGTTCCATAGCTTCTTTCAACGTGAAAAAACGTTCTGTTTGACGCCTTTCATTTTTAAACTTTACAAACATTTCATTCAAAGAATGAAATTTGCAAAAAACACTATCACCAATTCAACCACGGCACAACTATAAGCTGAATAAACTAGTTTCGACTCGTTCGCATAAAGTACTCTATACGACCAACGATCGTAGAACGAGCATGACTCATACATGTTCAGATTGTGGGTTAGTGTAAACACAATTAAATCTTGCCAGATGCAAAGACTGCGGGAAACAATATCATTTTAATTTAATCTTAGTAATCTAGTAATCTCAATCTCAGTAATCTGCAATCTATTTCTATCTCCATTGGTTTTTCCACTTTCACTATTGAATTGCCTAAAAATGTCGTTCTTTTGGTGTGCTAGAAGGTTTTCTACTTTTCAATTACTTGAAAAAATAATTTTAATTTTTTTTTTCATCGGCAAGTAAAATTATTTAATTAAATTGATCGAGATCCCGATATCGTATCATATCGTTATTGTTCGAGGCGTCTCGTATCGTATCGTTCCAAAAAAATAACGGGATGCAGAAGCTTAATCTTCAGTGTCTCTCTATGCAAAATAAATCAGATTGCCAAAAGGGACTTTTACCATCTTGAGGTGTAAGTTAAAAAGTTTTCAAATAATCGACTTACATAGAATAGAAATCAACAATAACAGGAACTTTGCTTCCTAGAACTTTTTCGTTGAAAGTCTCAGTGCTAGAAATGTTGTAGACATAATTGTTGGGTCTGACTGCAGTGGTGTGAAACTCTTTTATGTGCCCAACTGACTCGGAAATTTTCTTGGAATGTCTACTTTTGTGGTGCCCATGCTTTACTCCTCCTGAATCACCATGTTTCTGTGAAGTTGCAACTGTTGAGTGTATTGCCACAGCTTTTGGAAAGCACACCTTGTTCATAAGATAGTTGAACGGATGGCTAACTCTTCTTACCAAATTTCTCATAGCCATTATTCTACGAAAAATAAAAATAAAGCTGCAATACACATATTTTATATTCAAATTTAAAACAAAAATCTAAGAACTAAAAAGCGGTAATCCTCCAGTAAAGCGTCCCGAACCGATTTCTATAACAAAACGGTTTAAAAACTGTTTAATAGAATAACCATAGAACATTATCAAAACATATTACGAACAAGTATTTTACAGAAAAACTTACTAAAAACCGAATTTAAGCAAAAATATCCAAAGGCAGTGTTGACACGCGGAATAATACAATTCAAGGAATGAAAAGCAAGGAAGAGTTAATATTAAAATAAAATAAAATAATAAATACATTTAAAAAAGTTACAAATAAATTTTTAATTATTTAATATACATTTTAAATTTTAAAAAATCAGAGCGTTGAGTGGAAATTTATCTATGACTAGCGGGGGATCCAGCGTTGCCCGGCCGGGGTTTTCCCATCATTTTTTTCGCTCCCGTTTCCTTTCTCGCTCCCGATTGCCTTCCCGCTACCGGTCGCATTCCCGATCCCGCTTGCTCTTCTCTTCCTGGTCACTTTCTCGCTCGCTCTTTCGCTCTCCAAACGGTTCTGCTAGCCACATGACCTCTAAAACTCAGAATTTCTGCTCCAAGAAATATGATCGAAATCGTACCAAAGACGCAAAGACAGCCAAGTCGCCAAGTACTTTTACTTTTATATTATTTTATTTTTTCTTGGTGTTCTGTTGCTAATTTATTGTTTTCAATGTTTTTTTTATTTTTCTTAAGGCATATTGACAAAAACCGCCGCATTTAAAGAAACGGTTTTAGACATGGAGCGGCTTACGCAACTCGTACTTCTAAAGCAAACTATTATTTTTCAATTTTTTACCTCCATAATTTTTTATATTTCTTTTCCTAAATTTTCTATTTTTTATTTTAAATGTCTTTAATTTTTATTTTCTTTATTCCGATTGTTCACTTCTATCGCTATTGACAAATAGATCTTCATCGGGAACTACGTTAACTTCGGGAGTAATTTTTAAATGTTTTAAAGTGCTATAATTTTTGGTTTTTTTTAGTTATTTATGTTGTAATTAGTCTTTATTTATGTTTTAAATATCATTTACGTTAAAAAACCGGTCGTTTTTCATCGAAATCGTTTCAGGACGCTATACTGGAGGATTACCAAAAGCAATGTGATGCAACCATGATAATACTGAAAAATAATAGCAGATTTAGTCTTAGTAGAAGAGACAGAGACCGTTTGGTAAACATGGAGAATAGCAGCAGAAATTATTTTCGGTGTTTTTAAATATTTTTCTATTATAAAATTATTATAATAAAAAAGAAAAATAAATTACTAATTGACTGATCCAATTAATTTCTCAAAATTATAATTAAAAAAGAAGTTAACGCCAGAAAAGCGCCAGGTAGTAGAAAAAAATTATTCCCATAAACAAAAAACAAGCTAAAAGTGAAGTGAAATAAAATGTAAAAGAAATTATTTGTGCGAGTTTTTATAAAATATTTTAAAAGAAATAAATTACTTATTTAATTGAATTTGAGTTCCGTAGTCTCAAACCAGGTGGCAAATTCTTTGCTGAAACTCTGCGTTTCTTTAATTGAAAACTATTCAGTTTTATCTTTCTCTGAAAAACTGCTCGGACATAAATAAACTAGTGAGACTACGGAACTCAAATTCACTTAAATAAGTAATTTATTTCATTAAAAATATCTTATAAAAACTCGCACAAATAATTTTATACATTTTATTTCAATTCACTTTTAGTTTGTTTTTTGTTTAGGAGAATTTTGTTTCTACTACCTGATGCTTTTCTGGCGTTAACTACTTTTTTAATTAAAATTTTGAGAAATTTATTGGATCAGTCAATTAGTAATTTCTTTTTTATTATAACAATTTTATAATAGAAATATAATTAAAAACACCAAAAATAATTTCTGCCACTATTCTCCATGTTTACCTGGAAAAATATTTAAAAACACCGATAATAATTTCTTCCGCTATTCTCCATGTTTACCGACCGTTTAATTTTAATAATCTAAATTTCTAAATCTAATTTTATTCTAATCAATCATGTGTGCGTCACCAAAACAAAGTCAAAAGCTCGTTCAATTTATATATTATATATATATAATACACATATTTCATATTCAAATTTAAAACAAAAATCTAGGGTAATCTTTCTCACGGACGGCCCGTGTGGCGGATTAATACATAATTCTCGGCTAAAATTAACTATAAACACGATGAAAAGTAAACACTAGTTTAAAAATTATGATAATTAGTATAAATAATTTATTTAAAATGGGAAAATGTCATATAAAAAAATAAATAATGTAATTATAATTTAAAAAATTTTACATAGAAAAAATTTGAGTTTTAAGGAAAAGTTTGAACGAACGGAATCGCGTACCGTGTTATATAAAGTGACTAGCGGGGTTAAACCGTTGCTTCTCTCGCCTTTTGTTCTTTATCGTTTTACATAGAAAAAGTTTTAAAATTTTAAATGAATTTTTTTATAACTAATAGTTTGTTTTTTAAATAAAATTTTATTATAAACTAATTTTATTTCTTTTTTATTCATTTCATTCATATGATCATCGTACCTCACTACTGACAACTACGATGTAAATAGTGCTTGGAAGGGTACTACTTACCGTTTTCAAAGTCTCTCAAATTACGATAAATGTTTTTTTTTAAATTAAATTTGGTATTAAATTTGTTTTTTTATGTTATTCTAACAAAATAAAAATAATACGACTATTTTTTCGGCACGGGCCGTCCGTAGGAAAGATTACCAAATCTAGGAACTAAAAAGCAATGTGATGCAACCATAATAATACTGAAAAATAATAGCAGATTTAGTCTTAGTGGAAGAGACAGAGGCCATTAATTTTAATAAATCAAATTTTATTCTAATTCTAATCAATCAAGTGTGCGTCACCAAAATAAAGTCAAAAGCTCGTTCAATTTATATATATATATATATATATATATATATAATAAAAGAAATTTTATGAACAAAATTACCTCTTTTCTATTCTTACGAAATGTTGGAATTATAGATGACCTTCTGCGGTATATTTACTATTTTTAAATGTCGGGTGGAAGAGATTTGTCTATTGCCCACATTCGTATTGATGAATTTAAAAATTTGCAACACACAAATTTTTATATTTTTAAAAATAATTTTAGTTTACGTTTTAAATTTTTATATTTTTAAAAATAATTTTAATTTACGTTTTGTTAATATCTTTTATGAGACCCATAGATATGATGAGACCACTTGTAGTGGGGCAGCTAACTGCAGCATCGTGCAAACGCTATTGACAAGCAAAAAAATTACATATTTGTAATCAGCAAAATATGCTTGTAATTACCTGATATTGCCAAATTCTATAAAATTGAGAGAAAAAATCACCTTTCTTGGTCCCGATCCTGTATGAATAACGTATTATCACAGGCGATCAAACTGGCGAAAAAAATAAAATATTTTGTTTTTTCTGGTTGATTTGCATATGCTTAACATAAAAAAATGAAGAAAACAAGAAAAAATAGACGAATAGTTAAATTTTGAGTGTGTAGTCGCTGACTACGTTATTTCGATATACTTTGTAGTACCAACTCAACACAGTTTGAAGGCGGTTTGAAATAACTTTATTTAATTGACCGACGACAATAGACAAAAATGAACAATTCTTCTCGGGGCCAACAATGGCGAGAAATAAAAATAAAGCAAAGTTTAATTTCTTGATTAAAGTAGCAATATGGCGAACCACGAGAACAACGAAGAAGAAAGAGAGAGAACATTCGAGAGCAAAGGTTTTTAAGCTAGCCACTAGCTAGCGCGCGCCAAACAAGTGAAGGAGCGCGAGCCTAGCAAGCTAAGGAGCGCTCACCTGTAATTACCTGTATAACATGCGTTTGGCACACGTGTGCGTGGACGTGCATAAAATACCGGTACACTGCAATAGTCCCCCCGCAGATGGCAGAGCCATAAAAAAGAGAAAAGTACAAACAAAAATCATACGCAGAAATGATCAAGGAAATAACGAACGAAAACAATGCAAGCGAGAAACAAGAGAGAATCATACTGCAAGTCTAACACGACGCTGCGCTCGTATATTTGTCTGTTGCTGCTCAATATCGCTTTTCTGTACAATGCTGTCCGAGGGTTGATTCGCTGATCTTGGACGAATTGTATAATTTCGAATATGAGCCAATTTAATGCGATCACGTGAAACAATCGAAACTACATCGGGCATCTTAAGTTTTACAATTTTATCATTCAAATCTAAAACCTCAAATGGACCTTGATAAGGTGACTCAAGAGGGCGACGTACGCGATTAGTTCGAATGAATACAAAATCATCTTTATTTAAAACTAGATTGTTTAACAAACGAGCAGGTGTATGATGGATACCTTTTGATAACGATGAAAAATCTATATCAGACATACACTGTGCCAATCGCAAAACTAATTCAGGCATCCTCAGCGCAGAGCGCGTCGAGGAAGTAGAAAAAAATGTATGTGGCATAAGAGGCGAAGCGCCAGTGACAGCTGTAAACGGACAAATACCATGTTCATTTGGTAAACACCGAAGAGCCAGCAGAACAGAGGGCAACGCAATCAGCCAGTCGTCTTCCCGAGCCTTTAAAGTTTGATTGCGGATGGTAGGCTGTAGTTCGTAAACGGTGAAAGCCGATCAGCGAGGAAAGATGGCTCATGAGTTCGAATTCGAATTGACGTCCTCGGTCCGTTACAATGTGAAGCGGAACACCAAAACGAGAAACCCACGCCGTCAGTAAAACATCAGTAACAGTTTCAGCCGTAATATTAGAAGCTGGCACTACCTCAAACCATCGAGTTGCTCGGTCGATCATGGTGATGAGGTATCGCTTCTCGGATGGATAAGGTGAAATGGTATCTTTTGAAGGCTTCAGAGGTCCAACAATATCTATGTGAATTGTTTGGAACCTATCGGAAGCCCGGAAACTGCATATGCTGCACCTGGGTTTTGTTGTGTTTGAAGACCTTCGATTTCTGGCAGTTGACACAGTCTCGAACCCACTCCTTGATGTTTTTTTCATGTCTGGCCAAAAGTAGCGTTCGACTATCAGTTGTTTAGTACATTTAACTCCAGGGTGCGACAAACTGTGCAGCTGATTGAATATTGCCATACGATGCTCACGTGGTACAAAAGGTCGAAGATATGGTAGGGTGGTGTCACACCACAACAATTGCTTGTCTTCGATCGGAAAAGATTTCAACTTTTCCTTATATTCTTCAGTTTCAGCATCATCCTTTTGTGCGACACTAAGTGTGGACAAGGCTGGAAGTATCAAGTCTAGCGAACATGTAATAGTTTCATCTGTATCGGCACGAGAGAGGGCATCTGCCACGATATTTTCCGAACCACGTATGTACTCAATTGAGCAGACGTATTCCGAGATATATGACAGACTAGCAGTGCCCGTAGCGGCTTCGCTCGCATGAAATTAGAGAGTTTTAACCGTGCATCCATAGTAGAGATCAATTTTTTAGGTCTCGGCTCGGCCCGTCGACAACTTAGCCCAGCCCGTTTTAAAAACCTAAACTCCTGGCCCGGAACAGCCCGTCTGAATTAGGCCCGGCCCATTCTTACAGCCCTAGAAGTTCTATATACTTGATGAAAAACTTCGGCCCGTCCCACCTTGACTTCAGGTTTGGCCCGGCCCAACTGAAGACCCTAAAATCACTAAAATATCTATATACTTGGTGAAAAACCTCGGCCCGTCCCACTTTGATTTAAGGTTTGGCCTGGCCCGTGTGAAGACTCTAAAACAACGGCTTGGCCCAACCGGTGATAAACTGGACTAAGCTACTTTTAACCGGCACAAAACTTCAAAATACTAATTTTTACATTTGTAGTACTTACAGTTTTTGAGTAGCAGTTATTTTGAAATCAAATAACCCTTATTTCCACCCCACATTTGAGATCCTGGAAACCAAATTTTTAAAAAATGTTGAAACACTTATATCATTATTTTTTGAGTAAATACTAAATACTAATTTTGACATCTGTAGCATTCACAGTTTTTGAGTAGCAGTTACTTTAAAAACCAAAGAAACCTTTTTCCACCCCACATTTGAGATCATGAAAACCAAAATTTCATATATCCTTATTTTGAGAGTAGAAACTAAATACTAATTTTTACTTTTGTAGCATTTACAGTTTTTGAGTAGCAGTTACTTTAAACACCAAGTAACCCAATTTTCCACCCCACATTTGAGGTCCTGAAAACCAAATTTTCAAAAAATAGTGAAACACGTATATCATTATTTTTAGAGTAGAAACTAAATACTAATTTTTACTTTTGTAGCATTTACAGTTTTTGAGTATTAGTTACTTTAAAAACCAAGTAATCCTATTGTCCAGCCCAAATTTAAGGTCCTGGAAACCAAATTTATAAAAAAATGGTGAAACACGTATATCTTTATTTTTAGAATAGAAACTAAATACTAATTTTTAAATCTGTGGTATTTATAGTTTTTGAGTAGCAGTTACTTTAAAAAACAAATAACCCTATTTTCCACCCCACATTTGAAGTCCTGGAAATCAAATTTTTAAAAAATGCTAAAACACGTATTTCATTATTTTTGGAGTAGAAACTAAATACTAATTTTTACTCCTGTAGCATTAACAGTTTTTGAGTAGAAGCTACTTTAAAAACCAAATAACCCAATTTTCCAACCCACATTTGAGGTCCGGGAAACCGAATTTTCAAAAAATGGTGAAACACGTATCTTTTTATTTTTCAAAAAGAATCTATATACCAAATTTCAAAATCTCCTCATTTTTGGTTTTCGAGATATACATTGTTTTAGAAAAAAGTTTGTTTTTTAGTTTTTCCCCCTCAGAAGCAAAATTTTCAAAAATCCTTTCTTAGCGGATGTTTACGCTATAAAAGTAATATAAGTTCCAAATTTCACGTTCCTAGGATGAGGGGTTTGAGCTCGGCGTTGATTATCAGTCAGTCATCTGTCAGTCAGTCAGTCAGTCAGTCAGTCAGTCAGTCAGTCAGTCAGTCAGTCAGTCAGTCAGTCAGTCAGTCAGTCAGGACATGTTCTTTTATATATATAGATGACGTTGTTGGCAATCAGATTTCGATGGGGTTTGACTAGAATGCATTCACTAAGGGTTTGTGGTCTGTAAAAACTGCAACAGTACGACCCTCAATAATTGGTTTGAAGTGAACTACTGCAAGGTAGACGGCTAAAAGTTCGCGGTCAAACGCAGAGTAGGAACGTTGAGGTGTAGAGAGATGTTTCGAGAAAAATGCCACTGGTCGAAGTTCGTTCCCGACAGACTGGTGCAAGGCTGCTCCAACGGCATAGTTTGACGCATCGGTGACGAGGTGAAATGTGTCAGACTTCGGATCAGTGAAGTTCAACTGGATCGCTTGGGTAAGATTCTCTTTCAATTTCTCGAACGCTCATCCGTCCATAATAATTTCAAATTTTTACCTTTGCACGATGCAAGAAGTTGATACGGGGTTCAGCTATGTCAGCAAACAAAGGTATAAAGCGTCGGTAAAACCCAATCATGCCATGAAAACGACGCAAGGAAGCATAATCAATCGGAATTTCGTAATGTTTAATCGTTTCAATTTTATTCGCCAGGGGCACAATACCTTTTGGGCTAACTGTATAACCAAGAAAATCAACCTTATCTACCGCAAAAACGCACTTTTCCAACGCAACATGCAGCCTGTTATCGTATAAACGATTCATAACAATTTCCAAGTGAATTTTGTGCTCATCTAAGTTCTGCGAAGCAATTAGGATATCGTCGATGTATACAAAAACAAATGATAAATCGCGAAAAATGGAATCCATGAAACGCTGAAAAGTTTGCGGTGCGTTGCAGAGCCCGAATGGCATACGCGTAAATTCAAATAAACCAAACGGCGTAATTACTGCAGTTTTTTTAGCATCCTCAGGAGCCATAGGTATGTGGAAATAAGCTTTAACAACGTCGAGCTTGCTGTAAATGGTCTTGCCTTGAAAGCGATCGATGCATGAATTTATGTGCGGCAATGGGTAGCGATCCTTTTTGGTAATTGCGATCAATTGTCGGAAATCACGGCAAGGTCGCCACGACTGACCATCTTTCTTTTGCACTAAATGCAGCGGGGATGCCCAATCACTTTTCGAAGGGCGCACAATACCAGCTGCAAGCATGAAATCAAATTTCTTTTTCGCAATTTCAAATTTATTGGGGGGTAGCTGTCGCGCGCGTGCAAAAACAGGGCGTGCAGAACCCGTATCAATTGTATGCTAGGTCGAAGAGCCATGAACACAAACAGAATAATCTATTTGCCCAGGCATAACCAAAAGGGGGTATTTATCAAATAGCGGGGGTACGAACGCTGGAAGATTGTCCGGAAATTTAATGCCACATGCCAAATACTCTCGCCCAAGTTTAGAAATACACGGCGCATGAAAATTTGTGTTAGCATCAACAATTGCACGCTCAAAACAATTTACGCTAATGCGAAATTTAGAGAAAATCAGCACCAAGAATTGGCTTTGCAACGTCAGCCACGACAAAAACCCAAATAAATGACCTGCGCAATGATGAATTTGTAAGCGTTAAATGAGTTTGTCCATGCACAGCAATAGAGCGACCATGAGCAGCTTTCAAAAGAATCGATGAAGATGACAATAAACATGAAAGTGCTTTTGATACTGATAGTGGGATTAAAGATATTGATGAACCCGTATCAATTAAAAATTCAACTGAAAAATTTTGAATGCGAAAAGCGACCAACAATTGTAGGGCGCCACCAGATGCCGCAGATGCTGGAGCGCCTAGATATTTAAAGATTGCACAGGAGAATTACTTCTCGAGCTTGCAGGGGTTGCGTCACGCGACTGAGTTACTTTAATACCAGATTTATCTGGCCACTGACACCAGTGGCGACATGAGCGTGCTTTTGCCCCATAAAAAATATGACTTCGGCAAACCTTAGGCCGTTGATTAGCAGAAAACGGAACTAATGTATTTGAAAAAGCGGGTTCAAATGATTTACGCACCACCTTATTATTAACAAACGAGTTACGCGCAGCATTATTATTATTACCAAAAAATCGGTCGTTTGATTTCATCGATGCAGGTTCACTCACGAAGGATGTAGTTTGGCACTTTAGCAATGGGAGGAGTTCGTCGGCAAGTCGTCCGAGGTCATCCAGTCCCAGTGTTTTCTGTGACGCGATGACAGGTGCGAGGCTGGGTGGAAGAGCTTGTTGGAAACGATGACGCACCATGTCGTCTCCCACGCCAACTTTCTTTGCCACCTTTGTCATTTGAAAAAAGAAGTGTGAAGGCTTGCCGGTGAGGGGGGTTTCTTGTAAGAAGGATTCAAAGAGCTCCCCTCTACTGGTCTCGTGGAACCTCTTGACGGCGTCTTTGAGTTGGTCGTAATCGGCGGCCTGCAAAATTACGTCGTCGAGGTTGCTCACTGTCTCTACTGGGAGATTTGCTAACGCGTGGTAGAATCTTGTGGCAGACGTCGTGATGCCGGCGATGTTGAACTGCGCCTCAAGGATCACAAACCACGTAGCAGGGTTTGACGGTATGAAAGGAGGCGCTTTTACTGAGACGGCAGCAATTATGGGAGTTGTGGTGACGGCCAGAGGTTGCGTTGAAGCTGATGCCATTTTGACGATGAGTCAGTCGATAGAAAAATTCTTCGAGCTGTAGTCCTCGGGTTGTAGACGTCGGAGGTTCGAAGCTAAAGACTTCGCAGGCTGAAAACGTCGAAAGCTGCAGTCGTTGGTGTTGAAGAACGTCGGGGGAAAAAACTGACGTCGTCGGAAGTTGGGGTCACCTTGTGGTGAGCCTTTCACTGGACTTCAGAATTCTTCACGTTGGAGAAAGAAACGTCGGGGTCACCAATTGTAGTCGCTGACTACGTTATTTCGATATACTTTGTAGTACCAACTCAACACAGTTTGAAGGTGGTTTGAAATAACTTTATTTAATTGACCGACGACAATAGACAAAAATAAACAATTCTTCTCGGGGCACACAATGGCGAGAAATGAAAATAAAGCAAAGTTTAAATTCTTGATTAAGTTTTTCCCATCGACGGGTTGATCTTGAAAAGAATTGATGAATTGCATACCGATGCTGTCGCATCCTCCCAGCCTGTTCAATGTGTATTGTGTAAATTTGTTTGTATCAATAAAATTTCATTCCACTGCTGCAGGCACATAACAAAGTTATTACTGTGCACTCAATGCTACATATTTCTCAAAACAGATTTTACTAGTTTATATTCATAATTGTAATACATAGACTCAGTATATTAGTGCTATTATTAAGTCCCGAGTCCAATGTCCATGTGTAATACTAAGGAAGATTATCTACATTATCATCCATTTCTCCAGCAGCCCGTGAGACAAAAACGAAACTAAACTTAGTAATAGCAGTTATGTGTAGACGGCTACACTGACTAACCCAATGTAGCTATACCACGAATATACTATATAGAGATTAATCTATACAAGCTTTTAACTGCATTGCTTGACTTGACCTGCGCTGTTCTAAAGGAGAGTCATAGAAATTGCTAGGTAAAGCAAAATAATAATAAAAAAAATTTGGTCACTGATATTGCGCCCCCCCAGCCCTGCGCTCGGAGACAACTGTCCCCCCTGCCCCTCCCTCCCTACGCCACTGGTTAAGATATACGTTTGTGTAGTTTACTTTTATGTACATAGGACATTTTCAACGTCAATATAATTATGCCTTTCCTTGTCAGTGCTGGTCTTGTGAATATAGTGAATGTCCGCCCACTCGTTCAATTTTACTAAAAGAAAAAGACGCTGTTGATTTTCATTTGAAATTGTTACTGGTTTCAGTGTTACGAAGGTTTAAAAAATTCAAAATGGCCGCCATCGGTCACTTTTTATTTTCAAAACGTTGATTTTTATTCAGTTTTATTTTACATTTATTTGATATTTATCACAGATCAAAAGTTTTTTTTTTACATGAAATTGATATCATAACTGGTTCCATAATTATAAACATTTAAAATATTTAAAATGGCGGACGGCGGCCAATTTGATTTTTGAAGATGTTCATTATCAATTTGCTTCATCGACCTTTTCTCACAAAATCAAACGACGTTGATTTGGAGTGAATATCACAACCGGTTTCAAGGTTATGAACATTTCAAATATTTAAAATGTCTGACGGCGGCCATTTTGTATTATGTGCTTATAAAAAATTTCCAGATGCATGAAAAGTTTGTGTCTTGGATTTTTGTTGTTGCCCATACAGTCCTCTATCCATATGCAAAGTTACATGCTGGTGTCCAGAAGTGAAATATTTTTACACTAACCAGCTGCACTACTTAGTCGTTAGCTATCAAATTACTTATTAAACTATTAAAACATTGTTTTATAAAACTTGTTATGTATATTAATCATTTGTGTTTTTTTACAACATCATTTTATCCTTTATTTACAAAAAAAAATAAACTAATTTAAACAAATTTACGTTAAAAACTTTTTTCCAGCAGATTATTTCAAATTTGTTTTTATTTATTATTATTCACTTTGAAAAATTAATTTTTTATATATGGTTTAATTGGTGTGACTTTAGTGGTTTAAGTGAAAAATGAATAAAACCGTTGAAATCAACGCGTAACACAAACATCGTTTACGGCATCAAAGCTCTCTAAGATTTGATCACCACAGACAAACAAACCAACAAACAGAGAGACGATTAAAGTTAAATAAAAGCATTTAAAAAAATGTAAGATTCGTGGTGTGTTGAGGTATAACGCAGTTTATTAAAAAAATTAATCAAACAACAATAGGTCAAATATACTTTTAAAAGTTACATTATTTAACTATATAAATAATTAAAATAAGTCTGTTTTGGTAAGACAGAAGTAATAAGTGTTATAAGGATAAAATCTTTAGCGGTCCTGAAGATGTCAAATATAAATGAAAATGCAGTAATATTTAAAACTGGAAACAAAATTGTTTTAAAACAAAAAAAATTACCAACATAAACAGAGAATGATGTCTTTAAAGTTAATTGTAAAACTTGAAAGTATTAAACGCCCAAAAGTTTTCCATCGCATCACAACTGGATCAAACAAATTTCATGCCGGTGAATCTTTTGGATGTAAATTATTTAAAATTATGTTAATCGTACTTTTTTCATAAATAAATTTTTAATTTGCTTTGGAACCACGAAGCCACAAAATTCATAACAGAAATTTTAATTTCGTACAATTCAAGAGTTCAATTAACTAAACACAGTTTTCTTTTTTTATTTATTTGTATCCTATCATTGTCGTAAAAAATAATTTTATTGCAATTGAAGGAACTCATATGTGACGAAATATAATTTGGGTCTAAATTAATTCAAAAGTTGTCATTTGGTCTTCTGCTTTCTTTGTTTTGCTGCATCACAAAAGATACTATTTATTGCATAAAACTTAACGTTTTTTAGGCATCAACACACTGACATTATGTACCTGGTCTTGTTCACCTTGTTTGTGCTGTGTGAATTCGAACCAAAAAAGCATTATTATTTTAATCCAATGAGAATAAGCTGAAAATTTAAAAAAATAGTTTATCCTCATTGGATTAAAATAATATTAATAATTAAAATAATAATGAAGACCAGATTTAATGAATTCTGTTCTGGTTATGATGCTCAGCACAACAAAAGTCACAGTGAAAGTACTTATAGTTATGGCTTTTTTGAACTATAAAGTTTTTTGATTCACTGTATTAGAACACTCATAGATCTACCATAAAACAACTATACTTTTTTCAGAATAAAATTGATTCCAGTTTTTCACAAGTTTATCAAGGAACAAATAATGATTTGCCGATTTGTGTCTTGAGAATGGTGTTGCGTCTTATGCTTCGGAAGAAACATGAAAAACATTATATATCTTGAAAACAAAAAACAACTTCATAATCAGCAATAAATTAGCATAAAACAAATGTTATTATTATTTATTTCAACTTTTTTATTAAAAAAAATTTTTACTTAGATAAAAAGAACACATAATTCAACATCTATTGTTATAGGTCACCTGTGACCTAAGTTACCTTAAAAATTTAAGGCCGATTGAGTCCCAGGGACCCATACGAACTAAGTCAACTACATAAGAACTATGATCAATAATTATTTTATAATCTGCATAATTTTGTTAATTAGACATTGAAGCCCAACTTTCATGTGTATTGTTTTTCAAAAATATTTTGTGCTAACATGTAAGAAAGACCGTAAAAAGTATGGATTTTTTTCTTCTGCAAATTTTGACCCGCTAAAAATCCTGTACTTTTCAGAATTAAATTTTAAATTTTTAAATGTTTTACACTTCTAAGCATTAATTAAAACAAAAACACAATAATTTCTCAAATTGGTTCTGTCTTAAAAAATTAATTAGTCTATGAGTCGCTGGTGACGCAATCGGTCTTAAGGAATTAATTTTCGTGTTTGAGTTATTATTTTTATTATTTTTTTGGCTCAATTGTCAAAAAAATTTTAAAAAAATATTTAAAAACTAAAAAATATTTCCGTATTGTTATTTAACATATTAAAATTATTATTTCTTAAAATTACTTATTTTAAAAAAGTTTTTTTCTTTTTAAAAAATGATAATTGTTTATGTTGATTTTGGTTTTAATTATTTCATTTTTTATCGAGGAATTTTGAATTTTTGTTTTGCTCGTAATCTATTTCAACTTTTTCTGATAGTTTCACTTGATTGAATTTATTTTAGATAATTCATTATTATCTATATATATAAAAGAACATGTCCTGACTGACTTACTGACTGACTAACTTAACTGACTGACGGACTGATAATCAACGCGTCATTCTAGGAACGTGAAATTTGGAACTTATATTTTTTTATAGCGTTAGCACCCATTAAGAAAGGATTTTTGAAAATTTTGCTCCTGAGAGGATAAAACAGGAAAACAAACTTTTTTCTAAGAGGGTTTTGAAATTCAGTATGTAGATTCTTCTTTAAAAAATACGTTTTTCACCATTTTTTGATAATTTGGTTACCATGACCTCAAATGTGGGGTGGAAAATAAGATTATTTGTTTTTTAAAGTAGCTGCTATTAACAAACTGTAAGAGCTACAGATGTAAAACTCCGCCTTGCTTTTGCAAGCCAGTCCCAAGCCTGGAGAAAGGAGGAGGAAAAGTTAAAAGGATCAAATTATGATCCACGACTGGAAGTACTTAGGTGCTTCTGACACAGCCGTTCTAGTCTTAAAACACTTGGTGTAAAGGACTATAAATTATTATAAAAAAAGCTACAGATATAGAATTTAGTATCTACTCAAAAAATAATAATATACGTGTTTCACCATTTTTTGAAAATTTTGTTTTCAGGACCTCGAATGTGGAGTGGAAAATAGGGTTGTTTTTTTTCAATAACTGCTACTCAAAAACTGTAAGAGCTACAGATGTAAAAATTAGTATTTAGTATCTAATGAAAAAATAAAGATATACGTTTTCACCATTTTTTGAAAATTTGGTTTCCAGGACCTTAAATGTGGGGTGGAAAATAGGGTTATTTGTTTTTTTAAAATAACTACAACTCAAAAACTGTAAGTGATACGTATGTAGCGTTCTAACAATCTATTTTACCATGTCTTACATACGCACTTTTTAAGAGAAACAGATGTAGGCAGTGCCAAAAACAGCTCAAGATTTAAAAATGCTTACTTTTGCATAAATTTTCCACTCAACTGATCTCAAAACTATTCTATCAAATGTTTCCGAAATACAATTAGAGACTATAAATCATTACATTAAAAACTCAAAAGAGCATTTAGATTTAGATCCAGATGTTTTATTGATTAATCCCACAATTAAGAAAATAACATAAATTTAAATCAATTTTAGTTCAAACAAATCCCCTGCTATAAATTTAAGAGTTAATTATAATCAAAATATTCCAGCTTGCAATTTTTTGTCTTTGGGTGTTGGACTCGTCAAGCTCTGGTGTTGTACCATTGCATGGAAGAGGAACCAATATTCTGATATGTGCATAGTTACCACCACCAACATGCACCTGCAATTATTGTTATCGTGGTCAACCTATGCATTAACTTTATTCTAAACATCAGACAAGTTTTGCAGCTTCAGTCCTGTATAATACAATGTAAAATGTTTCAAATTAAAATGAATTGATTTAATTGTACAAAAGCAAATCAACGACACAGCAAGTTTATAGAATACTAGCGGGATGCCCGCGGCATTTTCGCCATTGTCCGACGGTATAAGACAGGGAGACAAATACTATCATCTGATTGGATAGTTTTAAATGACTAGGTCACATACAACCATAGATATCTATCCATATTTGCATACATTA
Source organism: Erpobdella octoculata (assembly GCA_963978895.1). NCBI lineage: Eukaryota > Metazoa > Annelida > Clitellata > Hirudinida > Erpobdellidae > Erpobdella > Erpobdella octoculata. The sequence goes on from OZ022239.1 coordinate 16,995,784, forward strand.
TGCTCTTGAAGCTTGCTAATATTTTCGCTTGAATTTTTTTTATTTTGGTCAAATTAACCTTTATTTAGAAGCAACTATACATAATTTTATGATTAATAATAATTTTTATTTAAAATTAACATGATTGTAGTATCTATGGACTTTAGGCCATAAGTTATTTACAGCTGAAAATTATTGTTTTATACTATTTTAATACTATTGTTTTAATACTATTTTAATACTATTGTTTTAATACTATTTTAATGCTATTGTTTTAATACTATTGTCTTAATACTATTTTAATACTATTGTCTTAATACTATTTTAATAATATTGTTTTAATACTATTTTTATTGATGCTTATAATAGTTCTTACAATCATTCTAATATTTGTATGTGGCTTCTATATTGAGCCATTTAGACAAAAAAGCCATACACATTTTGTATCTACTTTGATATAGCTTGTCTCCACAATTCTTCTTTTACAACTGCCTTTGCCATATACACAAAAATAAAAGCTTGCTGGACCTGTAACATTAAAGTATTCAAGACCTTTTGTCATGTTTCTGTTGCAGATAAATAAATAACTCAGCTAATCTGACATGCATATGAAAAAACTAACAAATTTTAGTTACTAACAAAAATTTAGATATTTTTAAACTAATGCAACATTTTTAGGCTTCAAATGTATTATGAGTAACATGACATTTTAGATTTAGATGATTAAATATCATTAAAAAAATCATCAGTTTTATTGATTTCTTTGATTTTAATTGAGAACAACAGTAGAATAACTATTCAGCTTTATTATATTACAAAATTATCTCAGTTCTTGATTATGAGACCAATATAAAAAATTAAAACACAATTATTTCTGCACTTATAACTGGGAAGTCAGATAATTAAACAACACTGAATACTGAAATATTGTCAATTCAAGACAATTCAGGAATTTATTAAAACAAATAATGCTAGAGTTTGAACTTTGAAAAAATGTTTTGGATCAAAGCAATGAAGCACAATTTTTTCACGCTGTTTTGCTTATGTGTCTGTTTGTTTAGGTCTTAAAGAAATCAGTGTTATTATGCACTCTTATCACATGCTTGTCCTTAGCATGCTGATAGAGTAGAATTTGGTTGAAAATATATTATCAATCTCCTGGGAAAGTTTCAGATATGTTCCAACTAGTCCTATTTATCTCCATGAACAACTTAGTTAAGCCATTTCTGCATTATATAAACAACTAATGAGTTAAATTGCACAGTATCATAATTTTTTAGATTAGAATAACTGTTTGTAATGATATATATTTTTTTTAGAATAGAAGCCTTTTGCATTATTAATTTACTAAAAAAAATCAAATTCCATTTGGTAAACTTTTGTCAAAAGTTATTATTTGTCAGTCAATTAATAATTAAAATAGTTTATTTGTCTTTCAGTTTATTGACTATGCATGGCTTATATGATTGGAAAAGCTTCATTCCAAATATTGATGATCTCTGATTGACAGAATGACAAGTTGAATTTTCTAGTCTATTTAACTATTTAGTTACATACATGGAGTGTCAAATAACTTAGTCGGCAACTTTGTCAATCTTTATCCACCGGAAAAACCCATAACGGCCAACAATTATAAAATAAACAACATCGGAAAACAAAGCGCGTCTATATATTTGCATAATTTATGTGACTTTTTTAATACAAAATTATCCAATCAGGTGGCATAATTTATTTTCCTGTCTTATACCGTCGGACATTGGCGAAAATGCTACCCGGCGCTGCTCGGAGGTTTTTAGAGGTTTTTCTAATGTTTGTCTTTCTCGCTCCCGTTTCCTTCCCCGCTTGCGCTCCCGCTCTCGGTCATTATCCGTTCTCTGTCTCTTTCCCGCTCACTCTTTCGCTCTCAGTTGCCCTCCTCTAGATCCGATACTACATACATACATACATACATACATACATACATACATACATACATACATACATTTCAAAACTCCCCATATATTAGTAAACTGTCCAACCACATATCTGCTAAACTCTCGGCTCTAATTTTATCTAACTGCTCTTCTATCTTACGCTTCAACTTTCTACGCTGGGACCATTACGATGACATATTGTAACAAAGTTTCGATCAAAAAATCTAACTGATTATTATAACACAATTAGAATGAACTAAACTCGTTAGATGTTAGCAAACGCAGACAAAACACGATAGATTTACTGAAACAATAACGGCGTGACCTCACAACAAACAGATTTTTCGCGCACTTTCAGACGATATATAAGTTGTACGTAATTGGCTTATTTACATTACCTCATTCTTTTAACAAGAGCCAGATTTAGAAACATGAATTTGTACTCCCTTCAATGCAACATCACTCTGCTAGTTTTGCTTGTAACTTTATTATTAGAATGCTCTTCTAATCAAAAGTTAATTAACGACTCGCTTCTACAGCTCTTGTGTTAGAAATAATTTGAAGGTACAAAGCAAACTATACTGGTTAAAAAGGCCCACAAATTAATTCATACTTTTTTTTAAAAATAAGTAATCTGTTTTTAAATTGTTTTATAAAAACTCGCACAATAAATTTATTTTACAACTAATTTATTTGACATTTCATTTCGCTTCGCCTTTAGTTAGTTTACTGTTTATGAACCTAGTTTTTCCTACTACCTTCTTTAATTATATTTTCAATAAATTATTTGGATCATCCGATTGGTAATTTTATTCTGTTTCTAATTATATTAATTTTATATTAAAAAAATAATTAAAAACACCGAAAATAATTTCTGGACCTATTCTACATGATTACCGCATCTTATCTGACTTACTAGCTCATCCCAGGCGACTCGTTCGACGCGCTCAGTGAACCGAGATAGAACAAAATCTACTAGGAAAATATAATACGACACAATGCAAATACCATTTATTAAGCGTCTTTATTAAATTTATTTTTTCACACTTGAAATAACACTGGTAAGTACACCGTTTTTCACACCGGCTGTTTCTTCACAAAGGCGTGTTAAATTCAAATCGCCTGAGTTTATTTTATATTTTTATAAAATGTAAACCACAGAGATTATTGTTGTGGTCGGCAACTTCGAGGTCGGCAGCTCCGCATTGTTTAAATACAAAATAACAATGAGTTGTTTTTATTTTATTGGTGGTCGGCAACTTCCTACGCTTTGATAAAACGCTGGTCGGCAAGTTCGACGTTATTGGCGAAAATGTTCGCGCCATAAATCACAACCTTCAAATTAGCTTTATTTTCATTTATTAAATGCTTTTTAGCAATTGCGTTTTATAAATAAACAAACACTTTACGCTTTCTATAAAATTATATATGCTATAAAAGATTTTTATATTATCCGTAATATATATTGTCGTTTTTAATAATAATAAAACCATAGATATCTATGAATAAAACAAATCGTTACATTTTGGCTGCATTAGAAACGTTGCAGTAACTTCTTTTTAGTCGCAAATTACATGTTACTTTTCCGTTACATTGGAAACGTTGCAGAAACGTTTCTTTTTAGTCGCAAATTACATGTTACTTTTTCGTTACGTTGGAAACGTTTCTTTTTAGTTGCTTTGGGCCAGGTAACTTTTTCATAACCAGGAAACTGAAAAGTAACGGACAATAAACGTTACAAAATGGTTACCATGTTTACTGGGATAACAACTGGATCCACAACCTACTCTAGTAGGCCTAATGTTTTATCGCTTATTATATCATAATTATAAATAAATTGATGTAACAATCTACAAAAACATAGTAGTTATATCATACTTTTACAAATTTTGATGTAACTTTGAAGTAATTGGCTGAACTGTCTAGGCCTACTAGAGTATGGATTCAGTTGTTATATCAAGATATCCTTGATTGAAAGCGGACGCATTACTGTAAATGACGTTTATTATCATTTGTCACTAGGAAAGTGTAAACTGTAAAATGTAATTAGATATTTGAATTCTACGTTAAATTTGCTATAAGAATACATTTGTTTGAAAGGGCGGATAGTTTTATTATTTTTTTGATTAATCTGTTTCTGATTGGCTGTGTCGGTAACTTATTTGTAAGGTCAAGTCGTGGAAGGCATTTTTCACAAAGTGTCAATAAATATTTTAAAATAATTTTTGCACTGTTCAATCAAGCTTATATTTCTCTATAAGAATTCCATTAACAGTTTGAGCGGAAATGTAAATTGAATTTTTAATTAATATATTTTGGTGTGGGCTTTGATCAATCGAAATACCTATATATATATATATATATATATATATATATATACTAGCTGACCCAGCAAACGTTGTTTTGCTTTTTAAATTATTTTGGGTTTTTTTATTAAAAGTTTAATGCTTGCTTTCCCGGTCTCATATATATATATATATATGAGTTTGTCTGTCTGTCTGATTTTTGTTTATTTTTTGTGTACCTATGTAGACCTTTTTTTGTGCAGACACAAACAATTTCATAAAAATCGGTTCAGTTGTTTCGGAGGAGTTTGGACACAAACACCGCCACGAGCTTCTTATATATATATATATATATATATATATATATATATATATATATATATATATATATATATATATATATATATATATATATATATATATATATATATATATATATATATATATATAAGAAGCTCGTGGCGGTGTTTGTGTATATATATATATGAGGCAAGCTCGATTAAAAATAAGTCTCCATTTAGCCGCTATGAGTTTTATAGATACTTTATCAATATTTCGGAACAACGTTTTTTGTTTACTGCAACACGTATTAAGAAAAGTATTAACATTTAAAACTTTCTTTATTTCAGACTTACGGGCCGTTTCGGCTTTCGCCATCTTCAGAGTCTGTAAATACGATCGCGTAAAAGGAGGCAAAAGATAAGAAAACATGTAATAACTAAATATACAAATAAACTAATATCCTCAAGGAATTATCTCAATAGAAGGATATTAATAAAAATAATCAAATTTAGACAATGTAATTAAATAACGTACATAAAATAAACTGGAGTTATGAGGATAAAATAAGTATAATTAAAAACGTTTAATTAAAGGATAAAATAATAGTAGCAGTAATAATAATAATAATAATAAAAGCAAGTATTATGATAATAAATGATTAAATTAAGTCGAAATTACATAAGATATTTAAATAAATAAAATCAAGAATATCTCCGCTTTCGTCGAACAGTGATGTTCTCGTTTGAAAGTAAATGGAGGAAGGAACTGGATGAGTACGAACAATTGTCATCAATCGGACATTCTTCTTCGACACAGGTGCGCGCGGTATCATCAGGACTCACAGGTTGATCCAAGTCATCAACAACGGTCGTGAAGGAACAAGGACTTTCTGTGAGGATATTTTCTAAAGCATCTTTAGATGACGGATCTTGCGTGGTATCAAAATATTGCGAAAAAGAGCATGCGTCCAAAACGTCAGGACTGTTTGTTTTATACATATCACACTTATGATTAAGTTGAAACTCATCAGGTGAATCAGTCTCAAGAAAATTATCAAGTGATTGAACCAGATCAACAGAGCAGCAGGTACCGATGTCGTGGAATTCATTAACATTGGAAACATCAAGAGTCGCGTTAGAAAAAGTAGCGAGATAGCGGCTAAATGGAGACTTATTTTTAATCGAGCTTGTCTTAAAGAAAATCATATACCATCTTACATTATTAATATATATATATATATATATATATATATATATATATATATATATATATATATATATATATATATATATATATATATATATATATATATATATATATATATATATATATATATATATATATATATCGTGTCATAGTGTTTGACTTCAAACTCCTCCGAAACGGCTGAACCGATTTCTATCAAATTTTTGGGTACATTTGGTAGGTTTAAGGGTAGGTTGTAGGCTATTTAGAATATTTTTTTGAATTATTTTAAAAAGTTATAATGGAAGAACAAAGAGGGGCAATTTTGTCCTTTTCATAGGAAAATGTAAGATCGAAAGAGCTAGCGAGAAAAAGAAAATGTCAAATATTAGCTGTTGTCAATGGGAATCCCCAATTCCCAAATACCGCTAGTTTCAGAAATCAACTGTTTTTCAGAGTTACTTAAAATAATTAAATGTCCAATAGATATAGGACTCTTTCTAAGCATCTTGCGCACTTAAGTTGTCTAGAGCATTTTTCATACTTTTGCAGTCCTTACTCGACATATTTTCCTGAACGTCATTCAAAGCCTTTTCTATGTATGGTTATATAAGGTCTGTGAGTGACCGAGTCTTGATGGTTTGGAAATTTAATCAGTTAGCAAACATCGCGATTTATTTAAATGTTCAATCAATCAGTTGAATTTATATAGCGCTATTTCCTATCGTTCAATAGCGCTCGGACACAAACTTTTTAAATAAATTAGTCCCCGATGGAAAACTGTGAAAAAAGTTGATTTAGTTAGAGAAGTAGGAAGAGAGTTCCAGAGATGGCTCCTATCACTAACACCGACTTTTGCGATCACACCGACACTTTTTGAAATGTCGGTGTCAACGCCAACCAGTCGGTGTTAACGCCAACGTTGCGGCTGATTGGTTATTAGCTTTTTTCTATTTGAACTGCAACTTGATATGACTCGAAGGTGTCTTGTTAGCAACAAAAATTCACCCACTTTTTGACCTAGAGCTCTAAAACTTTCAGGAAAGCTTTATTCTGGATGACAATACACGAATTGAATGTTTCCAACATTAATTAGGTTTTAAATCAATTAAAATTATTTAAATCAAATGTTGTGCAATTTAAGTAGTTTTCCTGCCATCTAGCGACTCTAATAAAATTGTTTGACAATTGGCCACAAAGCTCTGGCGATCGTTTCATTTATGTAGTTATTAAAGTTATAGACTTAACGAGGTTTTTTACGGTTCACTTGTTTATTATTATTACTAAAAAAGTTCTCATCACTTCACCAGCACGACTACCTTATGTATTCACGCTACCAACGAAGCCAGCTAAGTCAATATTCATAAGCTCATAGTACACCGAGACCATGGACTTTTTAATACACGTTTATAACAAATAACACGTAGACAGAAATAAATTTAATTCCTTTTAATTAATAAGTCAACAACTTTGGTGTGGAGAGCCCGGATATCAATCTGCTTTTCTTCAAAAGCTATCCAGAGCTCCCACACCCTTTCATCTTTTTCCAGTGTTGAGGGTTTGTGTTGCTTCAGCGGTTGCCCTGTTGCAGCACAGGCTTCTTCGACTGGAATTGCCGACGCTTTTGTAAATAGAATATCAACAACTTCGTAAAACGACTTGCGCTCTACTAGGTTGTTGAGGGCACTATGCCACGCCTCAATGTCGTTGTTGGTCTTACTGTCTCTCTGGTAGACGCTCCATTCTGATATTTTGTATTTTCCTTTAATCCAAGTTTTTTTATGTAGTCCGTTAATGTCTAAAAATAAGAAGGAAATATAAAACAAGTCAACACATTTTAACGTTAATTTTAACTAAATTTTACTTTGAGTGCTGGTATTCGTGTTTCTAGATCAAGGGTCTCAAATACATTATGGATTTCTCCAGGAGGCAAATATGGCAGTGCCCTAAACTTTTTTACACCTTTATATATTTCTACTTTTTTTCGTAATCGGTTTTGAGACCAATTTCCTGGAAAAAAATAACAGTTACTGTTGTAAAGTCTTATAAAACAATATATTACTTACCGTCGCTTTTCGGTAGAGGGCTTGTTGAAAATGGAACAAGCAGCCATGTACCTCCACTCCTGGGAAAACGTGTTTGGCTGATGTCCACATCCCTATCTCAAAGTCAGCTGAATAACATAATAAGTGCAATTTAAAATTATATTGTAACGGAGGTTTACCATGCAAAAAAATTGAATTAATTCTTACAATAAATTTACTTACTTTAAAGGTGGCATCCATACAAAAATAATTGTTTTTTTTTGCCACATTCACCTGATAATCAGAGTAGAAAAGAAGATGACGTTCTTTCTCAACTCTAATATCTTCTCTAAAGAAGTGCTCAGGAATAAACTCTTCTTTCAAGTTAAAATATAGAGTCTGCGGCTGAGGGGACCTATTCGAGCCTCTACATCGGTAAACTTGCCTGAATTTGTAAAAGAAAGAGACAGGACTTGAATAAACAACAACAGCGTTAACATCGACTCGGACGCGTTAACACCGACTTGGACGCGTTAACACCGACTCGGACGCGTTAACACCGACTCGGACGCGTTAACACCGACTCGGACGCGTTAACACCGAATTTTTGGCAATGACACCGAAGTGTCGGTGTTATTGCAAAATTTGGTGTCACTGACATTCCTTTCCAGAGATAGGGACCAGAGTAGGAAAAAGAGCGTTTAGCAAAAAAATGCTTAACAGAAAAGATATGAAAGTGGTCAAGAGAGGAAGATCGAAGACCAGACTTAGGAGGAATTTTATTAAGTTAGTTATGTAGAGTGGAGAAGAGCAATTTTTAAATTTTAGTAAGCAAATTTTAAACATCACCCTATATTTAAGAGGTAGCCAGTGAAGAAAAACAAAAGATGGAGAGATGAGAAAAAAGAGGCGCGAGAAATTAAGCGTGCTGCACAATTAAAGGCTTCAGAAAGAGGATGAAGGATAGAGTCAGGTAGATCATAGTAGAAAGAATTGCAATAGTCAATTCGAGACAGAATAAGAGAAAGGACTAGAAGTTGTAGAGAAGGTTCATCGAGCAGTGGAAGAAGTTGTTTAATGCGTCGTATATGGAAGTAGCAAGATTTAGTAGCAGATAATATTTGAGGAGTTAAAGATAAGTTGGAGTCAAAAAGAAATCCTAAACTACGAATAAGAAGAGAAGGAGAAATAGAAAGAGAAAATGTAGGTGGCAGAACCAAAGGAAGCAGAGTAACAGATTTAGAGGACTTATTAAAATAGATTAATTCAAACTTATCAGGATTAAGTTTAAGACACATAGAAAAACTCCAAGAGATAATAGATTGAAAGCAGGCAGTTATTTGATTAACAACAGACTTAAGAGAAGAGTTAGAGAAAGTAGAATAGACATAAGAGTCATCAGCTTACATTTGACTATTGTGAGAGTGAGAAGATATAATATAAGAAAGTTCAGAAGTATATATAATAAACAGTAAAGGGCCAAGAATAGAGCCTTGAGGAACACCATAATTTAAAGATACAGAAGTAGATTTAGAAGATTCAATAGATACATAAGAAGAACTAACAGATAGATATAAATTAACCCATGAGAGTGATTCCTCAATTATATTAAAAGATTTATCATGTTCATTCAATAACAGTGAGTGATCAACTGTATCAAATGCAGATGAAAAATAAAGAAAAAGAAGAAGAGTAGAGAGGCCAGAATCAGCAGAAACAATCATATCATTATGGAGTTTAAGTAGAGCAGTTTCAGTAGAATGACCAGATCTAAAGCCAGATTGGGAAAAAGTGAGATAGTAGTCAGATAAGCATTTAATTGCTCATATAAAACTTTTTCTATGATTTTAGAGATAAAAAATAGATTAGAGACAGGCCTATAGCTAGAAAGAGAAGAAGGATCAAAAGACGCATTTTTACACAATTGTAATTAACTTGACTTCTCTGTCTGTCTGTCTGTCGTCAAATTTTGCAATCGATTTTAAACTAACAGTGTATATATATATATCAAGTAATTTCTATCAAGTATTTCCTATCAAGTAACATCGTATTCATTACCAATATTGATAGGATATATATATATATATATATATATATATATATATATATATATATATATATATATATATATATATATATATATATATATATATATATATATATGTCCTTTATGCAATGCTACACCATTCATCCGATCGTAATGAAATTTTCACACAACCTTTAGAGTCAAGGGGAATCAAATATAGAAAAAAAATTGAAATCCGTCACAAAATGAGCGGAGCGGAGCGGGTGAGTGAGCGGGAGCTATATATATATATGTATGTGCGTATGTATGTGTTATGTATGTATGTGTATGTGCATGTATGTGTGCCTGTGTTTATATATGTATGTATGTATGTATGTATGTTTGTAGAAACGGATCTAGGGGGGGGGGCAACTGAGAGCGAAAGAATGAGCGGGAAAGCGACAGGGAACGGAAAACGACCGGGAGCGGGAGTGTGCATGTATCTATGTAGGTATGTATTTATGTATGTATGTGTGTATGTATGTATGTGTGTATGTATCTATGTATGTGTGTATGTATCTATGTATGTATGTATGTATGTATGTATGTATGTATGTATGTATGTATGTATGTATGTATGTATGTATGTATGTATGTGTGTGTATGTGTGTGTGTGTGTATGTATGTATGTATGTATGTATGTATGTATGTATGTATGTATGTATGTATGTATGTATGTATGTATGTATGTATGTATGTATGTATGTATGTATGTATGTATGTAGAATCGGATCTTGGGGGGGGGGGAACTAAGAGCGAAAAAATGAGCGGGAAAGCGACAGGGAACGGATATGTATCGGGAGCTCAAGCGGGAAGGAAACGGGAGCGAAAAAGAAACGCATTAGGTAAACCTCTAAAAACCCCGGGCATCGCCGGGTGCCCCTGCTAGTGTATATATATATATATATATATATATATATATTCTTTTAGGCAAACTCGATTGAAAAAAGTGGCGCACTTGGCTGAATCGATTTTATTTTTAATTTTTTCCAATACTCTAAATCGGTTTAAAAATAATTTATTCCCAAACACAAACTCCATAATCTTATAGGCTAATAGATCTATTTCGGCAATTTTTTGCCATCATCAGAGCCGTTTAACTTTTTAAAATAAAATGCAGTGACTAAATTGTAAAAGATACAACTAATTGAAAGGAATTAAAATACAATTTAAATAAAATTTAAATTCATTATATACAAATGTAACAACATAAAAAATATTTAAATTAAAATAATTATAATAATAACAGTAATAACTAAATAATTAAGATCAGTTAGTAAAGCCTTTAACAACGGAATTACAGTCAACTTCAAGGACGTGACTGGAAGAAGAATCACATACATTATCTATAACCTTTGAAACACAAACGTCTGGTACAAAACATTCATTCAACGAAGAAATACCTGAAGAAACATTGGCACTATTAACATGCATATTTTTATCAGAAGTTGTAAATGAGTTAAAACATTTATTATTATTATTATTATTATTAGTTTTATTACTATTTAGAGAACCAAAAAGTTTAAGAGTTAAATCAAAAGAATACCATTGTTTATTAATTAAAGGCTTACATTTATTAATAGCTAAAGCTTCTTTTAATTTTAACTTAATGGGTTGATTTTCTTTCATTAGTATACTGGTGTTATCAATTAGAAATTTATGTGATGGTTTGATTGAATGTTGTGTTGACATATGTTGGTATATGGCACCACTTTGACAATGCATAGTCAATCTACGAGACAGAGTAGTTCTAGTATGACCAATGTAATTTTCCACCTGACCATGTGGAAACGGACACGAAAATTGGTACACTAGGTTGGTTTGTGCTACAGGGCTAGAAACATTATTTATACTATTTTTAATTAAAAGATTATGAGTTTTTCCATTATTATAATAGATGTGTAACTTGAGTGTATTATCTTTATTTACAACCTTAATATTATCATACACAATGTTTTTCAACACTTTTTCATCTATTTTATAATTATTAGACATCTGATTAGCATAATATAATGGAATTATACAAGAATTTGATGAGTTATTGGTATTAGGTTTTGAAACATGTTTTTTATCAGTAATACGTGACATAAATTTATTTATAGTTGCATCAACAATAGAATTAGAATAATTATTATTTATCAAAAGTTGTTTCACTTGTAGAATTTCATTGTGAAATTCAGACCATGTTTCTGAAAATTTATAGGCCCTATTTATATAATTATTAATAACATTTAGTTTATATCTTTCAGGGCAATCGCTATTATAATTAAGACAATTGCCTGTGTTTGTGGGTTTAGTATAGACCTGGCAAGATAGTTTTGATACATTTATTAAGAAAAATAATTTATTAAGCAAAACAATGTTTGCTGGGTCAGCTAGTATATATATATATATACACATACATATACATATATATACACAATATATATATATATATACACATACACAATATATATATATATACATACATACACACAACATATATATATATATATATATACATACACATATAATATATATATATATATTCATTCATTCATTCATTCATTTCATTTATTGAGCACCAACATAAGTATTAAACGTAAACAAAAGAAAATAACCAAAACGACAAGAAAAAATATAGAACCAAAATTTCAAAAAAAAGAAAAAAATCGATTGGTTGAGAAAGAAATAAGGTGCCCAAAAGGTTCGTCCGAAGGGAATTCCTTCCCGCTTAATGGACAACCTTTACAAAAAAAAACAAATGAGCTGGTTGAGTTAAGACATTTCAAATAGTAGTTCAATAAACTTATCAAGGAAGAGACTGAAATTGGTATGCTAAGGTAATAGGTATTGAGTAGTTATGAGTGAGACAATAATAAGTAAGATTTCAGAGCTTGCTTAAATAGCGAAATACGTTTCAAGGAGGAGACAGATATTGGAATGATTGAGTAACTAAAGTATCCAAAAAAGGAATTTGATGTTTATTATTAGCAAGTTCATAAGTAAATTGTAGTTTAGATTTTTTTACAAATGCATCTCTCAGTTTAAATAGTTCTTCTAAGTTATCAACTGAAACAAATATATCGTCAACATAACGGCAATACAGAAAAGGTTTGGTGTGATTTTCAAATACACGTGCTTCAAGATCACCCATATAAAAATTAGCGAAAGTCGGGCCCAACGGGGACCCCATAGCTACACCGTCAATTTGTACATATAAGTCTCCATTAGGTGATAAAAAAGGAGATTGCGTTGTACATATATAAAGTAATTCTTTCAAGACTTCAGGGCTGATTTGAGGAGGTTGAATACTAGGATGTGAATAAACACACTTACAAATTATATTTATAGTGTCTATAACAGGTACGTTGGTAAACAAACTTTCAACATCTAAAGACGCAATTATATTAGAACTTCCATTACTATGAATAAGATCAACAAAATCATAAGAAGATTTAAGACTATATTGAGAAGGACAATAAGGAGAAATAATTTTATTAATTTCTTTAGCAACATTATAAGTAACAGCAGGACATTGTGAAATAATAGGTCTTAATGAGTTATCTTTCTTATGTATTTTAACATTACCATAAATATAACCAGGTTTATAGTCACCTATTATTTTTGAAAAAATTGTTATCTTCTTTTTAATAAGAGTCGCAATGATCTTATTTAGTTTAGATCTGATCTTAACAGTAGGATCAGCTTTCACTTTTTGAAATTTAGAGCTGTCAGAGAGAATTGTATTGAGTTTGGAAAAATAATTGTCACGATTTAAAATGACGTACGTAGGTGATTTGTCAGCTTTACGGATAATTATCTGAGTATTTTTACGTAGTTGAGAGGCAGCATTCAATAACTTCTTAGGTAAGGTAGACTTAAAATTTGAGCATCGATGTTTATAACCTTCAGCTAGTAATAGAGGCTTCAAAGTTGATTTTACAGTAATTTTATTTTTGGCTTCTAAATTTAGGATATCATTGTACAAAATTTCAAGTTCGGTTTGTTTGTGTAGTTGATCATAAGGTTTACGTAAATGATAATTATAACCGAGCATTAAAAAGTCACATTCATCGTCAGACAATTTATAATCGGACAAATTAACGTATGTAGTACAATTTTGTTTAAATAGTAACAGACCTCCATACAATCGAGAAAGTTTTTTAACAATTTTAACTTCCTTCACACGTTCGGATTTCGTAAAGTGTTCGTTGACAAGTTGGAGGAATTTATGGACGTCTGTACCAAAGTTGTCTTCTGTGGTTGTAGACATTTCTTCTGCGTACCTTGCCTGTAATTCTTTAAGTTCTCGTTCTTTCTGCACAATCTGAGATTGTAGAAGATCTTCAACTTTTGCATTTCGATTTGTAGCCGAAATCGAGCAAGTAGTAGTTTTTGAATACTTCGGCGCTATATGTTCTTTTAGGCAAACTCGATTGAAAAAAGTAGCGCACTTGGCTGAATCGATTTTATTTTTAATTTTTTCCAATACTCTAAATCGGTTTAAAAATAATTTATTCCCAAACACAAACTCCATAATCTTATAGGCTAATAGATCTATTTCGGCAATTTTTTGCCATCATCAAAGCCGTTTAACTTTAAAAAAAAAAAAAAAAAAAAAAAAAAAAAAAAAATATATATATATATATATATATATATATATATATATATATATATATATCCTAATTCCTATGAAGTAACCTTGTATATATATGATTTATATTATATATATTTTAATTTTCGGATCAATTGGACAAAATTTAGTTAAATAATTATTTGTGATATTTTCGTCGAAATATTTATTGTCTATGCTAATATACTCATTGTTTATGTAGTAAAAATATAAAAGTTTGTGTATGCTTCACTTGTTAATAGTAGGTATAACAAAGGAAGATTTAAAAACAGAAGGAAACACAGATGTAGATAAAGATAGATTAATTAAGTCAAGTAAAATTGGATAAAAAAAGTTCTATAAAGATCCAAAGAGCAAATAGAAGAAGACATAGAGTTAATAAGTTTAGTAAGATAGTCAAGTGTAATAGGAAAGAAAGAAGTAATAGTTTAAGTCGAGAATTTTGAAAAAATAGGAGTTTGACTATTATTAGAAGATCTAATGTTATTTATTTTAGTAGTTAGAAAGTTGTGATAATCATCAGGAGAGAAAGAGGGAGGGGGAGATTTTTTATTGAGGAGTTTAGACAGCGAAGACCACTAGAATTTGAAGCAAGAACAATAGATTTTCTTAAAAAAGAAGAGTGCTTATCAAAAAGTAGCTTATGGTATTGTTTGATATGGTATTGCCACTCATACTAAGAAGCTTTAGAAAGATGAAAACGATAAGCTCGCTCAGTTTTACGGACTGATTACTTGAAGAGAACACAATCACGATCAAACCAAGGAGCTTTTTTAGAAAAGAACTAAAACCTAGACGTCTTAAAAAGAATCAAATATTCAATATGGATGAAATCGTTGAGTAATCTCAATGAATCGACGTCAGTGAAAGAAGAAGAAAACCCAGAGATAAGAAATAGATCTAAAAATTGAGTTTTATCAAATCTAGACCAACACCGTTTAGTAACAAAAGAAAGATTAGTTAAGGGTTGAGAAGAGGTAAATTAAAAAAAAATAAAGTAGTGATCAGTAAAGTGAAATTTTACAGATGAAAGATCACCTATATTAGAGAAGAGAGGAGAAATAATAGGATCCAAAGTGTTGCCCCGATTATGAGTCGAAAAGTCACAATGCTGAAAGAAGTTAAAAGTAGATAAAATTTTAAGAAATTGAGAGACAAAAAAGTCCTTAGTTTTATTAATAGGAATATTAAAATCCTCAATAATAAAAGAAGGAGTAGGTAGAGAGAAAAGAGATTCAGAAAAGTTGTAGTGGTCCTCCAAAAATTGTGGTTTAGAACATTTTAGAGGCCTATAGATACCTATGAGATTGAACTTAAAGAGTTAATTTTAACAGAAATAAAGAGACATTCAAAAGATGAGAATTTAATAGAAGAATTCAGAGAGACAGAGTAGAAAGACTTAAAAAGAAGGCAGATGCCACCATAGGAAGAATGTCGAGCAGGCAAAAGATCAACAGGAGGCCTAGCTTGCTCGACAAAAGAAAAGCCAGTAGGAATAGAAGCAAGGAGAGAAGGAGAAGAAGCAAATTCGTGCCAGGTCTCAGTCAGAAAAAAAAGATCAAGACAATAAGACAGGGCCAAGTCAGAAATATAGGGTGATTTATTATTTAAAGAACGAATATTAAGGGTAGCTATATTAAGGTTATTAAAATTATTATTTGATTTAAGATTATTTATTTTAAAAAGAGGTTTTAATTCAGAATTATCGGAAGAAGTAAAATTACAATTACAATTAGTAGTTCGTTTAATTGTTCTAATATAATTTAAATTTAGAATATTAAAAAAATAGATCCTACGTCGAACAATACGGGTAGGCAGAGTAGAAGATTGAGAAAAGTCTATCAAGAAATCCATAGAGTACATTATAAGATAAAGAAAAGTTAAGAAAAAAGAATAGTAAAGAAAAAACTCACAGTCTCCGCGAGGAACAGAAAACAAATCGAATTCTATTTCGTTCAGACCGAAACGCCATTATAGCGCTAAACAGGAAATGTTGTTAATTAAAAACTTGTCTAAGTTAGATTTATTAATAAACTTTCAGTGTCTCATCGCAGATTAGCTGGGAATGTTTGTCCACAAATTTTGACTGAATGTGTTTTAATGACTGTATGATGAGTATGAATAATTATCAATTAGATGCAGGACTGAACGTTTTTATTGTTTGCGCGGTTGGGAATTCTTGCTCAAAATTAACATATTTAATATACTGAAACAGTTGGACATTGTACATGCCTACCGGAAAAACTCCTTCCTACCCGCATGAAATGATAACATTTGGATGAGTTGACTTCTATCAAAAGTTAGTTTTAACAAGTGTTAGTCCAATTTTTATTAGCATAACCAATTAATTTGTGTGAATAGTTTTGAAAATAATATTCTATCTTATGGAAACGTACCTACATATCCGATCAACTAGTCATGGATATAAAAGCTAATCAGCGTAAGAGCCGTCAATGATTGTTTCTGAGTATTGAAACCTATTATCTTTTCAGATAACAGATGATTGAACGTAAACATAAAACCATATTCCGCTCTTCTCATGACATCTGACACACCGTCGCAATGGATCAAGACAGGCGGGGAGGAGGATTAATGACCTCGACTTTGCGGATGACATAGCCCTGCTGGAGAACTCAATAGAAGGTACCCAGCGACAACTGAATGCTCTCAACGAAGAATAAAAAAAGGTTGGACTCGAAATAAACACCATGAAGACCGTACAGACGCGTCTCAACATCCCTGAAGTTTTTAATGCACCGCACCTCACAATCGACGGCGAAAAAGCAGAAGTGGTCCAGGACTTCAAATATCTTGGTTCTCACATGAACTCAGATGTCAGAGATATAGAGTCCAGGATCGCACTTTCTTGGGGGGCCTTCCACAAACTGGAGAAGATCCTCACCTCCAGACACGTCGGTGTAATGCTGATAGTGCGCTTTTTCAACGCAGCATGTGTATCGATTTTGTTGTATGGATGTGAATCCTGGCTTGTAACAAAAAGTTTGGCGAATAAATTGGACGTGTTTGCCAGAAAGTGTTATCGCAGGATGATCGATGTGGTTCAGTATGACAAACGAGAACCTGTACTACAGGGCACAATCAGCTCCTATCAGCACATTGATTCGTCATCGACAGATGTCTATCACTGGTCATTGCCTGCGTATGAGCCGGGATGAACCGGCAAATATATACATGCTGTACACATCGAACATAAGAGCTAGCAACAGACGTGGCAGTCCAAGAACGTCATACCTCGACCAGATGTCAACATACATGGGTTATGACAGAAAGAGCATCACCGCTGAGGAGGTTAGAAGGGAAGCCACAGAGGCCAAGGGAGAGAAATGGAAACTTAGATATTGTCGTCTGCGGAGGGGAGGGACCAACAGGTCCGGACGAAGCGTAGTCGACCGATGATGATGAAACATAAAAACCTCGAAAATACTGGAAATAAAAGAACTACAAATTAAATTTTAGAAAAAACACTACGATATCAAATATATTTACAACATTAAACTAAGAGTTAAAAACGTTGGGAGAAGAAAATTTAAATTAATTTAAATTGAGCTCTTGAACGCCTCTTTGTAAAATCACAATATAAATTAACGCGCTGATTGGTTGATTGAAATTTGAAAAAAATATCCCCATCTAACTTTTATAAGGTTAAGCTGGTTAAACGTAAGACCCCGGAAATACTTAATCACAGCAAATCTGAAAATCGTTTGCCAATAAAATTTGTTATCCGACATATGTTCACGTGTCATATCGATTTCCATGCATTTCGAAGAAAAGGTTTTAAAAGCAGTATCAGAAAATCAGTAATTTACTGCTAAATAGAAAAATTCTGATTTTGGTCCATTTTTTTTAGAAACACTCAGACATTCGAGAACTTCACATATGTTTGACACACAGCGTGGCGTTGGCGCCCCTGTGAGCCGTGTTAGGGTGCCGAATGATGTTAAACTACTTTATTATATACGGTAATTTAAAAAATCAAAATAATATTTCATTTAACTTTCAGATTTTTTAATATTAATACGTTCAAAAAGAACTGTCTATGACCGCGATATGGGGTCGTTCAAAAATGACGTCACGCAATTTTCGGTTATTTTTACCCCTCCCATTCCTCTTGTAACACTGTGTCTTAAAAAATCAGATTTCTCTTCAAATCAGAGGTGGACGTAGGTTGGGTTGATCCATGGGCTTAGTTGGATTGGGTTGGGTTGAGTAGGGTTTAGTCCAATTTTTGACACATGCGTGGGTTTGGTTGAAAAAAAAATAATTAAAAAACATTTTAACTGAGTTGGGACGGTTTAGAAAATTTAATTTTACAGATGGGTCGAGTTGGGTTGGGTTGAAAAAGTGGTTGGTTGGGCTGAGTCGCCAAAAATGAACCCATGTTCACCTCTGCCTCAAATATGACGTTATAATGCTCTAACTCCCCCCTAAAAAAAAACTTTTATGACGTTCTTAAACGCCCAAGTACTTTCTTATAAATAAATATAATATGATTGAGAAAAATTGAATTTATTATAATAAGTGTTGGTAATATTCGGTGTATAAATTGTCTTTTTATTTTACGTGTTTAAATAATAATTTAAAAAATATTTATGTGACGTCATATTCTCAAACCCTCCCCCCTCTTCGTCACAAATATTTGACCTCTTACCTCCCTCCGGCAAGTGCGTCATGCTATTTATGGACGGCCCCTCAACTGAGACGACTTTGAAACGAAATTAAATAACTCGATAGGCACTGATAAGATATTATACGGTCGTATGCATTTAAACGGACACTCTGAATTTCTGTAAACTCTGAAAACTTACCACGTGAATGAACAATTCAGACAAAGAATTGTTTATGCAACAAATGTTCATCAATCAATCAAATTGTATTTGTATAGCGCTATTTCCTTGGCGTGCAATAGCGCTCGGACGTGAACTAATCAAACAGATATGTTTTAAGTCCACGACGGAAAACTGAGAGAAGTAGATTTAGTAAGAGAAGTAGGAAGAGAGTTCCAGAGAAAGAGACCAGAGTACGAAAAAGAGCGTTTAGCAAAAGAATGCTTAACAGAAAAAATATGAAAGTGACTAAGAGAAGAAGATCGAAGACCAGACTTATTTTTTAAAGTTTTTTGTGCTGTCATGTGAGAGAGGTAAGCATAATTATTAATTTTTATACTAAAAGTTATTGTAAAATATTTATAAACGCAAGTTTTACCTGTTTGAATATTTTAATAATAAAAACGACAAAAAATATTTCAATTCTTCATTCATGTATCAAACGTCACTTCATACGTCATTGATGACCCCATATTCGTCGGTTGTCCTTAATAATCATTTAATAAGGTGAGACGATGACTAATTATTATGCGTGGCATTGTCGTAAGCGAAATGGCATTTAACATCGAGTACTCGAGTACTCCCTTTGACGAATTTCTTATTCGTAGTTACTAAATTTACGGAGGGGTTATTACGTATTATAGAATTATCATATGTAATGCACTTGTTTAATACCGACTGATTTGTATACCTAACGGTAATGAACAATCATACTGATATAAATTTGTCTTTAAAAATCGGTACAAGTACGTATTTGAAGTCACGCAATCATGCTAAAAAACTCAAAATGAAAAAACTTTCAAAAATATTTTACTTGTCTTAGAAGCATTATACACAATCGAAAATTGTGTTTCTTAAGCTCATTGAACTCTTCAGCACGCTTTATAAAAAAAAAAAATAACTCAGCAGCGCGAAACGAAATTTTTTATAACATTCAATGATCGAATTCAGACACAACGAAATTTTATTTTTTGCTCACTTTTTAAATTTTTTATTTTTATTCTTAGTGATTTCAGAACGATAAGTTGATGGAATAACAGTTGAGTCGTTCAGAATCGCAGACATATCAGCTGAGAGGCTTTGGTGACCTAGCAGTCATCTATAAAAGAAACGTTCGCTAACGAAATCACTAAGCAATACTTATTAAAATACGTGGCACATATACGTTACCATCATGTTTCCCCTGAAGATTTTTCTTAGTTTCTGTCTTGTGCCTGCTGGAACAAGTAAAAACTTTGTTTTTATTTTTAACATTTTCATTTCATTGATTTATGCTAAGATCAATCTGGAACTTTAAATTCCATTCTCATTTGCTACATCTAGACATCCATAAAATTGACCTAGATCTATGTTATTTTTCCGGTCTGCTTATGACATAAAATATGCAAGTGAATAAAATTTAAAAAAAGTATTTTTAAGGTGCAGTAAAAAAAACTATTAATCTTTTAAACCTAGTTTTTCTTTTTCACTATCATCACTTTTGTTGCAGATAGCAATCCCGCAATGAAATTGGTAATCTCAGAAAACGCTCTGAATTATATCGCCAGTCAGATAGTCGACACTCTCTCGACCAGCATAGAGAACGAACAGCTGTCGGATTTCAGAGGCTCAGAAGAATTTAGTTATGGTACCATGGATATCTCAATATTCAACACCACTGTAAAAGTTGTTTTGTCAACTATAATGTCAAAACCTATTATTATATGACAATACTATAAATTCATTTATTTTATTTTATTTTTTGACATTTTTGAAGATATTATATTAAAGTTTTCAAACCATTACTCTGAATATATTTCGTACGGCACTCACAAACATTTAGAATTTTAAATATTTATTTAACTAACTTAATTAAATAATATTTTGTCTAATGCTAGCATTATTTCAACAAAATAATTTTTTTCTCATTTATTTTGCTTTTTTTTTAATTTATAGAACATGATAGATTCAACTTTGATAGCAAATAAATTTGTTTATAATAAAACAAATGCAGGTTTTCAAGGTTTTTGCTATTTCTAAAATTTGGTTTTAAAAGCAAAAATAGTTTAAAAAATAGCAATCAGTCAATAAGGAGACTGGTGACTCAAGAAACGGGTTCTTGACAAGCTCATAAAAGATGGTCTTTTAAATACTCTTGTGACGGTGTTAAGCACCTTTTTTTGGGTGACGACACACTAAAAAAATATTCACAATGAGCGAAAATGATTTTTAGTTATTTTATTCAAAATATTAGAAATTTTTACTCAATAATTCAGTGTGCTAGCTGAGCTTGTTTAAGGAAACAGACCGTATTCTATCGTGACCCCAAAGCTAACAAGCAAATTCGTATATCATCATTAACTCTGAGAAGTCTCTCCCTTTTTGGATTTGATATCAGTTAATGACAAAAGCATTTCACAAAACCAAAAATATGAAAATGATAACAGAGTTTTAACTGCTTTTAAACTGATTAAACGACAAATTATTTGAATTGCAAGCCAACGTTGTGTTCGTGAACGTTGTTTGATAAAACTGTCATTTCTCAATTCAATCAAATGCTCCTTCTATCCTGTCGGCGAATTGACTTTCTTATTGTTCACAAACGGGCAGGGGAAGTCCATTGACCCTCAAGATTCAAAATTTTTGAAGAAAGATTCAACATTTTTGAATGAAAATTTAAGATTTTTCTTTTAACGCGCGTATGTTGCCTAACGATTAGAGCTTCGCACATGTTACACCGATTCATAAAAAAGGAGCAACACCAGAGGTGACTAACCATAGGCCCATATCTTTTACTGGATGTCAAGACTTCATGCAACTAGCAATGTTTCACAGTCAGCGGAAGTATACAAACTTAATTTAAAGTGATTTGAGCTATCGACTATTTCCACAAGTTGAGCAGCTCGTTAGGTTATGCTCATATGTCCAGTATCATCATGTGAGGCAGAGTGTTCATTCAGTACCTTGCATCGGTTACGCAATAGCATGACTCAGTCAAGACTGAGAACGCAACTTAGAGAAACGTAATATTTTTATTTTAAAAATGATCTGAAACTCATCTACAGCAAGACAAAGGTCAAAATTTTTTCCACGTGTCATATCCCACAGATCCCGCATTAAAGAAGAGGTAGGAAAAGGAAGAAAATGGTTCCTTCCAATATTTAGCATGAATCGCGCCCCTGTTAAAAAACTTCAACTTATTAGTTATTTGGTGTTTTTGAATAATCCTTAGAATTGCATGTTCATAATTAATAATGGAATAAATCAGAGAAAAACTGAATTTTCAACTCTCAGATTTTGTTATGCAGATGAAATCCAAAATCTTTATCTGAAACAAAAACAAAAAACTCGATGGAAATAAAAGACTGACAAGCACCAGCGAGTTAAAATTTTTGTTCTTGATTTATCATATAAACGCTTTTTTATTTTAAAATATCAAAATATTTTCAAAGCTCAAACACTCATTTTAAAATTTCTAGCCACATACGGTTTTCTTTAATACTATGTAAGGTAGCGGATAGAATTCACCGTTACCGCCTTTGCAATACCGTTGCTTTGCACAAAACTATAAATGCATATAAAAATAAAGCAAAATTTAAAAATTATAATTTTAAACAGATACTGACGTTAATAAAACATAATAGCTAAAAATTCAAAAGTGATCCTAATTTGATATATTTTCAATATCACGTCAACCATTTATTACAGATTCGCGATTTCATCAAGCCGGACATCAGCCTGCAAATCAATCCAAACGGCATGGTCACATTGTCACTCACCGATGCTTCGGTTCGGGCTACGGCCAACCTGATGTGTAAAGGCAAAAAAATCGGCGGGCCTGTAAAGTTTCGACACAACACCGCAATGGAAGTAACAACAAGTGGTGCCTCAGCATTTATGAGCATCGAAATCAGCGTTGGAAGCCATGGCAGGCCGCATATAGCCTCGACTTCCTGTTCCTCCTCTGTGAATCCTATCGTTTCCAGTTTTCATGGGGACATCGACCGCATATATAGCATCATCAGAAAGTGAGTAAGACTGCAAATAATAATCTATATATACTAGAAATACTCCGTCAAAAATTACGTTTTTTTTTGTTTTATCAAACTGTCAGATATTAAATAAAAAACGTTTTCCCTTTCTTCCATTATTATAAGAAATTCAATGAAGTCAGGATCTCAATCGTTGTAAATGATTTAATGTGGTAATTAGACAATGTGGCTGCTCCACTGCTGATAAGCAATATAGAAAGAAAAGTTTTGGATCGGACGTGGTTCAAGCAAATGAAAATCGCTATATACCTTGCCATGCCTTTGAAAGACAGCTTTTTCTTTTGAACGATAAATCCAGCAAAATTTTTAATGTAATCGGATAACTTCTTATATAATAAGCTTAGGTAAAAACCAAGGATGTCTTGATATAACAACTGGATGCAGTTGTTATATAATATAAACTTTGTTTTTCGATATCAATTCGAAACTTTCCATCCTCACGTACTTCACATATCAAACATTTAGAAAACTATGGTCAATGTTTTTCTAGTGTATAGACTCATCATTTGATTTGCTAAAATTAAAAACTGCTGAATTACAAAATATAAACGTTTTTACGGTTTACTTGTGTTTTTCAAAAAAAATAGCAGCAAACAGTTTGTGAGAAGTTTCCAGTCATCGCTAGGAAGAACAATGTGCAACCTGGCTACAAATGCCGTTAACATAAACGGGGTCAACGCTTTATCAACTTTCAATTCAAAGGCAAATATTCATGATATGTTGACTCTTGACCTAAAGCCGAGCGAGGAAATTTATTTCGGAGCCGACTACATTGAAGTCTCGCACAGAGGAAAGTTTGTGGGTGACCACGTCCACGAAGAGGTTAACACTTCAATATTTCCTTTTTACTTGGGTCTATTAAAGTGTAACAAAAATTTTCGCAAAATTACACAAATTATGATATTTTTCTAAAAAGTTTGATATGATTTTATTTCTCACCGTATTAAAAAAAAAATCTTTTTATGACCAGTTACAAATAAATTTTGATCTAACCAAAGGTTTTGTATTAAACCAACTAACAAATAAATTATCTCTTCATCAACAGATCGTGCCTATGTTTGCCCATGCAGAAGGCATGGTCACCGTTGCGATGTCCGAAGCCCGTTGAACAGCGCTGGTCGTGTTTTGTTCCATAAAGGGCTTTTATCCTTTTTCGTTTCTAAGCCACAGATGAACGTTAGTCATTTATTTGTTTGATTTTTTTATAAAATTCACAGATGCACTCTTGTTTTGTTTATGTGCAAAACCTGCCGGCCTTGAAAATTTAAAGTTTAAAATCATGAAAATGTTTAGCATGGCTTTAGTCGTTATACTTCAAAGTCACTACTACTACTACTACTACTACTACTACTACTACTACAACTACTACTACTACTACTACTACTACTACTACTACTACTACTACTACTACTGTTCAATCATTTATTTTCTCAGATTTCAAAAATCCAATAATTTACAGCCAGGACAAAATAAACATAAGAATAAAATGTCCTATAAACTTGACAAAAATATTTCACGTCCCCACGTGGGCCTGAGATTTCCCCGAGACGATTATAAATCTGAACCATGAAATTTCTACGGTTCTACTTTTGTGATGAATCCCTTTGATTGGAATTTTTCTTCCAGTTTGCGAACGATGATGTCGTGACGTTCTCGCCTAGGTCCATCACTCTTTGGACAGATTTGAATCATGTGTCCTAATGATTCAGGTATTCTGCATCCAGCGTCGCATGACGTATCGGCCAATGGTCGTCCCCGCGACGCCCTAAGCTTGTTGTAGAGAACGGCTGCACGAACTTTAATGCACTTGATGAATACATCTGATGGCACTCTGTTCACTCCGTCTACGATCCAGTCACTCAATCCTATTCCTGATGAAAAAGACTTCAAACCATAACCATCTACAGATTTATAAAGATTTTCAGTTGTTTTGAGTTGTAGTGATTTTTGAGCACCTTCGATTCCACTCCCAAGTCTTCCGAATTTCCTAATTTCTGATAACACAGATAGACTTTCCTGCAGAACATTCATCAAAAACACATCGTTGCCATATTTAGCCTGAGTTAATAAGCTATTGAGTCTTTTTCGTCTCAGAATAGGGGCCCATTGCCTCAGCTGCAAAATTCCCAGCCCTCCGCTTCTAAGAGGAGCATGGAAGAATGGCACAGGCGTATCCTTTGGCAACCTAAGCCAGCGCCTCACGGCAGCTCTAATTTGTAAGTCGGCGGCAGTTAGTGAAGACATCGTTATAAAATCGAATGTCAGATGGTGGACCAAACTTGGCAAGACATGCGTTCTGAGAATATACATTCTTTGAATTGGTTTCAGTGGCGCTCTTGATATTGCGTGTAAAGAACTTTGAATAAAACTGGTAATTGAAGTAACTATCTTTTTTGGTCCAACTTCAGTACCAAGATACTTGTACGTTTCTTCAATATTCAAAGTTCTTATATTGGAATTTTGCACTTTTAGATATGAGTGGGGGTTTACAATCCATAGTTTTTTCTTGCTTGTGACTTCAGTTCTTAACGACGCGCATTTGCTGGGATTCATGTGCAAGCCAACATTTGCTAGAGCACTTTCAACTTGTTCCACCAGCATTTGCATTCCTACGTCAGTTGACGACATGAGAACTAAATCGTCAGCAAAAGCTATGTAATTACATTTGACAGAATCCTCGTTTCCAGAAACTCCGATTGACTGATCAACTTCATTCATTATCATATCAATCACTGCATTGAACAAGAGCGGTGACATGGGATCACCCTGTTTCACACCTCTGTTTACTGGGATTTTATGACTATTTTCTTTTCCCAGTTTCATGTGAACATAGCAACCGTTACAAAAATCAGTCAAATATTTGAGAAGCAGCGGAGGTGTTCCGAGACGAGTCGCCGCTCTAATAATTGATCCTTGTGAAACTGTGTCGAAAGCTTTACTGACATCAACAAACGTCAAATTCAATTTCCGTAACTGCTCTCGTTTTTTACGAATCAACGATTTAACCAACCAAATATTGTCTGCAAGACCATCTCCTGAACGGAATGCTTTCTGTCGTGGTGACAAGGGCCAGTACTGCTCCATGCGCCTGCAGAGGACGCGATGAAATAGTCGACTGATGATCGAGCTGACTGTAATTGGTCTGAACTCGGATGGATTTTCTGTTCCTTTCTTCTTTGGAATGCAGGTTACAATTCCAATTTTTAATGCCGAGGGAGGCATTCCTGTCAAAAGCCACAGTGACATGTGTGCCGCCAACTCCTCAATTGCAACTTTGCAGAGATGGCTTTTCTTCACGCCGTCAATTCCAGGAGCTGAATCTTTAAGCTTCTTTATAGCTGTTATTAGCTCTCCACTGGTGACCGGCGATTACATTTCATATTTCACTGCTGAAGTAACGATAACTGGTCTCACATCCACTTTAGAGTCCTGAATAAAAACTCTTTCCCAATACTCAAGCAGCTGATCGTGAGGAACCGGCCTGACCTCTTGTTCATAATCACCATTCAGAACCGAGCGAGCACCGAGAGCTAAATTTTTTTTAAACAGCTGTTGTACTCTTGAATAGCACTCGCGTCTTTCTTTCTGTTTTTTAGCTCTTTTTGATGAACCGTTTTCCGTTTTGACAAACTTCCTGGTGTAATTTTCAGATGCACTCAAAACTGGATTTTTTTTGTAGTAATTTTTTTGTCGTTTCGGACTTTTGCCATTTTGAGTCTGTCAGCCTCGATGACTACTACTACTACTACTACTACTACTACTTCTGCTACTGTTCAATCATTTATTTTCTCAGATTTCAAAAATCCAATAATTTACAGCCAGGACAAAATAAACATAAGAATAAAATGTCCTATAAACTTGACAAAAATATTTCACGTCCCCACGTGGGCCTGAGATTTCCCCGAGACGATTATAAATCTGAACCATGAAATTTCTACACTCGGTAAAAAATACAATTTCATGCACAAAATAATTCAACGTTTTCCAACATTCTTCAATTTGTTGCGTCGCCGACCTACTCTCCATGTACAACATTTAAAGAATTTCCAAATATTGTAAGTATTTAATAACACTGAAAGTATATAGTAAGTCAACAATTTTTTCCCGACACCAAAGCTAGTCCAAAACTTGTAGGACTTCTCTGACATCACCCCCCTCCAATTGCACACAAAAGCTGTAATGACAGGCTTTAAGTTGAGAGCCTGACCTGGGTTGTTTTCTTTCATCCATGCGTGGACGTCCCTGATATCGTACTTTCTGATTTTCCTGTCATGTTCCTCATTCAGGTTTGCTAGATCAGAAACAACAGAAACGTCGCATACAAAATATTGGTCATCCTTCCATGCACAAAGGTCCGGAATTCTCAAGCCCATTTCGGTTCTAATTCGCGGTTCTACTTTTGTGATGAATCCCTTTGATTGGAATTTTTCTCCCAGTTTGCGAACGATGATGTCGTGACGTTCTCGCCTAGGTCCATCACTCTTGGGACAGATTTGAATCATGTGTCCTAATGATTCAGGTATTCTGCATCCAGCGTCGCATGACGTATCGGCCAATGGTCGTCCCCGCGACGCCCTAAGCTTGCTGTAGAGAACGGCTGCACGAACTAATTTCTGATAACACAGATAGACTTTCCTGCAGAACATTCATCAAAAACACATCGTTGCCATATTTAGCCTGAGTTAATAGGCTATTGAGTCTTTTTCGTCTCAGAATAGGGGCCCATTGCCTCAGCTGCAAAATTCCCAATTCCCAACCCTCCGCTTCTAAGAGGAGCAAGGAAGAATGGCACAGGCGTATCCTTTGGCAACCTAAGCCAGCGCCTCACGGCAGCTCTAATTTGTAAGTCGGCGGCAGTTAATGAAGACCTCGTTATAAAATCGAATGTCAGATGGTGGACCAAACTTGGCAAGACATGCGTTCTGAGAATATACATTCTTTGAAATGGTTTCAGTGGTGCTCTTGATATTGCGTGTAAAGAACTTTGAATAAAACTGGCAATTGAAGTAACTATCTTTTTTGGTCCAACTTCAGTACCACTACTACTACTACTACTACTACTACTACTACTACTACTACTACTACTACTACTACTACTACTACTACTACTACTACTACTACTACTACTACTACTACTACTACTACTACTACTACTACTACTACTACTACTACTACTACTACTACTACTACTACTACTACTACTACTACTACTACTACTACTACTACTACTACTACTACTACTACTACTACTACTACTACTACTACTACTACTACTACTACTACTACTACTACTACTACTACTA
This sequence comes from Erpobdella octoculata, assembly GCA_963978895.1. Classification (NCBI taxonomy): domain Eukaryota; kingdom Metazoa; phylum Annelida; class Clitellata; order Hirudinida; family Erpobdellidae; genus Erpobdella; species Erpobdella octoculata. Next base: position 17,024,310 of record OZ022239.1, read on the forward strand.
CTACTACTACTACTACTACTACTACTACTACTACTACTACTACTACTACTGGTGCTGCTGCTGCTGCTGCTGCTGCTGCTGCTACTGCTACTACTACTACTACTACTACTACTACTGCTGCTTCTGCTACTGCTACTGTTAATGCTAATGTTACTGTTACTGTTACTGCTACTACTACTCCTGCTGCTGCTACTGCTACTGCTACTGTTACTACTACTACTATAACTACTAGCCTACTACTGTCAATCTGAAACCGAAGAAAACGCACCCTGTTTAAAAACAAAAATTATACACGACTAATTTAAAGCTTATCTGAGATATTTTTTTGAAAATGTTGTGATCAAAATTAATATGCTAAATATGTCATGAGCGATTCATTTGATGATTCTTTGAAATGCTGAGAGACATGAACTTATTAGAGCATTTAAAAAACGTGTTTTTAAATTCTTTAAATGATTATTTGTTTTATCCATAAACAAACATAAAATGAATTAAAATTTCAAAAATCTTATTCTATTTGTCAATTGTAATAAAATAAAAGACTTTAAAAAAAAGTATTTTTAGTCTAATATATATATATATATATATATATATATATATAATATTATATATATATATATAATATATATATATATGTATATATATATAAATTATACTAAAAATACTTATATATATATATATATATATATTAATGACTTTTGTCTGTTTGTCTTTTATGGAAATCCATGACGTTGGACCAATTTTAACAAAATTTGGCATGGAGGTATAGGGTTTTTAATTTTTTGTTATGACCAAAAAACTTTCCACGCCAAAAGTGCCTGTGTACTACCATCAAAGGTTATTGCGTAATAGCATTCAGATTTAGTGTACATAAACAACGTTTGAAGGTTTCAAGCAATTTTTATCAAGTCTATTTTACGTTTTATGGGCAAAAAAAGTAAGAAGAGAGAGTGGAAGAAAGAAAATGAGCGCGAGCGAGAACGTTTTAAAGTTCAAAATCACTACTAATTTGTGTTATTTTTTCAATCTTCAACATTTTTGAACCCAGAACACAACAACAACAAACAAATGAAGAAATAAACAAATACACGAACATTTTTAAACGAAAATTTATAGACGTTTTGTTCAAGATGAACCATGATAGGCCTAGCAAGGTCATTTACCTCTGCGGAAAAACGTGAGGTAGTTACAGGAAATTTTCAATAACTTAGTTAACAAGTTAGTTTTAAAGTCCCGTCATAAATGTGTTTGGACAAGGCACGAAATTGTGAGTTACTCAGAAAAGAATGCAAGGTAGCAGTCTTAGTTTTCATTTTTCTTTAAATTTGTATTTAGCGAGATGCGAATTATGAATTTCAACCTTCTGTATATGTAATAATCGTTTAACATTGAGCTGAACTCAAAAATTTTCCATCAGTAACAAAACAATTTTATTCAAATAACATCAAGTTATGTTATTTATTACAGTTGCAAAACGTTCTGAAAATGTAACGTCTTAATTTACATTCCTTACTGTCGCTTCGTATAACTTTTCAAAGAACCCCCAAAAGTCAATCGCTCACTACGTTAGTGTTTTAATTTTAATTTCACGGTTTTTAATATTTCAAGACTTAAGTGCTATTTTGTTATCTTTCCGCATTTTGTTTTTACTTTATTCTTAGTTTCAATAGTTTCTATTATCTTTAAACAAAAATCTCTGCCTCCTTCGTTTGAGAAATGTTCTCGCCTTCTGTTTGTCTTAAATTTTGACTGAATAAATGTAATCCCAGGGTTAACCAACTGTATGTGATAGGTAATAATAAACTCAATATCAATACTGATTGTGTCTACATAGTTATTAAGGCAAGAATCCAATCGTCCACCAATCTATCTAAGTTATGTATCACCTGTTGACTCCGTGATCCGCCCTACCCATTATTTTCAATTCAACGTCAACACAATAAACTTATGAACAGAAGGTGTTTTTGGAATTTGAGCAAATGTTGATAATGGTACTAGATAGTGACACTGGAACAAGTTTCTGTCCCCATTCTCACCCCTCATTCAAAAGATTATCCCAATCCCCTTCCCGACCCCACCAATTCATCCCTATTTTTGCTCATTCCCTCAACTACCATATCAGCCCTCTTCCTTTCCCTGCACAAATAAATTTCGTCCACGCTTGACTCCGCATTAATTAGACCCCCGTTATTTATTACAAACGTAACTACTATAAAGTTGAGAGCAAAATCTAGCAATTTTATCGAAATTGTTAAACTTTTATTCCTGAACAAAGAGTAAAACATCTACATTGTCACCACTTAGATGTGTTCAATGCTCTTCTAGAGATCTGTCAGCTGTACTATGAAAAACTGTTTTAATGCTAATGCATATATGCAGTTATGATGAAAAACACTGAATTCGTATAGTATTTTCTTCACAAAATTCTTGGTGTTTTTGCATTTTTTGTTGTATAACTGACTGGAAATGGAATTATCACAATGCAATTTGACATTAAACCAAATTAAAAATCGTGCACAAAATTTTTATCAAATATCTTCTGTACACATTTCAGCTCAACTCCTAATTAAATAGTTTTGGCAGTTGAAAAATATCTTTCCATATCTATAAACTTCAGGACAAATTGTGAACCGCAAATAGGTCTGTTGCGTCTGTCTGACAGCTTTCTTAACTAATAAAATAAAAAATTTACTATCAGACTATCAGTTTGTTTTTGACAGATCTACAAATTGTGTTGCGCACGCGAGAGGGTCGCTGCAAAATGGCTCCCCTGCATCCCACCCTAGATACGCAACTGATCAAAGTTCGTATTTATTTGATTTATGGGACCATCCAGGCCAGGAGTGATGCAAAAAAAAAATGAAAGTTGAATTGTTGTATTTTTGTTATGAGCTCACACGCTTTTGCAATAAGAATCTATGATCAGCATGCGCAGAGATGTGATAAATATAATTTTTTTTTAATTGGTTGTGATATTAGTTTGTGTACGCCACTCCACGGTTCAGTAAAAAGAAAACGTTTCGAACCAAATGTCTGCGATTAAAATGTCCCCCAACCAAAATCTCTCTAGCAATTTTAAACGGAGACAGTTTCTCCGGGAACTTTTTGAACGAGTACACCAGTTAAAATATATGAAGCACTTTACAAGCAATAAAAACAAATTTTAATCATTCCGACAAAAACTGGTCGAGACCTATGCAAAAATGTTGAAAACCAAGTGAAAAAAAACTAAAAAATATAAACTACTATAACTTTTTAGGTATAAAAGTTAGACCAAAGTTTATTAAGCCATACAGTGGCGGATCCAGGGCGAGGGTCCGGAGGGCCCGGCCCCCTTAGACGTTTTAACAAAAAAATGTAACTTTTATTAGCTTGCAACTTCATTTTGGTTACTGAAGCCTGATGCTTTATTTTTACAAAATTCACTGCTCGACCATCAATATTCCTGATATTTGGCAGATATTTTAAAAAAATTCAAAAAATATTTAGATCTCCACCGGTAGGTTCAGCAAACATAAGTTGAAAATAATATTTTCGTTTGTCTAAATAAGCTCAGATAATTTAACAGCAAGTTCTTACGCAGTAATCATTTTTAATATGAATGAAAGCTGAAACAAAAATGAAAATGTTTCCGGATTTCGTCATGAAATGTTATAATTAAAAATTTGGCCCGCACTAGGACACAAACAAACTTTCTTCTGCTATCTCGCTTTCTCTCTCTCTTTCTCTCTCTCTCTCTCATTACTTTCTTCCATTTTTGTTTTTCTTATCTCCCTTTCCCTAGATGATGATGATATTGTGGCGGGGGTGTTCTAAATGTTTAGTAGATAATATAACAGTTAATCGTCTCCTTAACCCCTCTCTCTCTCTTTCTATCTTTTTCTCTTCTTTTTTTCTCCCCTCTCTCTTTCTCTCTCATAGTTCCTATAAAGATTCACTCATGCGAATGTTGCGAACACATTATTAAAACATTAATGCCAGATGCCATGGTCACGGTCGGGAAATTTCCTACCTAATTACAGTTGAAACTTGAATTTCTAGATATGTATTTTTGGTACCAAGTTGGTTATAGAAAAATTTGCTTACGTAAAAAACTATATAACTTTACAGCTTTTGTGCAAAAAGCGTCTGCAAGAGGTGTAGGTAGGCGCCTATAAATGGCTGCCTCTGGTTGTTCTCAGTGGTGTAGTGGTGTAGTAACCTTATTGTTTATCTACGCTGATTTGTTTACTCACGTTCTCATTTGTTTCTGCGGTTTGCCTTGTTGCTGAGGAATTAGCAGTTGTGAAAACTGAACAAAACTTTCTTAGTTTTTTGACTGCGTACATTCCGTTGCTTTTTTTTTGTGTAAATTAGTGTTTACTGTGAATTTACATAGGAGCGCCTGTATTATCGCTCGTCATGACCGATGCTTTGAAAACCCGTAAAGACTCTAAACAAGAGGTTAATGAAATTGCCCTCAAATTAGGGCTACATATGTGCGAGAAATGCTCAAGGGGCAACGCTGACGCTATGAATGGACTCCTTCTGAGAATACACACTGACGATGAAGTCAAGACTGGAAAACTTGAGGCTATATCACAGGAGATTCAAGAAATCAAAGAGATCACGAAGAGAAACCTCGCGGAGAGATCAGCAAACTTTGATGCTGAGAAGCTAGAGCTCTCACTTGGCAGAGTAAAGCTTGACGAGATCATGGATGAGCTGAAGTGCCTCGGCAGGAAAATAGAAGATCTCGACATAAAACCTCTTTCAAATAAGCTGAAAGAGGTCGACACTGCCAACAAGAAATGGTCAGACCTATTCAAGGAAAAAGTCGATGCGCTAGTCGACGATGTCAGAAAAGTCCATAGTTCTGTTCTGAGCAAAAAAGATGACCATGCGGCTGATCTACAACTCTGTCTAGGGAAGGCACTGGATCATCAAAGGCGGGTCGACAAGGACGAGGGGGTTGAGAGGTGCAGATGAAGAACCAGCGTAATTGTCCATGGTCTGAAGGAGTCGGATGCTGCGGACCCTGGACATCGCCGAGGGGACGATAAAGAATTAATAGAAAACATCCTAAAAGAGATTTCATGCAGCGACGTCGGAATAGCTAATGTTATCCGACTTGGAAAAAAGGCTGATAATGTCGACGAGCCTGTCAAACCAAGACCCTTGAAGTTGGTGCTGGACACAGAGGAGCACAAACAGCAGCTGTTGGCGCGTGCAAAAAACTTGAGGACGATCAAGGAAGGAGGATGGTCGATGGTGTTCATCCACCAAGACCTGACGCCAAAAGAGAGAGAAACAAGAAAGCTCCTGGTCGAAGAAATGAAGTCACGGCTGCGGAGCGGGGAAACAAACCTCAGAATCTCGGACGGCAGAATAGTGACCAGAAGAGCCCCCAGTGGGGCAAAAAATCAAAGTGCTTGATCAAGAAAAATTGTAGTTCTTCTGGAGTCGACCGCTGCTATCGTCATCTGGGGCCAACCACTGAACGCGAATCTTACTCTGGTCTAGCCGGACAATCTATCCCCGCTGCATGTCTCAATGTTAGGTCTATTAAAAACAAAACTGCTATCGCTGCGAATATCATAAATGAAAACAAGTTATCAATCCTCGGCTTAACTGAAACCTGGCACGAGAGTTATGAAGATGTTGCACTGAAAAAAATTACTTTGCCTGGCTACCGTTGCTTCGAATCCGCCAGAAGGTCTGATGAAACGGGTCGCACAAATGGTGGAATTGCGGTTATTTACAAGGACACGCTGTCTGCCAGGCCACACTTTCTGGGTTCCAAGCCAGCTACATTCGAGATCACGTCTATAATGTTTTCGTCTTTGAAAACGAATTTTATCTTTGTGGTGATATACCGCCCTGGAGGCAATCCCGTGAGTGATTTGTTCTTCACGGAGCTTGAGAGCATATTGGAAACCCTGGCAACTTACAACATCCAAATCATTATTACCGGCGATCTTAACGTCAGGGTCAACATCTCTAATGACCCCCACTCCATCCGTTTTCTCAGCCTCATACGTTCATTTGGATTTATTCAGTCTGTCGTCGGCCCTACGCATACGCATGGTAACACTCTGGACTTGGTCATTACCCGATCAGATCTTCCCCCTCCATCTATCATTGTTGATCTACCACAAGTGTCAGATCACTCGCTTGTGCGTTTCCGGATCCCGGTCCGTCATCCTCCTCCGCTGCTTATCGACGTCAACACCCGGGCTTGGAGAAGTTTTGACCCAGAGCAATTCCGTTCTGATTTACAGGGAAGTTCTCTGTGTAATCCGGCGGTCTATGAGACGATGTCAATCAGTCAGGTTCTTGAGACCTTCAACACAACCTTGTCATCACTTCTTCACAAACAAGCCCCGCCTGCGCGACCGGCCCCTCACCCCATGGTTCGACTCTGAATGCGCTGCCTTAAAACGAAGATCGAGGAAGTTAGAAAGATGTTATAGACGAACACAAGATCCCATCGATCGCACTTCATGGATCAACCACGTGCGAACGTCTCATGACCTTTACAGACAGAAACAAAATCTCTACTGGAAGATGAAGATTGACGACAGCCGAGGGAGTCCTGGGAGATTATGGCGGACATTATCTGGGGTGCTCGGTCGGGTTCGGAGCAACCCGATTTCGCCAAAAGATCTTACAGCCAATGATTTCTCGAGAGCGTTCAATGATAAGATAAGGGATATCCGCCAGTCTACGTCACATGCTTCCAGTCCACGATTCGACCCCGGCTGTTGTTCCTGCGACCTGCTGAGGTTTAAACCTGTGAGTTTCGACGACATTACCCGGCTCATCAAATCTTCACCAAACAAAAATTGTTCCCTGGACCCAATACCGACATGGATGATCAAGCAATACTCTAGTGAACTGGCACCGTTTGTGACATTCCTGGTAAATTCATCGCTAGAGCGGGGACAGTTTCCTCCTGCCCAGAAAAATGCTGTCGTCACACCGATCCTGAAGAAGCCGAATCTAGATCCGCTCAACACCGGTAACTACCGCCCAATCTCGAATCTTTCCTATCTGTCAAAACTACTGGAACGATGCGTAGCCGCCCAGATAAACATCTACCTCGGTGAAAACAACCTTCTCCCGATGTTTCAGTCGGCGTACAGAAATCAGCACTCCACTGAAACTGCTGTCCTGAAGGTACTGTCTGATATTTACGCTGCGGCTGATTCGGGTCGGGTCACGTTACTGGAACTTCTGGACCTCTCCGCTGCTTTCGACACTGTTGACTATCAAATTTTGGTCAACAGGCTCCATTTCTCGTATGGTTTCGGAGACGTCGTCCTCGAATGGTTTCGTTCCTATTTGACTGATCGGTCCCACTGCATCCGCTCCGGAGGTGTTTTGTCCACGCCTACCTCTGTCCTGTGTGGCGTCCCGCAGGGATCCGTTCTGGGCACGTTGTTGTTTCTTCTCTATTCCGCGGACGTCCTACATATTGCCACGAAACATCGGTTTTCTGTCCATTCTTATGCTGACGACCTGCAGATTTACGATCACTCCCCGCCAGCGTCGTGTTCCGATCTGGTCCCTAGGATGTCTGCATGTATCAGCGAGATTGGCACTTGGATGGCGAGCAATCGCTTGCAACTCAATCCTTCTAAGACCGAAGTGATCTGGTTGGGCTCGCCTGGTCGACTCAGCTTCTGTCCGAAGGGGGATCTAGTCATCGCTGGTGTCTCAGTCAGGCCCTCCACTTATGTTCGTAATCTTGACGTGATGGTCGACAGTAGCTTGTCTATGGAAGCACACATCTCTCATCTTACTCGTTCATGCTTCTATCATCTCCGTCAACTGCGCGTCGTCCGCCGTAGCCTCACCACGGACTCCGCCCATTCACTCATCAGAGCACTCGTGCACAGCCGGCTTGATTACTGTAATGGTGTCATGGCCGGACTTAGGCAGTTTCAAATCAACAGGCTCCAATCCATTCTCAGAGCAGCCGCTCGTCTTGTTCTTCAGCTGCCCGGCTGGTCTCCCGTATCAGATCTCATGCGGACGCAACTTCACTGGCTTCCTTTCCCGCAGAGAATTCAGTTCAAGTTGGGTCTGATGGTATACAAGTGCCTCCACCACACGGCTCCGGTCTACCTGCAGCAATTGTGTGTACCGATCTCAACGTTTGCTGGTCGGTCCCACCTTCGATCGGCAGCGGCTGGCGACTTGTTCGTTCCATCGTCAAAGACAACGACTCTCGGCAGGCGCGGATTCTCCACTGCTGGTCCAGTTGTTTGGAACAGCCTATCTGCTGACCTGAGGAATCCAGCTTTGGACCTCGGCGGTTTCAGGAAGCTGCTTAAGACCGAACTTTATTCCTAAATTTATGATTTGACGCGACGCGCTTTTGTGACTTTTTAAAAAAAGCGCATTATAAATTTACATTTAATAATAATAATAATAATAATAGTGGGGCCTATACGGTCCCATACGCCGTATAGGCACTGCTTATTTGTCCACTGTTCCGTATAGGCACAGCTTTTTCTAGTTTATTTTCAGTTTGGGTAGTAGTTGGCACTTTTGTATATCTCGGAGGGGCGTCCTGCGTATTAACACCCGATAAACCCAGGCTACTTGCTCGTAGGCGAACCGGCTCACCGCCTGTTTGCTTTTGTTTACCTATGACCAGAAAATTAAGAGAAGTGACATCAGAAAACGACTCTCGCGTGTTAAAAATTGGTTAAATTTTGGATATGCGGTGGGTGGTCAGTATTTTACAAGCAGTCATAGCCGTTTGGGATTCATATGAGGCTGTGCATCGCCACTTTGAAGCTTCTGTTTTGGATGCAAACGCAGAAAATACAAAATACGTCTGGAGATCGCCAACTTTCTCTTGGACCTGGGTTTGCTCTATGACTCATTAAAGGAGCTGTCAAATCAGTTGCTGGAGTTGGCGGAGTTGCAGTGATTCAGAGTCACCATTCCTCAAGCACATTATATTATCAAAAGAACGATTCGCGTGTTGGAATTTTTCAATTAGGGTCCTGTTAAAAAGCAAATGATGGCGATGCAAGGAGTATTGCAGAAAGTGTTTCGAAATGTTCCCCTGGCATGCAATGATCGATTGAGATCCATCAACCCAAAGCAATTTATACAACAAGCGCCAGCGACTTTGAGGTTCCACTAACGTTGGAGCAGAGGAAATTATTGCAGCTATTGCAACCCTCAATACCGATAACTAGCCCCAAAATGTCTCAGTTCGACATGGTGAAAAGGAGATTCGCATGATCTCAAAAAGCTTTGGTTTGGAAGAGTCGCGATACATAAATGGGATGCGCGACTCTCTTTAGGATTCCACACAGATTCTGAATGATCTTGTGCCACTTCAAACTTGTTCAACACCTTACCATCCAGCACATATGAGTGCAAACGCAGTTTGAGTGTCATGAACAATATCATCACTGACACTCGATCCTCCCTTCGAATTCGCACTGTCTCTAATCTAATTACGATCCATTCGAATGGACCACCACTCAGCCTCTGGAATCCGATGCCTTACATTGAATCCTAGCTGCTGGAGCATCGCTCTGCTATTGGCGGATCCAGGAGGGCGGTGCGGGCAGTCGCCCCCACACTTTGCAATAAAATTACATTTTTGAGTTATTAATAAGTAACACTAAAGCAATCAATTTTAAATTTTAATCAACAGCCTCAAGAAAAGTTTGTTAAAGTGCCATTTAAATGCAATTGGCCATGCAAAAAGTATGTTTAACAAGTAAATTAAAAACGAATTTTTAAAACCAATGCTCTTATATGTAATTAAAACACAAATTTTGCAATCAATTTTTTCTTATATTACTCTTTTATTTTATGTTAAAGTCGAAATATCTTAATTATATCGAAATATCGAAATTAATTAAAATTATCTAAATTAATTGACTTATTGTAAAACTAATAATTGAATATTGCATTGTCTTCTATTTTAAGCATGTATGCAAAATTTGAAAAAATCTATCATCAGGAAGTGACTCAAAAATTGATTGCAAGATTTGAAACAGACAGAGAAACAGAGACGACGAGTTAATAAAAACATTGGTAATAATAATAAAAATATCATCAAAAAGCATAAAATTTAAATATCTCAACTATTTTCATGAAAATTTCGTACACGCTTGAGAATCGCGGTCAGTGAGTGTGGTTCGTGTTAACTTGGTAAAATAGTCTGCCAGTCGGTTAGCGTTTTGTGGTCAAGAAAACCCTCAAGAAAACCCTCAAGAAAACCCTCAAGAAAACCCTCAAGAAAACCCTCAAGAAAACCCTCAAGAAACCCCTCGATAAAATCCTCAAGAAAATTAACTAAATTAATTGACTTATTGTAAAACTAATAATTGAATATTGCATTGTCTTCTATCTTGAGCATGTATGCAAAATTTGAAAAAAATCTACCATCAGGAAGTGACTCAAAAATTGATTGCAAGATTTGAAACAGACAGAGAAACAGACAGAGAAACAGACAGAAAAACAGACAGAGAAACAGAGCCGACGAGTTAATAAAAGCATTGGTAAAAATGAATTATTATTAAGGTGGACACGTAATTTTAATAATTAATCTTTTATGCAATAGTAATAAAAATTGAATCTAAAAAAAGTGTTATAATAGATATTTCAGCTTGTGATAACAACCTATAAATCGGTTTTCATAAAAATTCGCCCCCCCCACTCAAACTTCCTGGATCCGCCGGTGCGCCGTGCTTCTTGCACTCAAACCTGACCCGTTGACTTAAATAGCATATACGTAGCAAAAGGAAGAGAATTTTTATGGAAACTATTGTAAACAGTTTACATTTAGTCACTCATTTATTTCCCAATACCTTTATAATCTAACATGGACTTATTGAGGAATTAAATAGATCATTTAATAGAGAATTGGATTATTTCCCATTCACTATTGTGAACCAAATCTAAAAAAGGATCAGTGCAATATTTAACCAAAAGGGTCATTTTATAAAAATTGTACCAACATTTTTGAGATAAAAGTTTGTTCACCGTTTTATAAAATTTGACTCGATCTTTTTACCAAAACGGCTTGATTTAGCGTATGGGCACAGCTTTTTTTTACGACTACACCACTGCTTGTTCTGTCTAAATGGGCCCACGAGTGAGTAAAAGTTGAATAAAGTGATTCGTGGCTTAGAAGTCTAACAATTAACGCCACGTTAAACATTGTCAAATTAATTCAAAAACTGAGTTTCAGTAACAGTTTTAGCACAATAAGATAGTTATATTTGTTAACCTTATTTGGAATAAAGTTTTTTTTTGTGATGCATGGTTATAATAAAGTAAACACACAGACAGCAAGAGGGTCGCTGCTATTGGCCGGCGGTTAGTCGTGGTTGCAACCGGTAAAACTGCTACTGTGCCAGCCATTTATAGGCGCCTACCCACAGCCCTTGCAGGATTATAAAAATAAAATGTTTGTTCGATGTTGTCGTGAACCAAAAGACAGTAGTGATTGTTGTTTTTAAGATACAAAAAGAAATTGTATCGTTTCGATCTAAAATCAATGTCGAAAACATTTAGATTTTCTTTAAACGTGTTATCGAAACATGCGCAAGTCGCAAGTCACATAATTAATATTATTCGGATTGATTATACTTGCTATCAATCAATCAATCAATCAATTATTTATATAGCGCTATTTCCGCAGTGTTCAATAGCGCTCGGTCGTGAACTTATCAAACAGATATGTTTTAAGTCCACGACGGAAAACTGTGAGAGAAGTAGAGTTAGGAAGAGAAGAAGGAAGAGAGTTCCAGAGATAGGGACCAGAGTAGGAGAAAGATAAATAATGCCACCTGGTTGGATAATTTTGAATAAATTCACATAAATTATGCAAATATATAGGCGCACTTACTTTGTTTTCCGAGGTGGTTTATTTTATAGCCATTGGCCGTTATGGGTTTTTCCGATGGATAAAGATTGACAAAGTTGCCGACTAAGTTATTCGACACTGCTTGTATGTAACTAAATAGCCTATAAATATTTTTCGAGATAATTCAACTTGTCATTCTGTCAATCAGAGATCATCAATATTTGGAATGAAGCTTTTCCAATCATATGTTCAATAAACTGAAACACAAATGTACTTATTTAATTTTTAATTGACTGACAAATAATAACTTCTGACAAAAGTTTACCAAATGGAATTTGATTTTTTTAGTTAATTAATAATGAAAGAGGCTTCTATTTGAAAAAAATATATCATTACAAACAGTTATTCTAATCTAAAAAATTATGATACTGTACAATTTAATTCATTAGTTGTTTATGTAATGCAGAAATGGCTTAACTAAGTTGTTCATGGAGATAAATAACACAAGTTGGAACATCTCTGAAACTTTCCCAGAAAATGGATATTATATTTACAACCAAATTCTACTCTGTCAGCATGCTAAAGACAGGCATGTGATAAGAGTGCATAGTAACACTGATTTATTTAGGACCTAAACAAACAAACACATAATCAAAACAGCATGAAAAAATTGTGCTTCATTGCTTAGATCCAGAACATTTTTTTCAAATTCACACTCTAGCATTATTTGTTTTAATAAATGTTATTTAATTATTTGACTTCCGGTTATTAGTGCAAAATAATTGATTTTTTTTATTTTTTCATAGTGGCCTCATAATCAAGAACTGAGATAATTTTGTAATATAATAAAGCTGAAGTAATTCTATTGTTTTTCTCAATTAAAATAAAAAAAATCAACAAACTGATAATTTTTCAATGATTTTAATCATCTAAATCTAAAATTTCATGTTTCTGAGAATACATTTGAAGCCTAAAATTGTTCCATTATTTTAAAAATATCTAGATCCTTGTAAGCAACTACATTTTTTAGTTTTCTCATAATGCATGTCAGATTAGCTGAGTTATTTATTTATCTGCAATAGAAACATGACAAAAGGCCTTGAATACTTTATTGCTACATGTCCAGCAGACTTTTATTTCGTGTAAATTGTAAGGCCAGTTGTAAATGAATAATTGTGGATTGTGGAGACAAGTAATATCAAAGTAGAAACAAAAATATGTATGGCCTTTTTGCCTAAACTCATGGCCTTTAGTCCATAGATACTACAATCATGTTAACTTGAAATAAAAATTATTATTAATCAAAAAATTATGTATAGTTTTTCCTAAATAAAAGTGTAAAGGTTAATTTGACCTAAATAAAAAATTTTCAAACGAAAATATTCGCAAGCTTTAAGAGCATAATGGATGCAAATATGGATAGATATCTATGGTTGTATATGACCTAGTCATTTAAAACTATCCAATCAGATGATAGTATTTGTTTCCCTGTCTTATACTGTCGGACATCGGCGAAAATGCCCGCGGGCCACATTATCATGCACGACCAGAAAAAGTCTGCGAGCCAGTCAAAATCCCGTCGCGGGCCGGGTCGCGTATTTACAATCCCTGTATGAGCACAGGACGGACCCGATAATTATTCATGTTTACGCTCTTTCTTGCGCTGTGATTGGCTGAAAACATTGACGGGATTTTTGATATTTATTAGAAGTTTACTTTCAATGTTGTTCAATTAAAAATATAATTTTTTAAGAAAAGTTTAGAAAAAATATTCTAAAATAAATTATCTTAAAATTTTTCAGTACATACAGTCATAACTAGATCCAATTGCTAAGTACATCCAAGTTCTAGGTTAGCTGAGTTGGTAGAGTGTTAGCCTTGAATGTGAGAGCATCAAGGTTCGATTCCCACTCACTGCCTTACAATTGCTTTCAAAATAATTTTGTCAGATCTCGATGGAGCCCGTTGAATTTTAAATTTGTATCAACTCTTTTTACTCAATTCATACACGAGTCATTCAACAGATTTTTTCCTGCAACTCGTGAAGTTAATAGCGCTGTTAAATCCCACTAAAATTAAAAAAAAAACAATTTCATGCTTTGGTTAAGAACAACCAAAGTTGAGATATAACAATACACTAATATCACGTTGTTGATGCAAATTCATTATTTATTGACTGTTTTTTTTTAGTTAAATTGATTTCAAAGTTAGAGTATATAATTTTATTTCATGAAAGTTATCCAGAAAAACAAGCGATATTTGATTTTTTAAAGTAAAAAGTTATAATAAAAACTTGGATTTTTCCATATTGATTCGAAAATTTCTTATATTTTCAATTTACACATATTTTACATATCAAGTATTTTGAAGAATGTGGTCAAGGTGTTTCTATTTTATAGACTTACTAGCGGGGGCACCCGGCGTTGCTTGGGATTTTAGAGGTTTTTCTAATGTTTGTCTCTCTCGCTCCCGTTTCCTTCTCCGCTTTCCCGTTCCCGTCGCGTTCCCGGTCGCTTTTCGGCGTATATATATATATATATATATATATATATATATATATATATATATATATATATATATATATATATATATATATATATATATATATATATATATATATATATATATATATATATATATATATATATATATATATATATACTAGCGGACCCGGCGAACTTCGTTTCACCTTAAAGAGTGTATTTTTTAAGCAATAAAAAACAACAATAACAAATATCCTATATATAAGTTTAAAAGAAAACAAAAATAAACAAGTAAATTAAAAACGAATTTTTAAAACCAATGCTCTTATATGTAATTAAAACACAAATTTTGCAATCAATTTTTTCTTATATTACTCTTTTATTTTATGTTAAAGTCGAAATATCTTAATTATATCGAAATATCGAAATTAATTAAAATTATCTAAATTAATTGACTTATTGTAAAACTAATAATTGAATATTGCATTGTCTTCTATTTTAAGCATGTATGCAAAATTTGAAAAAATCTATCATCAGGAAGTGACTCAAAAATTGATTGCAAGATTTGAAACAGACAGAGAAACAAACAGACAGACAGAGAAACAGAGACGACGAGTTAATAAAAACATTGGTAATAATAATAAAAATATCATCAAAAAGCATAAAATTTAAATATCTCAACTATTTTCATGAAAATTTCGTACACGCTTGAGAATCGCGGTCAGTGAGTGTGGTTCGTGTTAACTTGGTAAAATAGTCTGCCAGTCGGTTAACGTTTTGTGGTCAAGAAAACCCTCAAGAAAACCCTCAAGAAAACCCTCAAGAAACCCCTCGATAAAATCCTCAAGAAAATTAACTAAATTAATTGACTTATTGTAAAACTAATAATTGAATATTGCATTGTCTTCTATCTTGAGCATGTATGCAAAATTTGAAAAAAATCTACCATCAGGAAGTGACTCAAAAATTGATTGCAAGATTTTTATGTTTATGTTTATCATTGTTTATTGGGCATACAAAAACACATTAAAGAAACACATAAAAATTGAAATAAAAGCATGCAACAAAAAATGAATGAGTAGTGCCCAAAAGGAACATCCGAAGAGATGAATCTCGCTTGAGGATGACCAGTGCAGATGAAACATTTACGAATAATAATAATACAGGTACATACAATACAATAAATTTAGAATGGTAAAATAACTGAAATAAATTACTAAGATGAACAAAATAACAAAATTTAACATTTAATAATATACAATATACGTTCGAATCTGAGATGATAGAATATATTATAATTTTAATAAGTGAGATTTAAGACGAGATTTAAATAATGAAAAGGACTCAGAGGACTGTATTGAAATAGGGATGACTGAATATGTACGCGGACCTAAACATTTAATAGAAAAGGTTTTTAGTCTTGTGTTTGCAAATTCTGGACGGAAAAGATTAGATGATCGCAAAAAATGGGTATGAATATCGGACGACTTCAAGAAGAAATCATGAAAGGATTGAGGTAGAGTAGAATTAGAATATTTATACATAAAAGAACCAATTTGAAACAGATTGACTTGATAAATGTTTAAAAGCTTATTTTCAGTAAATTTTGACTTACAAGAAGAAAGAGGATGTAAAAAAAAAATAATACGGATGAGTCGTTTGAGCAAAATGTGTAAAGAAAGAAGACGAGTTGGGTAATTAGAAGCCCAAACAATATTGCAGTAAGAAATATAGGGAAAGACAAATGCATAATACAACATAATACAAGTTTTTGTGTCTATAAAACGACGTAATCTATACATAATTCCAATATACTTAGAAACTTTAGATTTAACATGCTTAATGTGATCAGTCCATGTTAAATGTTGATCAAGAAACACACCTAAAAATCTATATGAGGTGACACGGGTAATAGAAACACCAGAAATGCTGAGACATGACTTTGTAATAATAGATTTACTCTTTGGATGAAATATGATATAGTTGGTTTTTTTTACATTTAAAGAAAGCTTATTGGCACAAAACCAATCATAAATACATATGAGACCATTATTAACGCTGTCAAATAAAATGTTCAAATTGTCACCAGAAGCAAACAGACTAGTGTCATCAGCAAATAAAGAAAAACTGAACAGGTTAGAAATTAAAGGTAAGTCATTGATATATATAATAAATAGGAGTGGACCCAATATAGAGCCCTGTGGTACGCCACAGTTGATGGGTAAAGATTGTGATAACACATTGTTGTAGCAGACATATTGTGATCGGTTCTTCATGTAATCCCGAAACCAGTCAAGAGGAACTCCCCGGACTCCATAGTACTCAAGCTTCTTCAATAATATTTCATGATTTACAGTGTCAAATGCTTTTGCAAGGTCTAGGAATAGGCCAATGCCAAAGTTTCCTTGATCTAGAGCTTCAGCGATTTTGGATTGAAGAACAACTAGTGGCATGTATGTGGAGTGGTTTTTTCTAAATCCATATTGGTATGGTGAAAGGAGAGAAAACTTTAATAGGTAACTGTATAATCTTGTGTGCATAACTTTTTCAAAGAATTTGGAAAAATAAGATAATATTGAAATGGGCCGATAATTTGTTACATTATTTTTTTCACCGGATTTATGAAGTGGAACAACTTTAGCAATTTTCAATTGGTCAGGAAATATTCCAAATGTTAGGGAACTATTGATCAGAGATGTTAGAGGAGAGACAATTAGTTGGATAGATTGACTTGCTATTAGAGGATCAATACCATCTGGACCACAACTTCTAGATGTTTTTAAACTTTTTGCAATTTTGAGGATTTCAGTTGATGTTACTGGTGTGACATTCATGGAATCGACCACTTGGTTCTTGAGGAAGTCAGTGAAATAAGAACCCTGAGAGTGAATTTGTTTTGCAAGGCTTGACCCAATGTTTGAGAAATACTTGTTAAACATATCAGCAATCAGAGAAGGTGAACTTATTTCGGATCCATCATTTGTGAGAAAATTTTCCTGATGCTCTTTTGATTTGAATTGGCCTAGTAAAGTCTTTATCAATTTCCAGATTGCATTAATATTACCTTCATAAGATTCAAATTTAGAAGAGTAGTGTTGTTTGATTGTGGTTGTTTTTAAGGATTTAAATTTATTGCGACAAGTTATGAATTTTCTTCTATTTTCTTCTGATGGGTGTTTTAAAAAATTACGATAGAGAATGTTCTTTTTACGGCAGTGTCTGAAAAGTGTAAAGTTCATCCATTCATGGTCAAATTTTACTTTTTTCTGTCTGGGTTTCTCTAGAGGAAAACAGAAATTATATGCAAGGAGATATTCTTTCACAAATAATGAATAAGCAGATGTCACTTTACCATTTTCACCTTGTTGAATGACTTCAGTCCAATCTTTGTTAGTTAATTTAACATGGAACAAATTACTGTTTTTAAATTGTCTTTTGAAGTTTTTTTGATCTTTAGAAATGGTTATTTGAAAAGCAAGATCAAGAGAAAGGTAAAGTGGAAAATGGTCAGACAAATCATCAATCAGTATCTTTGAGAGCGTATTTTGAAGAGGGAAGTTTGTGAAGATATTGTCGATTGCTGTTGCTGTCGTAGAACTTTTCCGTGTTGGTTTTATAAAAGCAGGAAACAATAAATGAGATGCAAATGTGTTCAAAAAATCAGAAACAAGAGAAGCATGAACTTCATCTAACAAATTTATGTTAAAGTCACCCAGCAGTAGAATAGTAGTGTTATGGTGATCAATGGAAGTTAATAAAAGATTCAATTCGTCAAGAAAAGTTTGTAAATTTGAGTTTGGTGGTCGATATATCACCCCAGCAATAAATTTTTTATTATTACAACTAAAGGAAACCAGTAACGATTCGAATGAGGAGATTAGTAAATTTTTGTCCTGGTGGACCAAAATGGAGCAGGCGATAGAAGCATCGATGAAAAAACCCACACCCCCACCTTTTTTACCCTCACGAGGTTTTGAAAAAAAATTGTAGTATGGGATGAATATACTGTCAGAGTTTTCTTTATTTAGCCAGGTTTCAGTTACAGCTACAATTTTAGCTGAGGACATGTGCATTAGTAAGATTAAATCTTGAACTTTATGTACGAGACTTCTGCAATTTACATGAAGGAATGATAATTTCTTATTAGTTGAGTTTTTAATTAAATTGGAAAGATTATCTGGTGTTAAATATGTAACTGGATCGTAAAATTGATATAAAAAATGCTGATCTGGATCAATGTGTCTGTCAAATAAACAAAAGACTTCCTTCATTTCTCCTAACTCGTTATGCAGACTTGTCATATTTGTTGGTGTTAAAGTTGTAGACTTTTCAGGAGGATGCAGATGGAAAAGGCTGTCGAGATTCTCTTTTAGCACACCGCCTTTTGTAGGCCTCCTCTGCTTGAATACGAGTTAAATCCCTGTTTATGTAAACTTGGCGAAATTTGACTTCAGAAGAGCTTCTAAGTATGACCGCAGAAGAGAGAAGATCTTTTACATCATCAGGACTGTTTAGCGTGACACAGATTTTGACATTGTCTTTTCCTAGTCTGCGAGTTTTGAGTATGCGAGGTTTAACAGTGAGGGCTTCTTCGCAGAAAGTTTCGACAAGTTTTTGATCAGTAATTTTTGAGTCAGTAGGCGTAGGCAATCCAGTAATAATAACATTGTTGGCTCTTATTTTAATATCTTCTCTTTCTTTATCCGTAACAAGAATTGCTTTAGAAGTTGCTTCAACTAGCTTCTGAGTTTGGACTTCAAGAGAAGAAACAGAAGTTTTATCTTCGTTAAGCTTGCTTTCTAAGCGGGCCATTCGCTGGCCGATCTCGTTTAGTTTTAGTTGAACCGAAACAACATCCATGAAGGACTTCGCAAGCTGGTTAACGACTGCGTTCATAGATTCAGTGAATTTTTCCGTTACTCGAGTCAAAATAGATTCAAGCATTTCGGGAGAAATTGACTTAGCCATAATTATGTTGGTTTTGATTAGATACAGCAAGATTTTACGAACGATAATTTAGACTTGCACGCCGAGAGCTGATAAACAACCGAGTTGAGTTTAAAAGTGAAATGAAATCAAAATGGAACTTAACTCTCCTCAGATTGTTCTTATTTTCGAGTTGAGTCCTGTTGTTTTCTGAGAAAATCAAACTTTGCACGTATTTGTGTTTTTTATCGCAAAATTTCAAAGTTCAACTTGGGAGACCGCACGCCACTTCACTTCACTTCACTTGAAACAGACAGAGAAACAGACAGAGAAACAGACAGAGAAACAGACAAAGAAACAGACAGAGAAACAGACAGAGAAACAGAGCCGACGAGTTAATAAAAGCATTGGTAAAAACGTTCACTTTAACAGTTTATTAGAAAAATATTGGTTGAACTCGGGTCGATTCTCTTTAATCCAGCACTTTATGATACACTATGTTTTTTGTTTTATTATCGGGCGAAAAAACAAATAAATCTGATGGTCTGCCGACACGTGAACACGCCACATACAATTGACCATGAGAAAAACATGCATTATCCAAGTTCAGACCACAAATACTCAAAGATTGGCCTTGTGATTTGTTAATCGTCATAGCAAATGCTAGGCGAATCGGAAATTGAATTCTTTTAAACTCAAAGGGCAAATCGGTTGGGATCATAGGAATCCTCTGAATGATTATTTCCCCGCCTTTGAATTTTCCTTTGAGGATCGTCGCGTGAAGCACATTTACCATTAGTTTCTTTAAAACCAAACGCGTTCCATTGCATAGTTTTGGTTGATTTAGATTTCTAAGCATAATAACTACTGATCCAACCTTCAGCTGTAAATTGTGCGGTGGTAAGCCAGGCACATCCAAGGAGTTCAAAAATTCAGTTGGATAGTTAGTGGCTTCATCTTCATTTGTTACACAGTCAATAGATTTGAATGAATGCTGAGTACCAAAAATTTGATTCTGAATTAGAATATTTAAATCATCCACATCTATATTCTTAGCCGCCAAAATTGCTCTCTCACTCAACCATTTGTTCTTTTTATGATTTGCAATGATGTCTGGGAACAATAAGCTCGTCTTTCGAAGAAACAAAAGTGCTAAAATTGAGAGGAAAAGAAATCAATCCGGTCAATTTGTCGACAGGAACACGGCCATTACCGATGTTGAGCACTTGCATTGAGAAATCTTCAGCAGATAGATCGTTCAGCAATGCAACTCTCATGTTAGAAGACAGATGAAGTTTCACCACATATCGCCACAGATATGATGATTTGAGGGAAGCATTAATTTCATCGGCAGCAGTCGATCTCTGAATGACTGGCAGGGTTTGGCGGAAATCGTCAGACAATAAAATCATTGCACCTCCAAAATGTCGCGAGTCATTGCGCAGATCTTTCAGTGTTCTATCAAGTGCTTCCAATGCGCGTTTGTGCGCCATTGTGCACTCGTCCCAGATGATGATTTTAGATGCTACTAAAACTTTTGCCATTGCAGAGTGTTTTGCAGTGATGGGCACCAACTACTTCAATTGTAGTTACAACTACATGCCAACTACCTCATGACAGAAGTAGTTATAACTACATGTTAACTACTTTAGAAGAGAGGTAGTTATAACTAGTTTGTTAACTACTACTAAAGTAATTAACTACTTTCCAACTACTTTTTAACTATTCGTATATTTATAAAACATGTACTGTAAGATATAAAAACACAACAACAAAAAATAAATTTGCATTTAATAATTTTTTTTTAAAGAATAATAATGATTGTTAACTAAATATAATAAAAACAAAGTATTTTTAAGCAAATGTAATAAAAACAAAGTATTTTTAAACAAATATAATAAAAACAAAGTATATTTAAGCAAATATAATAAAAACAAAGTATTTTTAAGAAAATTTTAGAAAAACAAAGTGTTTATTGATACATAAAGGTTGAATGACAAAGTTCAAAACTTGTTAAAACTGGAACGGCTTTTCAGAAAAACCATACGGTCAAATAAAGTGTCACTCATTTTGCACCTTCGAGGTGTCAAAATCATACCAGCCATGCTTGGAAGAGTAGAATTGGCTTTTATGAAAGCTCATTCTACAAATGGATAATCCTTCAGTGATTGAACATTCGATGCTTTAGATTATATTTTTAAATTATCTGGCTTTTTAATAATTTTGTTACAGCGCTAAGTCAAAGTAGTTAGACTAGTTATAACTACCAAACTAGATCATAAAAGTAGTTATAACTACATGGCAACTACTCAAAAACAAAAGTAGTTATAACTACCATGTAACTACTATAAATGTAGTTATAACTACAGTAGTTACAACTACAGTAGTTAAAGTGCCCATCACTGGTGTTTTGCAATGTTGCATGTCGGTTGTTCAGTACTTTGAAGATTTAAGGGCAATTTTAATGCTGAATGAGCCGTACGGCATCCTCCTAACAATGTGGCTGCTATTCAAGAAGAAGCAACTGCTACCGCAATGTCTGATCTCGCACGAACAGTGGCCAATATCAAAGACATGAGAAACGTCTTTCCAGTTCCACCTCTGCTCGATTCAAATTTGCAATTGTGTGTCAAAAATTAACTGTTTGTTGATCACTGACATAAGCAGTTTCGGGAAGTAAATCTCTTTGCTCTTGTCTTCGAGAAGCACGAAGCCGGGCCATACTAACGCGGCGCCTTTCTCGCGCTAATTCCAGTTCTTTCGCGGTGGATTGGTTAACATTGTTTCGATGCCTAATTGCCTGACGGCTATTTTGGGAAAGATTAGATCTTCTGGGTCTCGGCATTGTTATTAATAATGTTTTTGTTAAAAGTAATAAAACTTTAAAACTCGCAAATTAATTCCAACGAACGAAAATATAATATTGACAGAACAGCATTGACACCTTGTTAATGCCAAATGGAAAACGGAAAATGCGAAACTAAAAAATCATATATCTATGCTAAAAATCTTTTATATTTTTATGGCCCATAAACAACTATTTTATTTTATATTTTCATTGAAAAAGATATTTACTTAATTTTTTCTGTGAGATTTTCAATTGTAAACAATGAAATAGTCAGAAAATTTAATAACATGCGCTCTACCCCATTTGCGCATAAATATCATGTCGCGGAAAATTAAACATCTGTATATCTCGATAACCCAAACTCCAATTTGAAATTTTATTTTGTCTGTAAGACCAAATAGAGGGTGCTCTACAACTTCGCCATTTGAAGTTTTTTTCTAGGACGCACTGTTAAGGCTGTATAGCTACCGGGGTACATACTGCGGTCCCCATGGGCAACTCCATGGTTCAATGTCAATTTTTACCAATGCTTTTATTAACTCGTCGTCTCTGTTTCTCTGTCTGTCTGTTTCTCTGTCTGTTTCAAATCTTGCAATCAATTTTTGAGTCACTTCCTGATAATAGATTTTTTTCAAATTTTGCATACATGATCAAAATAGAAGACAATGCAATATTCAATTATTAGTTTTACAATAAGTCAATTAATTTAGTTAATTTTAATTAATTTCGATATTTCGATATAATTAAGATATTTCGACTTTAATATAAAATTAAAGAGTAATATAAGAAACAAGTAAATTAAAAACGAATTTTTAAAACCAATGCTCTTATATGTAATTAAAACACAAATTTTGCAATCAATTTTTTTTTATATTACTCTTTTATTTTATGTTAAAGTCGAAATATCTTAATTATATCGAAATATCGAAATTAATTAAAATTATCTAAATTAATTGACTTATTGTAAAACTAATAATTGAATATTGCATTGTCTTCTATTTTAAGCATGTATGCAAAATTTGAAAAAATCTATCATCAGGAAGTGACTCAAAAATTGATTGCAAGATTTGAAACAGACAGAGAAACAAACAGACAGACAGAGAAACAGAGACGACGAGTTAATAAAAGCATTGGTAATAATAATAAAAATATCATCAAAAAGCATCGAATTTAAATATCTCAACTATTTTCATGAAAATTTCGTACACGCTTGAGAATCGCGGTCAGTGAGTGTGGTTCGTGTTAACTTGGTAAAATAGTCTGCCAGTCGGTTAGCGTTTTGTGGTCAAGAAAACCCTCAAGAAAACCCTCAAGAAAACCCTCAAGAAAACCCTCAAGAAAACCCTCAAGAAAACCCTCAAGAAACCCCTCGATAAAATCCTCAAGAAAATTAACTAAATTAATTGACTTATTGTAAAACTAATAATTGAATATTGCATGTATGCAAAATTTGAAAAAAATCTAACATCAGGAAGTGACTCAAAAATTGATTGCAAGATTTGAAACAGACAGAGAAACAGACAGAGAAACAGACAGAGAAACAGACAGAGAAACAGACAGAGAAACAGACAGAGAAACAGAGCCGACGAGTTAATAAAAGCATTGGTAAAAATTGATTGCAAAATTTGTGTTTTCATTACATATAAGAGCATTGGTTTTAAAAATTTGTTTTTAATTTACTTGTTTAGTTATTCTGTTAATAGAAGCTGAGAGAAATCTAATAAATCAAAAATCTCTAAAATCGGTTCAGCCGTTCTTGAGTTATAAGTGTCGTGACACAAACCCGACTTCCTTTTATATATATATATATATATATATATATATATATATATATATATATATATATATAGAGGCGTGAATTGAGGGGGGCTGAGGAGGACCACGGCCCCCTCAAGATTTTTCAACCAAATAGAAAAAAATATCTTTTCTAGCTCGCCCATGAATGAGTATTTACTAGTATTTAGATTAGTTGATATAAACAGTATTTATCAATTTTTTTTAATTATATCTACTTATAATCTGCCTACTGCTAATATTTTTCAATCTTTTAGTGCTTAGTTTCTCGCACTTCTTACTTTTTCCATAAATATCTCTCCATCTCTTGTTCTTCTTCACTGGCTACCTTTTAAATATAGGGCGATTTTTAAAATTTGCTTACCAATGTTTAAAATTAAAAATTGCTCTTCTCCATTCTACCTAACTAACTTAATAAAAATCCCTCCTAAGTCTGGTCTTCGATCTTTCTCTCTTAGCCACTTTCGTATCTTTTCTATTAAGCATTCTTTTCCTAAACGCTCTTTTCCCTACTCTGGTCCCTTTCTCTGGAACTTTCTTCCTACTTCTCTAACTAAATCTACTTCTCTAGCTGTTTTCCGTCGGAGGTTTAAAACTTATTTGTTTAGTAAGTTCGCGTCCGAGCGATATTGAACGCCAAGGAAATAACGCTATAGAAATTTAATCGATTGCTTGATTGATTGCTTGCTTTCGGTCCATCCGATCGAACTCGCATGAAATGTAAACTCGTATATCTGTCTTAGCTTGACGAAAAATTAGCATATTCTTATCCTACCCGGTTGCTTGAGCTTTCGTACCGAGATTTTTTCAATTAATTTTAAATAATTTGTATTAGTTCACACACAATTGAGTATTTAAATTAGTTGATGAAAGCAATATTTATCATATTTGTTGATTAATATCCAGTTAGTTAAATATCTGCTATTATTTTCTAATTTTTTATTAGTATTTTTAGTCTATTTGATCTTGATGATTCAGTGGACAACTTTGTAGAAATGAAATAACGTCGATACCCTTTGTTACATTCATAATTTAAACGCTTTTTGTCTGCATTCAGTCTATATATATAAAAATGAATGTTTGTATGTATGTATATAGGTATGTTATTTATGCCTTGCTACGCCATTCATCCGATCGTAATGAAATTTTCACACAACCTTTAGAGTAAAGGGGAATCAAATATAGAGAAAAAAATTTTGAAATCCGTCACAAAATGAGCGGGTGAGCAAGCGGGAACTATATATATATATGTATGTGCGTATGTATGTGTGTATGTATGTATGTATGTGTATGTGCATGTATGTGTGTCTGTGTGTGTTTATGTATGTATGTATGTATGTATGTATGTATGTATGTATGTATGTATGTATGTATGTATGTATGTATGTATGTATGTATGTATGTATGTATGTATGTATGTATGTATGTATGTATGTATGTATGTATGTATGTATGTATGTATGTATGTATGTATGTATGTATGTATGTATGTATGTATGTATGTATGTATGTATGTATGTATGTATGTATGTATGTATGTATGTATGTATGTATGTATGTATGTATGTATGTATGTATGTATGTATGTATGTATGTATGTATGTTTGTATGTATGTATGTATGTATGTATGTATGTATGTATGTATGTATGTATGTATGTATGTATGTATGTATGTATGTATGTATGTATGTATGTATGTATGTATGTATGTATGTATGTATGTATGTATGTATGTATGTATGTATGTATGTATGTATGTATGTATGTATGTATGTATGTATGTATGTATGTATGAATGAATGAATGTATGTATGTAGAATCGGATCTAGGGGGGAACTGAGAGCGAAAAAATGAGCGGGAAAGCGAAAGGAAACGGATAACGACCGGGAGCGGGAGCGCAAGCGGGAAGGAAACTGGAGCGAAAAAGAAACGCATTAGGTAAACCTCTAAAAACCCCGGGCAACGCCGGGTGACCCCGCTAGTATTAAATAAAAGTAAACTTTTTAAACTGTTTTTTTTAACTAATTTGATGATTTACATGAAAATACAACATACAAATGTATATTGGGATAATCATTTTTGTTTGAAGTTTCTCTGGGTTGAAGTTAAAAAATCTTTAATATTAGGCTGGGCCCGATTAATCGGCGCACGCATAATCGGGCCGATTATTGCCGTAATCGGCATAATCGGCAAGGGAAAAAATAATCGGTGCCGATTAAACTTTTTCTGAAAAACTACCTACTTACAATTTGTTCGTATATTATCTAGTGAAAGTACGACAACTAATGAAAAAATCTTTCACTGTGCAGTGAATGAAAGTTGAAATAATAGAAATAAAAATGACATCAAAGGAAACGTCGGCGTTCTTCAGTCATTCGCGAATGAGAGTAAAGTATTGATTGAACGAAAATTAAATTGATAAAAGAATATAAAAATGACATCAAAGAGTTGGGCGGCAGGTTTTGAAAATTAACTGGTTTAAAAATTAATTATTAAATGTAAATTTATAATGCGCTTTTTTTTAAAAAGTCACAAAAGCGCGTCGCGTCAAATCATAAATTTAGGAATAAAGTTCGGTCTTAAGCAGCTTCCTGAAACCGCCGAGGTCCAAAGCTGGATTCCTCAGGTCAGCAGATAGGCTGTTCCAAACAACTGGACCAGCAGTGGAGAATCCGCGCCTGCCGAGAGTCGTTGTCTTTGACGATGGAACGAACAAGTCGCCAGCCGCCGCCGATCGAAGGTGGGACCGACCAGCAAGCGTTGAGATCGGTACACACAATTGCTGCAGGTAGACCGGAGCCGTGTGGTGGAGGCACTTGTATACCATCAGACCCAACTTGAACTGAATTCTCTGCGGGAAAGAAAGCCAGTGAAGTTGCGTCCGCATGAGATCTGATACGGGAGACCAGCCGGGCAGCTGAAGAACAAGACGAGCGGCTGCTCGGAGAATGGATTGGAGCCTGTTGATTTGAAACTGTCTAAGTCCGGCCATGACACCATTACAGTAATCAAGCCGGCTGTGCACGAGTGCTCTGATGAGTGAATGGGCGGAGTCCGTGGTGAGGCTACGGCGGACGACGCGCAGTTGACGGAGATGATAGAAGCATGAACGAGTAAGATGAGAGAAGTGTGCTTCCATAGACAATCTACTGTCGACCATCACGCCAAGATTACGAACATAAGTGGAGGGCCTGACTGAGACACCAGCGATGACCAGATCCCCTTTCGGACAGAAGCTGAGTCGACCAGGCGAGCCCAACCAGATCACTTCGGTCTTAGAAGGATTGAGTTGTAAGCGATTGCTCGCCATCCAAGTGCCAATCTCACTGATACAGGCAGACATCCTGGGGACCAGATCGGAACACGACGCTGGCGGGGAGTGATCGTAAATCTGCAGGTCGTCAGCATAAGAATGGACAGAAAACCGATGTTTCGTGGCAATATGTAGGACGTCCGCAGAATAGAGAAGAAACAACAACGGGCCCAGAACGGATCCCTGCGGGACGCCACACAGGACAGAGGTAGGCGTGGACAAAACACCTCCGGAGCGGATGCAGTGGGACCGATCAGTCAAATAGGAACGAAACCATTCGAGGACGACGTCTCCGAAACCATACGAGAAATGGAGCCTGTTGACCAAAATTTGATGGTCAACAGTGTCGAAAGCAGCGGAGAGGTCCAGAAGTCAAAATTATCAAAGTTAAATTATCAAAAAGAATTTAAATTTGTAATTCTCTTTGATCTTGCCGATATTTTAGTGTTGGCAGGACAACCACTAACCATTATCACGACGAGCGCATTCAAGCAGCAAAACACGCGCTTGTATTATGGCGGTATGTTTCGGAACAAGCATTTTCACTTAAGAAATAGTAATTATAAAATAATCGGCGTCATAATCGGCAAAAAGTCATATCGGAACAGCCTTAATATATATATATATATATATATATATATATATATATATATATATATATATATATATATATATATATATATATATATATATATATATATATATATATATATATATATATATACCCGCAATTAATAAACAATTTGATAAATTTCCACAGATTCTCCACTTATTCGGTGTCAAAGAAAGCAATATGCATCGGTTACCCTGTATTCCTTCTAACGACGAGGATAACATAAATGATGATACTTCTGACTCGTCCTCTGACACAAATACTTTGGCTGTTGAGGCTGCTCCTGACGAATCTCATTGTAATGTATCTGAGGAAATTCTTGTCTCTTCTAATATAACACAGCGAAAACGCAAAAATTGATTTCCAATAGTATAAATTTTATATTCTTTTGATTTGATAGGTAGAGTGTTTTTTCGTTTTTTCTTTTGTTAGTGTGCTAATTCTTTGACAATTTCGGTTCTTTCTGTTTGTTTACTTTTCTCGTTTTACTTTTGACCCTGAGGATGGCTGACATAGCTGAAACGGTCCGTCGGTCTGACAATAAAAGTTTAATGGAAAAGTTTTTGGCTAATTGTAGTCTCGAAAGGTCGAGAATTTGGCTCGAAAAGTTGTTTCTGCCAAATGGCGAGTTGTGTTTCTTAGAGCGTGTCTCAAAGATATATATATATATATATATATATATATATATATATACTAGCAGTGCCCGTAGCGGCTTCGCTCGCATGAAATTAGAGAGTTTGAACCGTTCTACTATAGTAGAGATCAATTTTTTAGGTCTCGGCTCGACCCGTCGACAACTTAGCCCAGCCCGTTTTAAAAACCCAAACTCCAGGCCCGGCACAGCCCGTCTGAATTAGGCCCGGCCCATTCTTACAGGCCTAGAAGTTCTATATACTTGATGAAAAACTTCAGCCCCTCCCACGTTGACTTCAGGTTTGGCCCGCCCAACTGAAGACCCTAAAATCACTAAAATATCTAAATACTATGTGAAAAACCTTAGCCCGTCCCACTTCGATTTAAGGTTTAGCCTGGCCCGTCTGAAGACTCTAAAATAACGGCTTGGCCCGGCCGGTGATAAATTGGACTTAGCTACTTTTAACCGGCACAAAACTTCAAAATACTAATTTTTACATTTGTAGCACTTACAGTTTTTGAGTAGCAGTTATTTTGAAATCAAATAACCCTTATTTCCACCCCAAAATTGAGGTCCAGGAAACCAAAATTTTAAAAAATGTTGAAACACTTATATCATTATTTTTTGAGTAAATACTAAATACTAATTTTGACATCTGTTTTTGAGTAGCAGTTACTTTAAAAACCAAAGGAACTTTTTTTCCACCCCACAATTGAGGTCCTGAAAACCAAAATTTCAAAAAATGGTGAAACACATATATCCTTATTTTTAGAGTAGAAACTAAATACTAATTTTTACTTTTGTAGCATTTACAGTTGTTGAGTAGCAGTTACTTTAAAAACCAAATAGCCCTATTGTCCACCCCACATTTAAGGTCCTGGAAACCAAATTTGTAAAAAATGGTGAAACACGTATATCTTTATTTTTAGAATAGAAACTGAATACTAATTTTTCTGTAGCATTAACAGTTTTTGAGTAGCAGCTACTTTAAAAACCAAATAACACAAAAAATGATGAAACACGTATATCTTTTTTTTTGAGTAGATACTAAATATTAATTTTTAACTCTGTGGCAATTACAGTTGTTGAGTAGCAGTTACTTTAAAAACCAAATAACCCTATTTTCCACCCCACATTTGAAGTCCTGGAAACCAAATTTTCAAAAAATGCTAAAACACGTATTTCATTATTTTTGGAGTAGAAACTAAATACTAATTTTTATTCCTGTAGCATTAACAGTTTTTGAGTAGAAGCTACTTTAAAAACCAAATAACCCAATTTTCCAACCCACATTTGAGGTCCGGGAAACCAAATTTTCAAAAAATGGTGAAACACGTATCTTTTTATTTTTCAAAAAGAATCTATATACCAAATTTCAAAATCTCCTCATTTTTGGTTTTCGAGATATACATTGTTTTTGAAAAAAGTTTGTTTTCCAGTTTTTTCCCCTCAGGAGCAAAATTTTCAAAAATCCTTTCTTAGCGGATGTTTACGCTATAAAAGTAATATAAGTTCCAAATTTCACGTTCCTAGGATGAGGCGTTTGAGCTCGGCGTTGATTATCAGTCAGTCAGTCAGTCAGTCAGTCAGTCAGTCAGGACATGTTCTTTTATATATATAGATATATATATATATATATATATATATATATATATATATATATATATATATATATATATATATATATATATATATATATATATATATATATATATATATATATATATATATATATATATATATATATATATATTATAACATAAATGATGATACTTCTGACTCGTCCTCTGACACAAATCCTTTGGCTGTTGAGGCTGCTCCTGACGAATCTCATTGTAATGTATCGGAGGAAATTCTTGTCTCTTCTAATATAACACAGCGAAAACGCAAAAGATGATTTCCAATAGTATAAATTTTATATTCTTTTGATTTGATAGGTAGAGTGTTTTTTCGTTTTTTCTTTTGTTAGTGTGCTAATTCTTTGACAATTTCGGTTCTTTCTGTTTGTTTACTTTTCTCGTTTTACTTTTGACCCTGAGGATGGCTGACATAGCTGAAACGGTCCGTCGGTCTGACAATAAAAGTTTAATGGAAAAGTTTTTGGCTAATTGTAGTCTCGAACAGAGAGTTTTGTGCCGAAAGGTCGAGAATTTGGCTCGAAAAGTTGTTTCTGCCAAATGGCGAGTTGTGTTTCTTAGAGCGTGTCTCAAAGATATATATATATATATATATATATATATATATATATATATATATATATATATATATATATATATATATATATATATATATATATATATATATATATATTTATTTATATATATATATATATATTATATATATATTTATATATATATTTATTTATATATATATATATATATATATTTATTTATTTATTTATTTATTTATATATATATATATATATATATATATATATATATATATATATATTTATTTATTTATATATATATATATATACAGTGTTGTTCGGTAACGAAGTAAAAGTAACGCGTTACTTTACTTAAGTACATCAGACGTGCTTTTTGCCTGTAACGGAGTACAGATTATTTTCAGTACTTTTTACTTGTAACGAAGTAATATTTTCGGACTTACTTTTACTTCGTTACTTTTCCAGGACAAACCGTTACAAAGTACTGTAAAAAAATTAATAAAACGACATAAAGTCTAAATCGATGTTGTATTAATTATCTATGATTATTAACGTATGCATTTTCGAACCCCATTTTACTTTTATGTTAGTAGTTAGTGGAGCTAAGATTTTCGCTGTCATATTTGTTTTGGTGTACAATAGATTGTTCGAGATTACCTACTATGGAATCTTCCAAAGGAGCGAACGTGAGCAGTGGTGGCGATGATAGGCGCGTAACAAC
Source organism: Erpobdella octoculata (assembly GCA_963978895.1). Taxonomy (NCBI): domain Eukaryota; kingdom Metazoa; phylum Annelida; class Clitellata; order Hirudinida; family Erpobdellidae; genus Erpobdella; species Erpobdella octoculata. The sequence goes on from OZ022239.1 coordinate 17,055,640, forward strand.
AATGAACTTAATAAAGAACGCCCATGGCCATATTTAGTTAAAATGTTCAGATTTCAATCGATGGAAGCTAAAATGTTCAGATTTCAATCGATGGAAGCTAAAACGTTCAGATTCACATGCTTGCTGGGCAAACCTAAAGTAAAGTAATTATGTGTTTAGCATTCCACAATTCTCCGTCAAACTTGAAAAAAACACGTGATACGCGTGCATCCAGCACATGTATCGAAATAAGAAAAATTGACAAAAAAGCACGTAAAAATAGCATTTTTTCATTAGTTTGCGTGTTACCAATTAGTTTATCAGTTTTATCAACGCAGTAGCGTTTGAAAAACGATATAATTATGATAAAATAGAGTTAGATGATTGACGAATGACAATTACAAAAAGCGGCTTCAGTACTTTTACTTTTTACTTTAAAAGTAACTTTAAAGTGCTGTTACTTTTTACTTTTACTTAAGTACATTTTTTAGCAAATACTTTTACTTTTACTTAAGTAACTTTTTGAGGCGTTACTTGTACTTTTACTTAAGTACTGAAACACAGTACTTTTTCCAACACTGTATATATATATATATATATAGTTCCCGATCGCTCACCCGCTCCGCTCCGCTCATTTTGTGTCGGATTTCAATTTTTTTCTCTATATTTGATTCCCATTGACTCTCAAGGTTGTGTGAAAATTTCATTACGATCGGATGAATGGTGTAGCAATGCATGAATAACATATATATATATATATATATATATATATATATATATATATATATATATATATATATATATATATATATATATATATATATATATATATATATATATATATATATATATATATATACATACATACATACATACATACATACAAACATTCATTTTTATATATATAGATTATCATCAAAAAATTGCAAACAATTAGTAGTCGCTTAATTGCAAAAGTTTTTCATGGTTCACTTAATTTTAGCTTTTAAGTGTCTGATGACCTAACTCTATGATGAAAAATGGAGGTGTTTTGTGTTGATATTGCTACAGAGAGAAAAAATACAAAAAGAAAGTGAAAGAGAAAAAAAGAAAAAAGAGGGGAAAATGCGACTAGATTAAAAGTTTAATTTCGGTTCCTTTTGTTTGGTTTTACTAAATAAAAAATTCAAGATATCTTACAACGGACTTTATTTATAACGACAGCAATCAAAATAAAAAAAACTGAAAAAAATTTCGGGCCCCCCTTTACGAAATTCCTAGATCCGCCACTGGCTGCGAGTGTGTATTACTGTGTATGTGAACTAAATTAGTAGGGCGACTTCGATTGATGTTTTGAACTTGATGTCAGTGATAAGTTGTTATTGAAGTTACAAGTTATTAAACCACACTTTATGTTATTGAAGTTACAAGTTATTAAAATACACTTTATGTAACATTTTTGTTTGGATTTATTGATGGTTATTATCTGCAATTTACCTACTACAGGTAACGTGAGAACTTCTTTAGTGTGTTTTCGTGAAGCTAAAATTATTGGTGGGTAACGGGTATACCGGCGGATAAAGAGTCTACGGGTCCACCATTTTACCCGCGGGTCTAGTACGAGTACTGGTACGGTTACGAAAAAATGCGTAAAAGACAACTTTGGTGGAAACCATCCAAATCCAAAGTCTAAAGAATTCCGTTGGGCACATGCCCATAAAAAGTTTGTAAAAAGTTTGTAAAAAGTTTGTAAAAAGTTTGTAAAATGTTTGTAAAAAGTTTGTAAAAAGTTTGTAAAAAGTTTGTAAAAAGTTTGTAAAAAGTTTGTAAAAAGTTTGTAAAAAGTTTGTAAAAAGTGTGTAAAAAGTTTGTAAAAAGTTTGTAAAAAGTTTGTAAAAAACAACGTAAACGCTTTGATGTAATCTAAAAATTAAGGGCCCTTTTGTCGGAGCCCTTATGTCGAGGGCCGTAATGTCGGGGCCCTTTTGTCTGGGACCTTTTGTCTGTGGCCCATTTGACGGGCCACCCTCAATGAATACTGATCTGCAGTGTAATCACAGTTTAGTATGATTTTTAACAATAATGTTTTTGTTAATTTTTGTCAAAGTGAGCTTTTATAATAGCGGGTCTTTTTTGTCGGATAACGTCGGTGAAATGGTTAGCACCTAGGTGTTGCCAAAAACAAATATAACTGCCGTGCCCTCATTTTTGTTTTGGTTTTCTTATCCCAATCATCGTTAAGTTTAAGTTTGTTTTGTATATAAAAAATATGAAGTGAATAAAGCGAATAAGACTAGTCGATTGCGTTATTAATGATGAAATTTATTTGCATCGGTCTTCGGTTATTTCCTAATCGTTGACATCAATTAACTCACTTAAAACTTGAGTTTTTTATTGCAATTATTTATTATAATTATGATGGAAGAAGGACTAGCTGCCCGATTTGCATCTGGTCTAGAACTAAACTTGGGGTGAGGTGTTTTTCAACTTTTTATGGACATATTTGCTTGGTAAAGAGGCGAAGAATAGCGTAATAAATTATTCCGGGTTTTTAATAATATTTTTGTTTCTATAATTGTATAATTGCAAAGAAAAGTAAATTACGAATAGATTTATCTAGTTACTTTTTTTAAATTATATAAAGACGAATCGCCCTCTGGACGTTTTCCCACTGGACGATTCGCCCCCATAAGAAACAACCAACGAGAAAGGTTTAGCGAACGAGTAATTAACTGAAAAGATAAAGAACGCTTTTGAAAGAAATACAAACATTTCAATAAATTTTTTAATTTCACTTTATTGTAACAAAAATAATTATTTCTTATTTATACTTGGAGCAAAAACCAGTCATTCCTCGGTTTACGTGACACCCCAATACACTCGTAGTGGTACCAACCAAGGCAGTGGTCACACTGTATCCATTTTGGATTTTTTGCACTGGATTGGGGATTTTCACAGGCCAATCTTTATGAGTATCTGTGGTATAATAATGGGAAATATAATCCCAAGACTCCTTGTCAAAATATTGACGAATTTCATCAATATTAGACCTTTTATCGAGAATTTTATGGGGCAAAACTGGAACTAGATCACATTGTGATAATTTAGTTTTACCGCTTAATGCCTCAGTTATTAAATTTTGTTCATTTACCACCCAGCCTAGTCGAATAGAATCATTTTCAAAAGGTCCAAGTTTTTCAAAGGCTTTGGTAAGGCTGTACCGATATGACTTTTTGCCGATTATGCCGATACCGCGTATAGCCGATTATTAAAATTGCCGATACCGATTACGATGCCGATTATTTTATAATTACTATTTCTTTAGTGAAAATGCTTCATCTGAAACATACCGCCATAATACAAGCGCGTGTTTTCCTGCTTGCATGCGCTAGCCGTGATAATTCAACCAACGTTCACACAACCATAGAACAATAATTATTTATTAAAAATCCAGAAAATTTTGTCAAGTCATTCAATGTTGAAACTAATTATAGTATTGAAAAGAATAAAATAATAATCCAGTAGTTAATTCTAAACTAATAAAAATACAAAATGGATAAAAATTTATATTGAAGATAGCTACAGTTCAAGAGTTAATAAAATAATCAAAGCCAAGTTGAGGTAAGTTATATTTAAGTCATAATAACATTTCTCCCTTCTCGGCGAGCAACGTTCCACGCCGATCCGAAAAAATTTCTCCAGCGCCTTTGAAGAGCTGCTCACTTGGCACGCTGGAAGCTGGTGCAGATAAATAGCATCTAGCTAGCTTCGCTAAATAGGGATACTGAAACCTGTGAAGGTTCCACCAACTATACATGTCTTCCTCACGTGGCAACAGAGGGGCTGCCAGATAAAGCTCCAGCATGGCGTCAACCGCATCATCGCCTTGGGTAGTGGTAGTTTCATTTGCAGCTCCAACAGGTTCATCACAAGCCTCAGAAAACAAGTCCCAGAGGCGCGATGTAGATGGACCAGTGCCATTTGTTTCGGTTTCAATCTTTCTTTTTTTGGTCGGAGGCGGCTCTTGCTGTTCGGCAGACGCAACTTTGATACATACGCATAATCGGCGCCGATTATTTTTGCCGATAACCGATTATGCCGATATGTCAATAATCGGCGCCGATTATGCGTACGCCGATTAATCGGGCCCAGCCTTAGGCTTTGGTAGTTCTTTCGAAAATTCTTTGCTTATCAGCGGCGGGTCTGCCCGGAGGAAGCCGCTGTGGTTGTTGCAAAATTAATGTTCTAGTTGGTTGACTGGTGGTGATAAGTGTGCTGGTTGATTGATTGATGGAGGTATCTGCAGTGTTGTATGGTTGACTGGTGGTGGTAAGTCTGCTGGTTGGCTGGCTGGTAGAGGTATCTGCACTGTTGGATAGTTGACTGGTGGTCAGTGTGTTGGTTGGTTGACTGGTGGATGTATCTGCAGTTTTGGATGGTTGACTGGTGGATGTATCTGCAGTTTTGGATGGTTGACTGGTGGAGGCATCTAGTCTGATGGGTGTAAGTGTTCTGGGAGGCTGACAGATGGTGGTGAGCGCACTGGAAGGTTGGCTGTGGCTGGATAATGTGTTGCAGGGTTGGTTGGAAGATGTAGATGTTGTAGTGGACATTTGACAAGTAATAACTTCTGTTTTTCTAGAGTACTGCAGGGGCCTTGGTTTTTAGGGTTTTCAAACGGACCGGGCTTAAAGTCAAGGCGAGCTAAGGCCTTTGTTTTTGTGCCTACTATAGGAACTTTAGGCCAGTAATCTTCTGGTTTAGGAGCCTGGGCCAATTTAGATCCAATATTTATCTATTACAAATTAGTATTTTTTAACTTTACTAATTTAAATTTATAATAATTTTTTGTACCTAATTTTGTTTAATTTTAATTTTTAATTCCAATTTTTCACTTCTATCGCCATTTATAAATAGATCTTTACCGAAAACTATTTAGCTTCAGGAGCAATTTTTAAATGCTCTAATGTGCTATAATTGAATGTTGTTTTTATTTAATTACTAGCTTTACCCAGCCACGCGTTGCTGTGGATCAGTTAGTTTGAGATGATGAAAAATAAAAGTGTTGCTACGATCTCAAAAAAAAGGAAATTCATAGATACTTATATATCTCCTGCTAGCGGGGTACCTGGGGTTTTTAGATGCTTTTCTTTTGTTTTTCTCTCTTGCTCCCGTTTCCTTTCCCGCTTGCTCCCGCGCCCGATCGCTTTCCCATACCCGGTTGCTTTCCCACTCCTTGTTGCTTTCCTGCTCCTGGTTGATTTCCCGCTATCGCTCGCTCTCCTGTTCCTCACTCTCCTGCTTCCTCTCCCTTTCTTGCTCTCTCTTCGCTTTTCCATTCCTGCTTGCTCTCCTGTTCCTGCTTATTCTCCAGGCCCTGCTCCCGCTCGTCTCCCATTTCCGCTCGCTTTCCCGCTCACTTTGTGACCGATCTCAATTTTTTTCTTGCAAAAAACTTCCTCTATTGACTTTCAATGTTGTGTAAACATTTCATTACGATCAGATGAATGGTGTAGCAATGCATAAAGGACACACAAACAAACATGCAGACATTCATTTTTATATATATATAGATTTCTGTTCTAATTAGTCTTTTCTTATGTTTTAAATATCATTTGCATTAAAAAATTGCAAATTCCCATTGAGATTGGCCCAGGTTGCTAAACTAGGAGATTACCTTTTAGGGGTATAAAAACGGGCCAGGCTGGCTCGAGCTCAAATAAGTCCGGACTGGGTCGCAAAAAGTCGGCTTGTACAGTTACATTCAAGCTTTTCTTCTGACTCTGTTTCACTTTTACCTTGTCTTAAATTAAGCCACATTTTTAAATTGCTTGCACTAGTGATTCTCGTTGTTAACCCAGTATCTCCTACTCGAAATAGGAGTAAATAAATTGAATTGAGTAAGCATTAAGATGGAGTGAGCCTGGAGTTATTGGAGCTATCAGTGTTAGTGCGTGCCAAACGATTACGGGAGGCAGTCGCACAGCTGAGACTCGTTGGCGAAACTCATTGGTCGGTCTCTAACCAATAACTAAAATCGAGTTTTAAGTGATGCAAAGAGGCACTGGTGGCAGAGCGTTCGCCTGTCGATCATTAGGTCAGCAGTTCGAGCCTCACCGGCGTCACCGGTGTAAATCCCTTAAGCAATGAGTTCACTCGCATTGCTAAAGGGGTAGGCTCCTATAAATGACTGCCTTTGCCAGGACCCTTTCTCGCCTTTGTGCAAGACTTGTCCTGCACAAAGACGTGTTCTAAATCTTAGTAAAAAAAATGTGTGAGATTTTAATGCACGCAATGAAGCATATGTGAGAGGTCAAGAAGATAAGCAGGCTCAGTCTTTGATTGGTTATATCTCATAAAATTAAGTCTTAGAACGGTATAAAAAAAATTCAACATTGCTTATTCGATTAAAAATCAAAAAAATAAAACAATCAGAAGGAAAATATAACATAACTGTTTTTGACTAGAATGAGAAGCTATGCTGGTTTATGATATGCTATGTAGTTACAGTATAGTGTATAGTGCAAGCGACGTTAGTTTTAAAAGTTTTTCACCTATTGATATTTTGCTTAATTTATATAATTTATTTTATTGCAGAGAAGAAAACATGAAGAGAATTGATGAGCTTTTGGTAATTGAATATTTGCTACTCTATTTGGAGAATGTGTGATAATATTTGCCATTGAATTAAATATGAAAATGCTAACAATTTGTGAAATTAAAACTTTTCATAATTGATCAATTTATAGATTAACTATTCTCTATGGTTTTCTATAATGACTTTTTAATGCATTTATTATAAAATAATGATTGTTACAAATTGTTTATTTCTATAAGAATTTGTTGAGGCAAATATAAGATGCTCTTGTTTATCCATGGTAATTATTGTCTCTGTTTTAAGAGCTCGTTTGTAAGTAGCACCTTTTTACTTTTTTGTTGTCACATTTAGCACACGTCTTATCAAGACTAAAGATCGACAGGCAAAATGCTTTACCGCTATGCCACCAGTGCCTCAAAATACTTTATGATAGTTTAATTTTGTAATGATTTATATTTTTCTTAATAGTTTACAGCCGGGGTGCACAACCTTTTTGAGGGCCGAATCGTATGTTCTCAGATAGCTCGAGGGCTGGAAAAAATTCACGTTATATAATAGCAAACTAAATATACTAGTACTAGAGATAGCCCGTCAAAAATGACGGAAGTTTTAAAATACGGCGCCCGTTATTATAAAAATAGTCAACAAAAACAAAATGACATTTGATAACCATAAAAAAATTTATATATAAGCAAATTTAATTAAATTTTTTATTGGGTTTAAATTTTTAATTTACTAACGTATTTCATATAAATTCAAAGGATGTGAAAATTAAAGTGTGCAATAATTAGTTATTATTATTAAAGAATTTCAGTATACACGACATTTCTTGTGAATTGACGGCCATCGTTGAGAAGTGGTCCTTGCTGTGGATTTGGTTCAAATAGGCATTAAATATGTTCCGGCATCAGTTAAACATCTATCACACTCTTCATCTGATTCGAGAAGGCCTCGTGCCATAGCTGCAGCTTTGAACGTTTCGCACAAATTACCATCAAACGTACGCAGAAACTCAAAAATTGTTGCTCCAGGAACATGTAACAGCAGTAATCTCAAGTAAAAACGCTCTTCATCCTTCACGCTCACTGTGTACATTCTCGCAATCGTTTTTTCGCCTTCTCTTTTCCGCTCTTGTTATTGACCACGTACGTACACGAAATGATAAGGGATATCTGTGTATAAATGAACTTGTGCCGCTGGATTATTTGTATTGAGCTCGAACCATGATTCAAGTTTCGTTTTTCCAATTCGTGCAGCAAGCAGAGCTTCTTCTTCCCGACCTTCTTCAAAAACAATTTGCTGCTGATTTGGTAAGTGAACAGGCAATTGCATCACAGAATGCGATCTATCGTGCATTTTGTATTCTCGCAAACGCCAAATCGCTTCAGGCGCACTCACGTACCGGCATTCGATGAAATTACTTATTTCATTGTATCGAGGCTCAGGCTGATCATTTGATGTTATAGCACTATTGGCACAATTATACCCTTTGAAAATATATTTGACGAATTTCAGAGAAGTGGAACATTCAACGTTTTTTTTTTATAATAGTTTATAGTCCTTTACACCAGGTGTTTTAAGACTCTAATGGCTGTATGTAGGAAGCACTTGAGTACTTCCTGTCGTGGATCAGAATTTGATCCTTTTTACTTTTCCCTCCTCCTTTCTCCAGGCTTGGGACTGGCTCGCAATTAGCAAGGCGGAGTTCCCATTCAACGTTTTTTTTTTTTTTTATAATAGTTTATAGTCCTTTACACCAGGTGTTTTAAGACTCTAATGTCTGTATGTAGGAAGCAGTTAAGTACTTCCTGTCGTGGATCAGAATTTGATCTTTTTTACTTTTCCCTCCTCCTTTCTCCAGGCTTGGGACTGGCTCGCAATTAGCGAGGCGGAGTTGACCATTCAACGTTTTTTTTTTTTTTTTTTTTTTTATTATAGTTTATAGTCTTTTACACCATGTGTTTTAAGACGCGAAAACAAAATCAAAATGAAAAAAATACTTATTTACACTAAATAATTTTTCTCTATATTTACAGTTCTTTAGGATTATTTTGTATCCATTTATAGATGATGTCGTGGCATATTTCCGAGTTCAGTATGGTTTGGAGTGTAGTTGGTTTTTGGATCCTTTTACAAAAGTTCCCAAGTTCCATTCCTAGTTGTGTCGTTTCTTCGCAGTGTAGCAACCAGTGCTCGATTGTTTCCTCTGTTCCGCAGGTTTCGCACAAACCTGTCTCATGAAGATTCATTCTCTTCAAATTTTGTTTCAGCCGACACTTTCCAAGTCGGAGTCGGGAAATGATGACTTCCTTTTTTCTGTTTGTTGTCTTGAATTTAATTTTATTTGAGACTTTTTTTTCGAGAGACCAGTAGTGTCGACTTTCTTGAGCAGAGTCCCATCTGGTCTGGCATTCGTTCAAAAGCTCTCTGCGTATTGTTCTTTTTATGTCAAATATCTCTGGCATAATCTCAATCTCTATTTCGGGATGTTTGGTGGCTTTCACATTCATCATTCCACCATGGTACTGGCCTAAGTCCTGATCGTCTTCCATTTTTGGTTGGTATTGATGCTATGGCTGCTTTGTTCAGACCTTGCGTTAACAGGTTTGTTGCTTCGTCAACATTTGTGAAAGTTTGGAGTTCATTGAACATTCCTGTTGAAAGCCGTTGGTATTTGTACCAATCGGCTTTCTCCAGGTTCCATACCTTTCTGTTGTTTACCTCATAAACCATTCAACGTTGTTTTTTTTTTTTTTTTATTATAGTTTATAGTCTTTTACACCATGTGTTTTAAGACGCTAATCCATTCAACGTTTTTTTTTTTTTTTTTTTTTTTTTTTATTATAGTTTATAGTCTTTTACACCATGTGTCCATTCAACGTTGATGTGAACTAAGTGAACTTAATTAAAAGGAAAAACAAAACATATATATATATATATATATATATATATATATATATATATATATATATATATATATATATATATATATATATATATATATATATATATATATATATATATATATATATATATATATATATATATATATATGACAGCGTGACAGATTCAGTGAGTGACGTGGTCTACTATATAATATATATGAATTTAGGTTAAATATTACCAGCTAATATGAAAAAAAAATTGTAAATGAACTACATGTCTTACTACTGTAACTATTTCAAAGTGAGTTACAAAGAAATGAAAATCAGTTTTTTTTTTTTATTTATTTATTTTGCAATCAACAAAATCTAGCTGAGTCAAATCATGAATAGAAGCCATTCTAATGTGATGGTTGCGACTGAATGTTTTTTATTATTTTTTCAATGTTTGGCTCTAGTTCAGTTGTTGCAACCTTTAAAATGGCAGTGAGATTGCCATCAGTCAAGCTCGATCTCAAACTGTTTTTATTCAAATTCATGATAGAAAAAGTCTGCTCACACAAATATGCACTCCCAAACATTGAAAACAACTTTAAAGCCAAAGATGTCTGAAGAAGTTAAAAATGTCATTGTCTCAAAGCCGCTTTCAAATCAGATGAACACTGAAGGTCGATGATCTCTAACTGATATTCACCAGGAAATTCGTCCACTGTACAGCCGAAGGGGTCACACATGAAATTAAACAATTCTTTACTTTTCCTGAAGTCTTGAAAACGATTTTCAAATTCCTTCTTTAATGTTGCAATTGACTCATGATGTGCTAAAAATTTACATTGGTATTCCTGCTTAAAAAGTAGGCACGTCTGAAAGTGGACAAGATTCCCTGACTGCAGCTGAGACTGGAAGAGCTGGAGTTTCAATTGAAAAGCTTGCAAGTCTTTAAACATATCAAAAATGAATTGACTTTTACCTTGCAGACGTTTATTGACAGTATCTGAATGACTTGTGATGTCTGTAAGAAAGGCCAAGTCAGAAAGTCATGTCTTATCAGCAAACACAGCAGTTTCTCTACCTTTCTCATTTAGAAATGTCTCAAAAAATTTACAAATAGATACTAATATAACCAAGCTGTACTAAGCGCACACATACTATGGAAATACAATTTTGCCTGATTTTATTACGAGTATAAACGATACACGACGCAACAATGCAAAAGCAACACGAAAACGGGAAGAACAATGGAAACGGAACAATGAATCGCAATTATAATAATGGGGGCCGACAGAGTTCGATTCTATTTATAGCCACCCCTCCAGTTTGTAGGGATGTGCTGCACTAAAAGTCAATTGATGCACTAATGAGTATTATAAAAAACTAACCCATAAAAACAAAGTTTTTATTATAAATCCTTTATATACGATCCTAGATTTCCGGTACTAATTCCTTTTACAGCCCAGAGCCAAATTCAAAAATTAAAAATCCGTTAAAATTTGGTGTTTTTTGAAAAACTTAATTATACAATTTCCGATCAAACTGAAATTTTGATAGATTCAATTGTCTCGCAGCCCAAGTCGATGTGCCAAATTTCAGCTCGATCGGATAACGGGAAGTGAGTTAATTTGAGACTCAAAGTTTGTGACCGACAGGAAGACAGACAGACGGGAAGACAATCGAAAATAATATAAAGGATTTAAAAATAAGTATGATTCAAATTTTTTGAAAACGAATTTGGCTCGCGGCCCGATTTCTGTGTTTAACGAAATTATCCCGCGGGCTGGAGGTTGTGCAGCCCTGGTTTACAGTCTTTTACATCAAGTGATTTAAGACTGATATAGCAGTAAGTAAGAAATACCTTTCTTCTGTCACAGATCATAATTTTGTTCCAAGTTTTTCATCCCCGGTTTATCCAGGCTCGGGACTGCTTCAGATTAATAATAAGATAAGGCAGAGTTAATTTTGATATACATATAATGGTATAACAATGCTAAAAGGTTGTTCTGCAATAATAAAAACGTTTTATTTATTTCCAATTTTTAAAGTGCTTTAAAATCAGACAAAAAGATTATAAAAAGCACTCAACCATGTCAGCAAGCAAAAACAGTCGCAGAAATGATAAATGTAACTTTATATTTATGGTTTAAATTGTCATATTAAAGGATAGGTAAGTGAGGTGAGTTCTCAAAGATGTGGAAAAGTTGTTGTAGGTCGAATGTTCTCTGACTCCCGGTGGAAGAGCGTTTCAAATGACTGGTCCAGCAACATGGAAGGATCGGTCTCCGAACTTTGTGAGATGGGATCTGGGGATGATGAGAGTAGGAAGATCAGCTGATCGGAGAGATGATTTTCTTTGAACTGTATTTGAAGTGACCAGGAGGGAGCTTATGTATTCCGGTGAGCCATAGAGCATGGCTTTGAAGATGATATTTGATATTTTGAGAGTAACTCTTTCCGGAATTTTTAACCACTGAAGCTTGTCCAATAGCGGAGTGACATGACAAGCCCTACTCGACGTGAAGACAAGTTTGGCAGCGGTGTTTAACACCTTCTGGAGAGTATACAGTGTTTTTTGTTAGCATTTGTTAGTAAAGAATTGCAGTAGTCCAGTCGCGTTAATACCAACTGAACTAGAAGTGTTGTTAGAACCTCTCGAGGAACAAAAGGTCTAATTTCCCTGAGAACCCGCATAGCAGCGGACTGATGTCCTGTTGACGTGGGAACCCATAGACAAGGTTGGGTCAAGGTAAACACCGAGACTTTTGACTATCTTTGACGGGCGAATTTCAGCACCAGCAAGCCGCAGCGATGCGGGCGGCACTGAATGCAGCACGTGGTCCGATCCAAGCCACATCAGCTCAGTCTTCCCCGAGTTTAGTAGTAGCCGATTTGACGCCGTCCAGTCGGCAATACTGGAAAAACAGCCTTCTATCCTCAGGAAGAGAGATGAAATATCCTTTGGCTTGCAATGTCCATAGGTGCATTAGGTGCTTCTACAACATACAAATTTCTGTAAAACAAACATTAAAAAAAAAACTAGCGGGGTACCCGGCGTTGCCCAGGGTTTTTAGAGGTTTTTATAATGTTTGTCTTGTACTCCCGTTTCCTTCCCTGCTTGCGCTCCTGCTCGTTGTCCGTTCCGTCGCTTTCCCGCTAACTCTCTCGCTCTCAGTTGCCCCCTTATAGATCCGATACTGCATACATACATACATACATACATACATACATCCACACAGAGAGACAGACACACACACAGAGACACACACATAATACATACATACATACATACATACTCCTGTTCCTGTTCCCGCTCGCGCTCATTTTCTCTTTTCAACTCTTTCCTTACTTCTTTTAGCCCATAAAACGAAAATAGATTTGTTAAAAGTTGTTTGAAGCCTTCAAACGTTGTTATGTAAACTAAATTTGAATTTTATTACACAATTACCTTTGATGGTCGTACTTTCGGCCTGGAAAGTTTTTTGGCCCACCTGAGCCGGGAAATCGGAGTTGGGAGTCCAAACCTGCTTAACTTTCTTCCCCTGTGTGAGAACTACCTTTTTGCCAAATTTCATCAAGATCGCTCAAACTGGTTAGATTACCTTTTTTGGTCTTACATAGGCATTTTGGCCTGGAAAAGTTTTTTGGCCCCCTGAGCCGGGGATGGGATCGGATGAATGGTGTAGCAATGCATAAAGGACTTACTTACTTGCATACTTACACACATAATATGATTTATATATATATATATATATATATATATATATATATATATATATATATAGATAGATTCCCGCTCGCTCCACTCATTTTGTGCCCGATTTCAATTTTTTTTCACAACTACCTTCTTGCCAAATTTCATCAAGATCGCTCCAGTGGATTTCTATAAGAGACAAACTCACACACACACAGACAGTCATTTTTATATATATAGATAATGCGCCCAACGTTTTTCATTGTGTATGAATTAGAAACTGTTTTATAGTATGGTACCATAATGTGATAAAGTTATTCAGAAACTCAGCCAGGCTTATATTATTTTATACTTTTTAAGGCGTGAGAAAAACGTTGTTTTTTAAAACATTTATTTTTACAAACTTTTATTTAGGTTACAATCTCTGTTTGTGTCTTTCTTTGTACGCAAATCGTGCAAGTAAAATTTAACCCTCTTTTTGACTAGCTAGGAAGCTGGAACTTTCAGCATAGCCTTATATTGGATGACAATACATGATTCTATTAAAAAAAAAAATTTAATTTGAACATCCTTCGTATTTCTAAATCAAATGTATTTGAAATCAAAGTTTGTGTTGAAAAATTCGTTTTTCCTTTACTTGTTAAAAACTTTTATTTAGGTTACAATCTCTGTTTGTGTGTTTATGTATGTGTGTGTGTCTCTCTCTGTACGCAAATCTTGCAAGTAAAATTTAACCAGCTTTTTGACTAGCTAGGAAGCTGAAACTTGTAACAAAGCTTTATATTGGATGACAATATATAGTTTAATTAAAAAGAAGTTTGTGTTGAAAAACTCGTTTTTTCCTTTACTTGTTTACGATGTAAATATTATTAGCTATCATGATCAAAAATTTTTTTTATATTTTTTTCAGATGGAAATATCAAAGCTAAGTAATGTTGCAAAGCTTTTTCTTTTTCTGAAACTTCCAGGCCAAGTTAACATGTTCAAGTCACAGTAATTTTCAATTTGTTTCACAATGACATTTGATTTATTTTTAAATCCTTTATATTAATTTCACTGTCAGTCTGACTTGTTTGAATGTTTGTAAACCTTGAAAGTTAAATTTTTTTAAATAAAGATTTATTTTTCAATTTAAAAAATCAATTTTTTATGTTTAGCTACAACAGCAAATCAAACATAATTATATAATTATTTAAACTTATAAATTTTAAATAATGTAATATAAAAAATTGCAATTAATGAAAAACCAGCAAATCATGAAATATAAGGGATTTGTGAAAAACTTCATTTCTTATGGTTTGCTTGTTAGATCTGTATTGCATGTTTTGGTCTGTGTGTGTGCATATTTTTTATATTCTAAGAATTTTTCCTTTCTAAAAAGCCATTGACCAAGAGTAAGTAAGTAGTCATAAGTAATTTTCAAGATTTTTTAGGAACTTCAATTCAAAATTTTCTAACCTCTTTTTACCTATTTTCTAAATTTTTTAGACTGTTTAGTCTTAATTTTCAGCGTGGTCTGCCTGAATTTTAAGTAATTTTTGCTTGAATCTGGAGTTATTTTTTAAATAACAGAAGCGCAGTTGGTATTGCAAGTAATTGTGAAGTCTTATGGGGTGGAAGGTCGGCTAAGACTTTTACGCCAACAGATCTGATTGCTCATTTTTGCTGTACGATACAGCAAAATTATTATTTAAAAGACCGGCAGCATCTACCACAGGTCAATATATGTCAACCGTCATAATATCTGTTCAGCAAACTCTTGAGCAGTACGTTTTACAAATTTAGAAATAGTAGTAATCGACTGGTAATTGGCACTGGCCAATACCGACTAGAGGTCGATAATCATTGCACCTCTTATATGTAAATATGTGTTTTTCAAATCCCAGAAATATATATAACAATATTCTGGGATGAAAAAGGGTTTAAAATCAGTAATAGGCAAAATAATTTTTTTATGACTGGCATATCTTTAGAAGCATATCTGTAATATTTTCCAGCCTATGGTTTGTGGGTCTAAGGCCAAGTGTTTAGTCCCCTTACCAATGTTATAATTGTTAAAAATATTTTTCTGCATTGCAGTGTAATTAATTTTTTTTTATTTTTATTTAAATATTATAAGACAAAAAAGAGATGCCAAGGTTGATTCAGTTTGTGTTCAATGGATTAAATCTCACCTTGAACCTCATCCAAATTTTTCACTTTGGAAAAAGGAAGTTTACGATAATTACAAGTAAGTATTTTGTTAATTTTGTGAAATTATTTTACCAGCAATTTTTGTTGTGCGTACAATTTTATTAAGTTTGTATTTTTATTGTGCGTACAATTTTATTAAGTTTGTATTTTTATTGTGCATAAAACTCTATTATGTTTGTATTTTTATTGAGCATAAAATTCTATTATGTTAAAAAAGTTTGTTTTATTTCTCATTGAAATCTTTCCTTCTGCAGGTCGTTTTGTATCTCCAGTGGTTTCGGTTATGTTTCTTTGGCAGATTTTGGTAAAAATCTTCGAGCGACAGTAAAAACGGTTCATCACAGAAGGCTTGGAAGGAGAGGAGAAGCTTTGTAATTAAGTTTTGCTCAAAATTATTTTAAACTTTAAATAAGTTTTGCTCAAAATAATATTAAACATTAAATAAATTTATTTTTAACTTTAAATAAGTTTTCTGAATATTACTTTAAACTTAAATATGTTTTTTTTTAATTTGCTTTCATTGGATTTATTTTGTTGCTCCCAGTAAAAGAATTTAATTTGAAATTCATATATAATTTTTCAAATTTTGAATTGGATAGGTATGCATATGCTGGTGTCAAGTTTTTAGAGGAAGTTAAACCATTTGTTGTTCCTGATTTGTCAAAAGTTTGCAGTGAGACTGAAGAGGTTGGTTGGTATTTATTATGTTTGATCATTAAACCAGTTTTCATGATTGATTTTAATGTAAAAAAGACAACATGAAAATATTAACAGTTTAGAAAGCTTTTGGTTTGTTTGAATTTTCTAAATTCTTTGAACGTTTTTAAGAAACCTAAATATACTGAATGTAAATATTCTATTCAAACATGTTAATTGGTTTACTTCATTTTTCTATGGAAGTATTGCATTCAAACATATCATCTGGTTTGCTTCATTATTCTAAATTATATCGCAGTCATTAAATATCACAATTTGTTCCCAAATAATATGTGTTTGTTTTCTATTTGTGTTTCAGCTGTTTGAGCCGAACATCACAAACGGAGGAGAAAACAGAAGTGATGATGATGATGATAATGATTTAAATAATGGCAATGATGAAATTTGTGATAGGTGGAACAGTTCAGTCCATGCTGCTGTTCGAAATCTCATCCTCGAATGGGCAGAGAAAGTCATTGACAAAAATATCAAATTTAGAAAGTTTGTTAATTTGTTTTCTTTCTCTTAGAAATTTTATTGGAGGTCTAAAGTTACATGTTATAGAAATTTTTTTTATTAGAGTTAATTTATAAATATTAGTATATCTAGATCTAGACTGCCTTTAAATCTTTTATATTAACTTCGCAATGTCTGCCTGCTTGCTTGAGCTATACATTGGGACCCTTTGACACTTAAAAAAACCAACTTCTCATTATCCAATCAAGCTGGTATTTGGTGGATTTATTTGTCATTGCAGACTTTACATTATTAAATTTTCAGATCAATTGGACAAGATTTAAATGAATTATAGAATAAAATCATTTAAAACTTTTTTTTTAAATTACAAGTTTTTATAGAAAATGAACTACCAGTTTTTAGTTTATTTAAAGAAAACGATATCAACTTTTTAATTTAAAAATTCATAATATAA
Source organism: Erpobdella octoculata (assembly GCA_963978895.1). NCBI lineage: Eukaryota > Metazoa > Annelida > Clitellata > Hirudinida > Erpobdellidae > Erpobdella > Erpobdella octoculata. The sequence goes on from OZ022239.1 coordinate 17,072,583, forward strand.
ATTTGTTTATTCCATATTGATTCAAAAGTTTTTTTTATTTTCATTCCTTGCATACTTCTATATCAAGTATTAAGAAGACTGCGGTTAATGTTTTTTTCTATTTATAGACTTATTATCATCAAAAAATAATTTGCAAACAATTATTAGCTGACGAATTAAAAAATGATAAAGGATTTAAAAAAAAAACAAAGTTTTTTGCGCTCACTTTTTATCGATAATTTCAAATATTGTAATCGTTAAACTCAAAGTTTTTGTTCTTACTATCAAGATATAGGCAACTAGCAGAGCACCTCTTTAACAAAGACTTTATCAACACGAATTCAAAAGATGCTTTTATTCTTCTCTCTGATATGAGACTATCAAGTACTGACAAAGTTCTGCTTCAAAAACCTCCAGGTGTGTTTTATTATTATTACTTTGCATACATTTACAATTTTTTCAGATCTTTATTTATTTTTAGACTGTATATTACCGAGACAATTTGGGTAAAGGTGAAGCTAAGTGCATTAAGGCAGCGCTTTTGAACTGAAGCTCACAAGGTAACAACAGGATCAGCACGTGCATAGGATCACATATGGTTTTACTGCCAACTTGCACATGTATTTGTTGTTGGAATGTGCCAAACCTAATTTCTCCCAGTTGAGTAAACTTCTTGCCCAGGAGGGATTAATTATATGTGATTTTTCTTGTCTGGGACCACGATTGTAGAAGTAGAAAACTGTACTGCTGACTGAATGTAGCTGCAGGTCTGCCGGGTATCTAATAAGAAAGAGTATCTAATAAGAAAGAGTACCTAATAAGAAAGGGATATTTAATAAAAAAAATGGTATCTAATAAAAAAATTGGTATCTAATAAAAAAATTGGTATCTAATAAAACTGAAATTATTCAGCACCAGTGCATGATTCATTGCTAAATACACTATAATCACACTATAAAGTACTCTGGATATAACTAGTGGTGTATACAACGTTCCCTCTAAGCTGCACGCGAGCGCGCGCAGCACCAATGCACACAAAAATTATTTACCGCGCAGTTAACGTGAATTAATGAATTTCTGGCACCCAAGAACAAAATTAAACAAAATCCTCAATAATGTCATCATAGTCTATGTTCTTTACTATTTTACATTCTATGGTCAAAACTGCAAGAGCATTGAGTCTTTCTTGATCAATTGTTGACCTAAAATAGTTCTTGAATCTCTCTAGTGTAGAAAATGACTGTTCACCTGAGCAGTTGGATGCAAGTGTGCAAAGAAATATTTGAATAGCAATGTCAACGTTTGGAGAAGAGAGTTTGATCTTATGATTTTGGATATTCAATTGCAGTCAAATATATTGAAATAAATTAAATTTATATTATTGCTTTGCCACAACGGGAATCAAAACACAGAATTCAAATGAACCTAAAGCCTTGGAGGCCAGGGCCCAGGAGACGCCATAAGAAAAAAGTCATGATAAACCTTTTTGTTATCTCGAATGTTAAATAGAATTTGACCTTTTACATTTTGACATTAGATTCATTTGTTTTTCATTTCGGCGCTGTTTGCCCCATGCTCTGAGAAAATTTATTTTTAGAGGGCATGTTAATAGCATAATAATAATCTGTCTGAGACAATTTAGATGGGATGTATGTTTGAGTGTTCTGTGACGTGTTTATGTGGCGCGAAACGAGTGTCTGTGTATTATGCTTGGGCAGAGAGGCTGCCGAAAAAACAAGGTTTCCGTGGGCACATGTCTCAATCTACCTTAGCCCGCCAACCAATTCTGTGTAATAGTTTTGACAGGGCGGGCATATCGACCTCCCTTTCAGCTAGCAATTTAACCAGCCTCGGATAAACCTCATGGGCTATGGTATTGCTGCTGGCCCGCCTCTTCCATGTGGGTAGAAGTTGTCACTTTTATATCTCAGATGGGTGTCATGTGTATTAACACACGATAAACCCAGACTACTTGCTCCATAGGTGGACTGATTCACCACTTGTTTGTGACAGCTATGCATGACTAGCAGGCATGTTAATTTGAAATTTCTCCATCAAGTCAAAGCAATTTATTCAATCCCTTGTAGACAACATGCTCCAGCGACTTTGCAGTTCCACTAACGTTGGAGCAGAGGAAGTCATTGCAGCTATTGCAATCCTCAAAACCAACAACTGGCCACAAAATGTCTCAATTTGATAAGATGAACAGGAAATTCGCATGCTCTCGAAATGCTTTGGTTTGGAAGAGTCACAATGCATAAATGGGATGCGCCACTATTTTCATGATTCCACACAGATTCTGAATGATCTTGTGCCACTTCAAACTTGTATCAACACCTTACCATCCAGCACAGCTGAGTACGAACGCAGTTTCAGTCTCATGAACAATATATCATCACTGATCTTCCCTTCTAATATCATCACTGACACTCGATCTTTCCTTCTAATATCATCACTGACATCTGATCTTCCATTCTAATTTGCACTGTCTCTAGTTTAATGACAATCCATTCAAATGGACCACCACTCAGCCTCTGGAATCCGATGCCTTACGTTGAATCCTGGCTGCTGGAGCTTCGCTCTGCTACTTGCACTGAAACCAAACCTATTGACTCAGATGGCAAATATGAGGTGAAAGGAAGAGAATCCATATGGAAACTATTGTAAACAGTTTGCATTTAGTCACTCATCGATTTATCAATACCTTTATAATCCAGCATGCACAGGTTGAGGAATTAAATAGAGCAATTAGTAGAGAATTGGATTATTTGACATTCACTATTGTGAACACAATATAGGGGAGGGTCAGCGCAATATTTTACCAAAATGGTCATTTTGTAAAAGTTGCACCAAAACGACCCGATTTTAGTGCATGGGCACAGCTTTTTTAGGACTACACCACTGGATATAATGTACTGATAGTTTGGTTCTATCATATTTGCCTATCCCTCCATGTTATATTATCCCGGCTATTACGTGTATCAAAATATTGGTCCTAATTAATTTATTTCTTATGTATATAATGGATAATAACCCATATTTATTTATTTATTTTATTTATTGGTACACGAACAGAGGGACCCAAAGGGCCACTAATGCTGTTCGGACAGAACACAATAAAAACTAAAGAAAAACAAAACAAAATAAACCGTCTGATGTGAGGCGACGAGCCAGGCAAAAGTAAAACAGAAAAGTTGTGTTCAAAATATAAACTATATGACTATATATGAATATTAACTAATACATAATAGATGGATTAGTAACAACAAGGTAATCAGATAAATATTTGTATTTAGATCTAGGTACCAGATAGATACTAGTTTTTAAATGAGGATGTCACAGAAGGAGTAATAATAGAGCAATCAGATATCTATTTATATGTGAGAAAGTTTGATAGGCTGGCTTCCGCTACGAGAGATTTAAACCTACTGAGAGTAGTTGAACTGACAATATCGCTAGGCAATTGGTTCCATATATTAATAATACGATTAGTATAGAAAAATTTGGTAACATCAACTCTATTAAAGACAGATTTTAGCTTGAACTGGTGACCCCTAGTTGAATGATACATGGAGAACTGAAAACTATGTTTTAAGTCGGAATCAATAAAACCGTTCAAAAAGCTGTAGCACAAACAAAGATCACTGATGAGTCTTCGGTGTTCAAGTGATGGGAGATTGAGAGTTTTGAGTCTCACCGCATACGGAAGGTTCTTGAGAGCCGGGATCGCCTTGGTAAATCTTTTTTGAATTCTTTCGATATCGTCAATAAGATATCGGTGATGAGGATTCCACACCTGCGAGCAATACTCCAGAAGAGGTCGAACATATGTGCAAAAAGCTTGCTTAAGTAAATCTGGATCTTTAGATGTAAATGATTTAATGATGAGACGCGATCTCACAGACGCAACATGAACGATATTTGCCACGTGATATTTGAAACTCAGGCTAGCATCCACAATTACTCCTAGGTCTCTGATATGATCAACGTTCTTTAGTTGGTAAGAGTCAATGGTGTAGATGGGAGATTTAAGTTTTGCACCTGCGGGACCAAAAATAGAGAGAACAAGACATTTTTCCAGTGCCAAGTTCAACTGCCAGTCTTTGCTCCATACCAGCAAGTGGTCAATTGCCTTCTGTAAGTTGTTGGCATTAGGCTGGACAGGTGCATATAGTTTGATGTCATCGGCAAATAGTTTGACTGAGATCGATCCCAACTCCACACTATCTGTAACATCGTTAATATAGATCAGGAACAGAGTTGGACCGAGAACACTGCCTTGCGGAACCCCGCTTGTAACAGCTCTTGGCTCAGACAGGCTACGGTCTATCTGAACCATCTGGCGGCGATCCTTTAAAAAGTCAGTGATCCATGCCAATAGATCTCCAGCTATTCCATAAGCTTCCAACTTTCTTTTTAATTTGAAATGAGAAATGGAATCAAAGGCTTTTTGAAAATCAAAATAAATTATATCCGTGCGTCTGCGTTTCTCCATTGACAATGACCAGTCAGATACACATTCAAGTAGATTAGTACAGGTTGACCTTGACTGTAAAAATCCATGTTGGTGTCGAGAGATGAGATTGTGTTCAATTAAATAGTGTTGCATGGTTTTATTAATTATTTTCTCCATAATGCGACAACAGGTACAAGTAAGAGAAATGGGTCGGTAATTAGAAGGATTGCTGGTGGGACCTTTTTTATGGATGGGTTGAATAAATGCTGTTTTCCACTCTTTTGGTAGTATTTTAGATTTTAAAGACGTGTGGAAAATATGACAAAGAGGCGTTGCTAGACTGGAAGCGCATTTCTTCAAAAGTAGGTTCGGAATGCCATCTGGACCAAGAGAACATATACAAAGCATGACTGGCATTATAAACATTGTAATTAAATTGCATTGCAGTGGTAATAAAAAAAGTGATACTCAAGTTATCGATTGCCTGGTGTTTCAATTTCGAGACTCAGCTATCGAAGCTTTCTTGCTTTCATCTATTATCCAGCATAGCTTTGTCGGCACGTGTTTGAAACAGAAGAAAGCGCAAGCTCGTATTTGATTTCATCTCAAGAGTTTCTTAAACGTGTCTCAGAAACATGGTGCAATAATGCTAAAAACTAAAAAAATACATGAGCAGTTAGAAAATAAAATATTTTCACAGGTTGACATTTTCCAGCAATATAATCTTAGTAAATCACAGAGTTGTATAAAAAATAAGCTAAATGCCACTATAGAACTGGTCACTCCCTATCTTGTACATCAGAAGACGTTGACAGAATATTTTAGACCAAAGTTATGCATCTTTCACTGCCTCATTGACATTTTATAAATACAATTTGTTTTGACATAGTATCTTGTTAATATTTTTTTCATACTTAGGATTTAATAGACATTGGATATAACGTGCCCATTTCTCTGATCCCTTGAAATATTTTATAAAAGAGCTATACGTGTACCAGTATTCTTAACTAAATAAAGTTTATTAAATGAATGCATTCATAATGAACTGAAAGATTGAGGTTTGCTTGGTTGAAATAAATAAAAATCAACAACTGTTTTTAAGTTTTCCACTCATTACTAATCAGTTGTTTCAAAAATAACTGAAAATAAAAATTCAGCTTAAACTTAAAATTTTACGAGATTTTCCCAGTAGACCAAAAACATAATTTTCTTTCCTGAAGGCTGTTTGCTCTATCGAGAGTCTAATAGGTTTGAAATAATTAACATATTTTTTAGAGTGTCTGGAGGCTTTCTTCATGTCAAACTAAGAAATAGACTTTATTATTTACAAGCTCCAGTGAACTAGATAAATTAAGGAACGAGTTATTTGCATGCAGCAAATTTTATTTAAATTTTTTTTGCTTATTTTAAAATGATTAATAAGAACATTCTTTGATGCATTGTCTGCTCCTAAGGTGATTAAATGTGCCATAGGAAGTACTTATTTTGATATTTAGTCATTAAATAATGAACCTATCATTGTTTATTTTCAATTGATCATGCTTTTATTGAAAATTTATTTTTGGTCAAAAGCATTTGTTGTTTTACTTACAGCCTCAAGCAATACTTTGAATTCTGTCAGCAGTAAAGCAGATGAAAATGTGTCTAACATGCAGTCTCAAACAAAACGGAAACTTTTCAGTACTCTCACAAAAAGGGATGAATTGAGGCAGCAGAAAAAACGTGCCAAGCAAGAAGACCCTGATCAAAATCTTGACACGACTGATTATTTACTCTCCAAGTCATGCAATAGTACCATTAAAAGTCTTAATGTTAGATCATCTTCAGCTGAAAATAATACTTTGAATGTACAAAAAACTTTAAAGGGATCCATAGCAACCACTAAATCTTGTACTGTTACAAAATCTTGTCTAGCAACTTTGGCAGTTAAAAGGCCAGCTTCAGCACATCAGAAAGTCATTCTGCCAAAAATTGCCAGAACCCATGATGCAACATCTTTTGTTGCTGGACCAAACTATGATGCAACTAATTCTGCCTCGGTCAGTCAATTTCTTCTTTTGTCTCCAGGATCTTCAAGTCAATTATCATCCACCATCGCACCCGTTGTGTTTGCCCTCCTGCCGCAGCAAACCACTCTCGCTAAAAATCAAGTTACTCCAGCTACAAAACAGCAGCACGAGTTGCTGATTGCTAAGCAGAATGAAAAAAATATTAACAACTTGGTTGATGATATTAAACAAGATTGTGGAAAGCTTAACAATCAGTCAAATTCTTCAAAATGTATCGTTCATTTAAGCCAGTCTATTGAAAAAGCACCACTTTCATTGGCATCATCTTCATCATCTTCATTGGTAATATCATCTCAATGTTCAAACAAGGATACTCACAAAACCTCTTTTCTGCTACCTAAGAATACTGGGAGACAACTTCTTCCTGGCAGGGCTTCAACCCACAATAACCTTCCAATGTCTGACGATAATTTTCCTGGTCCTCATGATTTCCATAAAGTTTTCAATCATTCTAAGTTTATTGAGTCTATATTAAATGATGTGGCAAATAATCCTTTTGGCTTGGCCAAAGATCAGTCTTGTGCTGGTCAAAATCCAATTACTAGTGAACCCGTTTTTCATGCTCCTGCAGTTTCAGCCGTTGTTTGCAAGCCAGCTGCAAAATCTAAAAATGTTTCTACTACAAAGAACAAATTGTCAAATCAAACAGTTTCTATGCTTCTCAGTCGCCAAAATTCTAAAAACGGAGAGTCGTTAAATTCTCAGCTAAAGTTGGTTTCCGATCGCCGTCCCGTTTCTCAAATTTTACAAGATAAGCGAGAAAAATACAATTCAGAGTTGGTCAAACTTGTTGGAAAGTTGCCTCAAAACACTACTCAAATTATTCAATTACCAGCCTTAAGTCAACTTCAAAATGTAGATCTGCTTGGTCAAATCAACTCAGGTACTTCAATTCTTCAACATGGAAGCTGCGACCAATCGACCATTAACAATTTGTGTTTTTCCTTACCTAGCAACGATGACGAAAGTTTTAAGAAATCTCAACCAGGCAGTGTTGCAGCACCTATTTCCTATTATTTTAAATTACCTACATGTAACCTTACGGACAGGAAAACTAAAGGAAGCCAAGATTCTCAAAACATTGAAATCGAACAAATTGTTGATGACACTTCGTCTGTTACGGAAGTTTTAAACTCGGCTCTCTCACGAAAAGAAAGTTGCATAACTGAAGTTATAGTTGAGTCAGGAAATAATGAAGCTAAAGGAATGACTACTAACTCTCCTAGTTCTTCATCTTCAGTATTAACACCTGCTTTAAAATCCGGGAAGTCTCAACTCCTTCAGTTGCTTAACGAACCGATTATCCATCCTGATGGATCTGTTGTTTTCCAGAAGAACTGTGATCCTTCTGAAATTCTCTCGTGGTTTGAATCCCAAGGGTCTGCTACGGTTGGATGCCAGAAAAATTTCAATAAACAGCAATTGCAAATCCTGAATGACACTAATAAGAACACACAAGTTTCCATGCTTAATAATCCTAGAAAGCATTCCATTAACAATCGAGCTCTTTGTTCCCCGATTAGCTTTATTAGTGATAAAAGCAGGGATGAAGTGTTTATGCCATACATTGACAATTTTGTAGAAAACTTCACATTTCAACAACTCAGTGAAGCTTTTAAATCTAAAACGTCGAAATCTGACTTTTTAAGTTTGCTTCAGAAATCTGGTAAACAGCATATCAGTAGTTTTTCTACGTCTCTTTCAAAGCAACAGCAAGATGGCCGACCCATTTCAGCTTCTGTCGTGCAAACCTTACCTTCCAACATCAACGACAGTTCAAAAATAGCTTCCAGGTTTAGCCGTCCAAGCACCGTGACATCTTTGGCAGTGGATGACTCAGATAGAGTATTTGAGACAGGAGCGTCTAAAGATACTGATAGTTTTACACCTGTGCAAATGATTGAAAAACTAACTCCTGGAACCACAGGTGTTAAACATCCCCAGCCATTAATTGGATCTGCTTTTTTAAGTGATAAGATGAGTAATGAGTCTTCTGAAACTTCCAAACTGTTGGATTTCAACTGGAATGCTTTTGTTCCAACTGATCAAGTTAAAAAACCAAGCATCGGAGGTTTTGTTCCTTATAGTAGTACTGGTGCGACTCACTCTTCCGAATCTCAAGTCAGACACAAGCCTGTTGAACCGAGAGAAAAGGATTCTTTTATGATATCAGAAGATAGTTTAAACATGTTTTTATCAACTTTTCGTCAAAGACACAGTTCTGCACATGAGATCTCCACAAGGTCCAGTGGAGATCCCTGGATGTCAAACGGCATTCTGCCAAATGAGAGTTCTGCTAGAGTTGAAGCAGAAATGGAAGCCGCATTCCAGCAGGTCCACATCGAAAATTTGACAAATCATTCTTTACGTTGTCATTCAGAACCTTCTAAATATCGTATTCCATCCTTGTTCTCTTTAGAAAATGAGCTCTTGATGGAAAGTGACGTCGGCATGGAAATGGGAGACGATAGAAAGATAGATAATTTACCAGCTAGAGATGAAACGCTTGTAGACATGACTTCTAATAATGATCTTGATGTACTTTTTGAAGAAGGCTATGATGATAGTGTGGTAAATTTTGGCAATGATGGTTATTTTTGGAATGGTTCTGGAGGCATAAGCGACCATCTTATCTGTGGTTTGTCACCACCAAAAGTGGTCCCAGCAAAATCTCACCATCAGCTGTTGACGTTTTTAGATTCTCAAAAAGAAATGTCATTTTTGGCTGACAATGGGGACAGGTTGGAAGGTGTCGAAACATTGAACAGTGACAATGAAGAATCCATTTAAAATTTTATGATTTGCTGGTTTATACTGATTTTTGTTTTTTGTGTTCATTGGACTTGTCAATTCAACTGCATTGTTAGAGTTCATTGTGTCAATCTTTTAGAGACTTGGCTAGTTGCATTGTTTTTGGTCATTCAAGTATTTTGAATTTTTGACAAAGATCAATTTCTGTGATTTCATATTTTTCAATTATGTTTTTTGTTGTTTTCTATCTGCCAACGTTCCTCGTTACAGTGGCTTTTAAGTCAACTCTCATTGGAAAATGGTGAATTTGGATGATAATAATTGTAAGAATATTGAAATTTAGGGGCAGTCCATAACGTGCGTCACGCTCCAGGGGGGGGGTTGTCAAGACCGAGACATTGACTTTATAACCAAGTCAAGACAATTGATTTTTATTCCATGACCGAGACATTGACTTTATATACCAAAACGACAATTGCTTTTTTGCCCAAGACGAGACATCATCAAGGCAAGACATCGAGTTAATAAAAAAAAAATTTATAACAAAATTTAAACACAGAAAGTTGAAACAGATTTTAATTATTACATTTTTAAAATATTAATGTTTCAGGCTGTATGTCACACATTTGGCTACAATGAGGTCTCATAACCCCCTCTGAGAAAAAATATTTAAACGGGTTCAGTTGTAGCCAGGGGCGGCGATTCATTTTAAATATTAGGAGGTGACCATTTTTCTGCCTTTTCTCCATCTTTTATGGGGTTATTTTGAAGTTTGTATTGCCAGGTGAGTTTCAGATCATTTTTTAAGTAAAAAACCACAATGCTTCTCGTAGGTTGTAGTGTGCGGGTGATTATGTTGCTATTGTCGTCCCAGTAGCGACTTGTCGAGGGTTGTACGAGCAGGGCCGTCGAGAGGGGGGCAAATGCACAGGGGCCCAGAGCAGTGCAAAGGGCCCGGACCATGGCATCAGAGTTAAAAAAAAGAAAAGTATTTTTTGATGAAATTTCTGAAACAACGGGCAACAAATCTATGCTATAGTAGCCCACGTCACTCACTCACTGATTCTGTCACGCTTACGTAATTAGTCGTACTGACAATATCGATGTGCACGTATGAATTTATTGCCCGCAGGCGTGTAATAAAAGTTATTATGCAATTGTACCTATATACACTTTCGGTCCTAGAGATCAAAAGAAGTGGTGCTGCAATCGAAAAATATTATATAATGAGATTTTAAAAAATCTCAGAAACAAGGATCACTTTTCAACGATGGCCGTTAATTCACAAGAAATGTCGTGTTAACAATTTTGCATAATGCGGCGGCCGCGGTGGTCAGTATACTCGATCAGCAGTTGCTAAAATTAGTGCGCGCAGGCGTGTAATAAAAGTTATTAAGCAATTTTACACTGTCAGTCCTAAAAATCAAAAGAGGTGGTGCATAGTTACTATGCAGGAACCTTGCATAGTTACTATGCAGGAACCTTGCATAGTTACTATGCAGGAACCTTGCATAGTTACTATGCAGGAACCTTGCATAGTTACTATGCAGGAACCTTGCATAGTTACTATGCAGGAACCTTGCATAGTTACTATGCAGGAACCTTGCATAGTTACTATGCAGGAACCTTGCATAGTTACTATGCAGGAACCTTGCATAGTTACTATGCAGGAACCTTGCATAGTTACTATGCAGGAACCTTGCATAGTTACTATGCAGGAACCTTGCATAGTTACTATGCAGGAACCTTGCATAGTTACTATGCAGGAACCTTGCATAGTTACTATGCAGGAACCTTGCATAGTTACTATGCAGGAACCTTGCATAGTTACAATGCAGGGTTCCATGGGTGACGGTAAAATCGAAACATAATTTATGAAATTTAAACAAATTCGTCATTTATGACGGGCTATCTCTAGTTGATAATAATGAAACGATCAAATTTAAAGTTGATGTTTTTTACAGACTTGTTGATTGCGTTTATTGGTGGATTAACAGAGATTTTCTATAGCCCAATTTATCAGCAATACATTCAGTTTTCTGTGGTTATTTTTTGAACTTTCAGATTCACAAATTGAACAAATGTGGAGAGCTTTTGGTACAGAATACGAAAATGATGTTTCCTTGGAAATAATTGATGAAATGATCGAAGCACCTAAAAGTAATTTACAAATCAAATTTTGGAAATGATTTCATTCTGATTCATCTGTCTTAAAACCACTGGATTTACTAAACAAATTTCGGGAAAACCAAAGTAGAATGCCTTTTCCAAAATGTACCTGTGACTGTTGCAAAGGCTGAATGCAAATTGAAACAAATAAAAAGTGTACAACGATCAGTAATGGGACAGGAAAGACTTTGTGATTTAGCGTTATTACAATTGAAAGTGATCTAGCTATAGGCTATAGGTCTATTAAAATAAATTGGATAAAATCATTGACAATTTTGCATTAAGAAAATCAAGAAAAATATCACTTTGAAAATTCGGAAAAATTGGTCATTGTGCGAAAAATTAAACTGATAATTTTTTTCATAATTTCTTTAATAAACGTGTTTTTCATAAATGCAAACGTATTTTAATATTTTAAATCCTGAATTTGAAAATCATAAAATTAAAATTCCAATAAGTAATACATTTATTATTTAAAAAATCCATTATCAATTAACAGTTTTTATAAAATTAAAGAAAATTATATGAAAAATTTACCGCCAGTTGCCAATCAGTGAATGGGTACCCACATAGCACACGACGTCGCGCCGACAATCGGCTGAGATCTGGCAATTCGTCGTAAAGGTGACGATAAATCGCCGCAATCGGCCCGATTGTGTTTTAGTGTCGTTTCATGGTTTCCGTCGTTTACGACGGATAACCAGCATCATTGCGCTATCGTTTACGACACTCTGCCGTCATCGTTTTTGACTCGGTAAACGGCGCCTTGTCGACAATCGGCTTTAGACTGGCAAGTAGTCGTTACGGCAAACGATGAATTACCGTAACTAAGCCGATAAATCTAAATCGTCGTAGACGACGCTTTGCCGATAACATTATTTATGATTATTTATACATTTAATATTATAATAAATATATATTAATTCGTTAACGAAAAAGCGCAAACTTATTTGATTGATTAAGGAAAAGTTGTACATTAAGCATATATAAATAATTAATAAATTTTTTTGTCTCTCTTAATTCTTTTAGGTCTTTGTTATTTTTGAAAAGCGCGCGGGGACATTTTGCTTTTTATCTTGTGGATTTTGTTTTATTTTCTAATATATTATATATTGTTATTTTATGCATTATATAATAATAAGTTTTAAATTGGTTTCATTTTTGACAATATAATAGAAATTTTTTATCAGAACATTTTCTGATATATAGTAGATTGATGGTTGGATATATTTCCAATTTCCATTAATTAATAAATTTATTAATTCACTAATTTCTGCTACCTACTAAAGCTAATTATTCTCTGTAATAACAAGTGAGTTTCCTATTTCAATTGTTTTTTATTGATTGATTAATCATTAATAAATGTTACCTTTCCTCTCCTTTATTTAATTTTGGCACAGAACACCAGCTTGCTATTCGACAATTCAAATAATTTTGACAATTCACGAGGACACCATATAATTATAATTAATAGGAGAAACACTGCCATTTATTCAAACCGTGGTTTTGGATCATTGCAATGTACAGGTACATAATATAAATTTGTATACAATAATGTTTGAATGTAATTGTACACACTTGCACATAATAATGAATGTATAATTCTGTAAATGGAATTAATCATTGTATTTATCAGCTGCTGAGAGGGAAATTTTAATATCTTTGGATATTGTTAAACAACAATTACAAAAACAAGATGAGCAAATCCAGCAACTAATGGAGGTGACAAATCATATTTTGCAAAACACTCACAGTGGCCATGTAACAGAACTGTCACAATTGCCTGAGAATGTTGTTTTCCCATTGAAAGATGAAGCTGGCTTAACTGATTTAGAAGATAGACTAAATAACGATAAAGATCTTAAAAAAATTTTGGTAAAATATTTGTTTATTGTTTAATTCTGTTTCCTTAAATTTGGTTTATCTTATATTTTAAAATATCTTTGATAATGTACAATGTATTTTGTTAACCTGTATTATTTTTGGGAGTAAAAATCTGTTATGGGGTAAAACAAACACAATGCATTTGTGCCAGATTAACCACCTGTCATTGAAAGGAGGAACCACTGTGAAAGAGACGGTATGGAGAATCTTGGGTTATCTTTTCAGTACACTTTTGGCCAGACAGATAAGTTGGACTGGCATCAATGATAAACTTTCATTCAAACAGACAACGTTGAAAAATGTTTTATTCTGTAAGTTCTTTAAAAAATCAGTTGCTAAATTTTTTTTATTATTTTGAACAAAATATTGTCAAATGTCTAAATAATTTCTTAATATTTTTAAATTTTATCGCTCCCATATTCCATACAAGTTCATCAATTGTAACATTCTCTTTTTCATACATTTTTTGATTAATATGGATAATTTATGTTTTAAGGTGCAGTGCAGAAAAACTCTTTTACAAAAGCAGAAATAGAAAGTTTTATTAAAAGATGGTTTCAACTGGCAGGAGACATAGATGGCGGTAGAAAAGCAAGGGAAGTTAAAAAAACTGAAACTCGACCATAAATTTTGCGTGTTCAGAATATATATGTATATGATGATATATATGTATATGATGATATATATGTATATGATGATATATATGTATATGATATATATATATATATATATATATATATATATATATATATATATATATATATATATATATATATATATATATATATATATATATATATATATATATATATATATATATATATATATATATATATATATATGCGCAATTTGATTTTAACTACAATACTTCTGTAATTTAGATTTGTTTATCATTATTATTTTTTTTACTAATTCATTTTAGCTTTTGTTATTATTTCTCTGTGTGTGTGAGAGTGTATGTTTTTAATTTATTAATTGGACAGTTTCAGAATATATATATATATATATATATATTATATTGTATATCTCTATATATAATATATATATTATATTGTGTATATATATATATATATATATATATTCAGCATTTTTATTCATGTATAAAAACATTTATTGTGGAAATAAAAATAATGAAATCATTTATGTCGTTTGTTTTGACTAATGCATTTAGTATATATTATATAGGTTAAATTGATATAACGGCGGAAGATCGGCAAGATTTTGGCAAACGACTCCGGCAAACGATTCCTGGCCGACACTTAGCCAAGGAACTATTGTTTAATCGGCCCGACGTCGTCGCCGGAATCATGCCGGAATCGTTTTCATCGTGTTACGATATCCGACCGATTGTGGTCCGGTGTCGTTGTGCTATGTGGGTAAGAACATTTACCTTTTTTAGGCACTACCGTCTGGCTCTAAGGAGGGCCCGCAATGGTCTCTCCACGGCCCTGGGTACTAGTCAGTCCCACCAGTGCGCCACTTGATAATTCGCTCGACGGACGATGCGTCATAGCCGAAAAGTTGTTGTTACTCATGACAACGACAACAGCAAGTAGTTCTGAAAACCGCAAGCTGTGGAAGGGGTCCGTCTTTGGGGTGTTCTCGAGGATATTTTAAAAACTTCTTCAGCGACGTCGGTAGGTAGTGTTTGAACGACGTAGGCGTACATTGTTCGCTATCGGAGATCCGTCGTGAATGAAAAACGGCCTCGATTTGGTCAAACCACACTCGAGGATTTTTGACGGAGAATGTCGGAAGGCTGATGTGATACATCTCTGGCTGTGTTGAATCATTGTTATCCATATCAGAAGAAAATAAACGTGCGCTTAGTCGAGGGTCACCAATTTTAGGAACCGAAATGTTTGTTATTGTAATATTATTACGACGTGAATTAACAACACAAGCTTTATACCCTGACAGGCAGCCAGCCGACACTTGTTAGTTACGAAAACGATGGTCATAAAAATGTCCATTGCATCCTGTGGCGCGGTCAGGCGCGGATGACACATGCGTTGCAGGATGTATTTATAAATGCGTCACGGTCACCACAGTTCCTTTGGTTTCTTGCCGGGAGAACGCAGGGTGGACAGCTGCCGTTCAGTGAGTTGAATTCACTATCCGCCGGCGTTGCCTGCCACTTCCGTTCGTTCCCCTCGACTGTCATAGCTATAAAGGATCACCACGCCAGTCGAAGGTATTAAGAGCTTTCACCCTGTGAGGGTGGATGTGGAGGACCATTGATTCAGGGTCCAGGTCGGTCGGGTTGCCTCCCTGTTTTACAATGACTGATCCTAAGATCAACCAGAGTGACCACAGGAACCTTCGAAATTGAATACTCTGGAACGCTCGCTTTTTATTATTTTACTATAATTATAATTTATTTATATGTCATAATCTGTATATTTCACTATATCATTGCTATAATTGCCGAAGCAAATACATAGCTGTTATTAATTTTTTTTTTTTTTTTATAATAGTTTATAGTCCTTTACACCAATTGTTTTAAGACTGAAAAGGCTGTATGTAGGAAGCACCTAAGTACTTCCTGTCGTGGATCATGATTTAATCCTCTTAACTGTTCCCTCCTCCTTTCTCTAGGCTTGGGACTGGGACTGGCTTGCATGTTGTTGTTTATTTAAGTCCTTGTCACTATTTTTTATTATAGTTTATAGTCCTTTACACCAATTGTTTTAAGACTGAAAAGGCTGTATGTAGGAAGCACCTAAGTACTTCCTGTCGTGGATCATGATTTAATCCTCTTAACTGTTCCCTCCTCCTTTCTCTAGGCTTGGGACTGGGACTGGCTTGCATGTTGTTGTTTATTTAAGTCCTTGTCACTATTTTTTATTATAGTTTATAGTCCTTTACACCAGGTGTTTTACGTCTGAAATGGCTGTATGTATGAAGCACACAAGTACTTCCTGTCGTGGATCATAATTTGATCTTTTTAACTTTTCCTCCTTTTTCCAGGCTTAGGACTGACTTGCAAAAGCAAGGCGGATTTCTGTTGTCACTATTTTTTTTTATAATAGTTTATAGTCCTTTACACCAAGTGTTTTAAGACTGAAACGGTTGTGTCAGAAGCACCTAAGTACTTCCAGTCGTGGATCATAATTTGATCCTTTTCACTTTCCCCTCCTCCTTTCTCCAGGCTTGGGACTGGCTTGCAAAAGCAAGGTGGAGTTGATTGTCACTATTTCAGCGAGGCGGAGTTATATAGCTGTCAATTTTTAATTAGGTTATATATGTCACTAAGTTTTGAATCCGTAATGGTGGTGTTTTTTGCAAAAAGCATTTCCTTGATAGATTGTATACTTCGTTGGCTGAAATTTTTTTTACATTCAGTAGATGGCAGTTGGAAAAAAAATTAGACAATAGATATTATTTAAAATTTAACGAGGTAAAGTTTGCCATCTAGCAAAAAAGACTAAAGAGTAGAAAATAATGTATTTAATTCTACTTTAAGATATTGTCAGGTTCACTGTGCGCAGTTATGGGAAGTAGTTAACTACTTTTAACTACTTTAGTAGTTAACTACTAGTTTAACTACATGGGAGTAGTTAAGGCAAAAAGTTTAACTACCCGAAAGTAACCGGTAGTTAATGAATAGTTTAACTACTTTTTAGAGTAGTTAACTACAATTAGTTTAACTACCTAAAAGTAGTTAAAGTCTAAAAAAAATTAAATCAGCCTGTATTATATTTTACGCAAAGATCTGGCTTCAAATGACTCAACAACAAACTCACTGCTCATGTATCCTCATCTAACAAGAGTTTTTCTCAAGTTTAATACAAGTCTAACAAGCAGTGTTGCTGTTGAGAGACTGTTCAGTTGGGCAGGTCAAATATTAGTGCCAAGACGGTGCAAAGTGTCTGACAGTAGGTTTGAAAAGCTTGTTTTCCTGCGTCATGCACTCAAAAGATAATCATCTACAGGTAATAAGACGATGTTTGACACCGTCTGAAGTAGATTGATTGACTGGATATTTAACTTATAAAATATGTGTCTTTTCATTAATAAATTAAAAAAACAATTTGTCATGGCTTTATTTAATAAATTAGATGGTGAACATAATTAATGGTGATCATGTGAGACCTAATACAGCAATGCAATGTATTAGTGTACAAGTTTATAGAAAAAAGTAGTTAACTACTTTACAGTATTTAACTACTTTAGTTAAACTACCTCTGACAAAAAGTAGTTAACTACTTTACAGTATTTAACTACTTTAGTTAAACTACCTCTGACAAAAAGTAGTTAACTACATAGTTTAACTACTAAAAAGTAAATGTAACTACAGAAAAGTTTAACTACTTGAAAGTAGTTTGTTGCCCATCACTGCGTATGCGTTGAAACATAGATATAGGTTAGATGAGTTGGTAGAGCGTTAGCCTTGAGTGTGAGAGCTTCACGGTTCGACTCCTACTCACTGTCTAGTAGCCAGTGTTGTTTCAGTTAGGGTTTTTCAATTAGAGTATCAGTTAAAGTTAGCCAATTTAATATTTTTCAGTTAGTATTACAGTTAAAGTTAATTGTTTTCATTTTTTCCAGTTAATATTAGAGTTAAAATTTATTTCAGTTACTATTACGGTTAGTATAACAGTTATTAATATAACCCAGTACAGATATTACTAAGCAAACGCTGTCCTCAGTTTCACTTCTTGTGCATCTGAATTCCATTCTTTTTTTGCTAATAAAAGCAGACAAAGTAGTCTGTGCGCTATTCTGGTTAACCGTGTTTCCTATATTATTTTCGATTAGTTCGCGCTTGGGCGCTTGCCCTTTAGCTATTTGCGATTTGTCTCCAAAACCTCAAGTTCTTTTGCCACTTCCTTATGTCTATGACTTAGTTAGATGAGTTACTTTTCAACAGAGCTCCGCAAGTTTCGACCACGTTGCACCGGCTTTTATCAGTAGAGGGTTCGTAACTTAATAACGCCAAACTCCATTTTCTTGTTTTCGGCCAGAATTTATTTTTAACATTGTTTATACGTCATTAAATGGAAATAAAGCGATGAAAAAGAAAATCATAGTAGAGATAAAAGACACGAGTGGGTTGGGTTACCAAATATAAACAAAGAAATAAAATTTTGGCGCATTTCAGTATATTGGATTTTCCGAAAACATTTTTTTTCAGTTTGTATTACAGTTACTACTTTTTTTACTATTAGTATTACAATTAAAGTTAACATTATTTTTCAGTTAAAGTTTCAGTTAGTACTTAACTTAAATTTCTTTTTTCAGTTATTAGACCAAATTCAGTTAAAGTTACGCTTAACTGAAACAACACTGCTAGTAGCCCATGTCAACGGAAAACTTAGCGGGTAAAATCGTTCTCTCCGTGGGGCATGTAAAAGAACAGCGCCTTTGAACAAAGCGGAAAAGGCGCTCAATAAATTATCAAAAATTTACAAATAAATATACACCATTGATATTATCACTGTAACATGTAGCCCCTGTAACATTGAGCCCCAGTTAAACAGATATGTTTTAAGTCAAAGCGGAAAACTGTAAGAGAAGTAGAGTTAGTAAGAGAAGCAGGAAGAGAGTTCCAGAGATAGGGACCAGAGTAGGAGAAAGAGCGTTTAGCAAAAGAGTGCTTAATTGTCAAGATGCGAGAGTGATTACGAGAAGAAGAACGAAGACCAGACTTAGAAGGGATTTGTATTAAGGTAGTTAAGTAGAGAGGAGAAGGACAATTTTTTATTTTATACATTAGTAAGCAGATTTTAAAAATCTAAGAGGAATATCTAAGAGGAAGCCAGTGAAGAACAACAAGAGATGGAGAAATGTGAGATAGGGACCAGAGTAGGAAAAAGAGCGTTTAGTAAAAGAGTGCTTAATTGTGAAGATGCGAGAGTGATTACGAGAAAAAGAACGAAGACCAGAAGTAAGAAGTGCGAGAAACTAAGCGCGCAGCTGAGTTGAAGGCTTTAGAGAGAGGGTAAAGGGTAGTATCAGGGAGACCATAATATAGTGAGTTGCAGTAGTCAATTCGAGACAGAATAAGAGAAGAGACTAGACGTTGCAGAGAAGGGTAATCCAGAAGTGGACGAAGCTGCTTAATGCGGCGAAGATGAAAGTAGCAAGATTTAGCAACAGATGTAATTTGAGGGGTTAGAGACAAGTTAGAGTCAAAAAGAAGGCCTAAGCTACGAATCAAAAGAAAGGGAGAAATGGAAAAAGAAAATGGTGGTGGTAAAACCAAAGAAGAGGAGTAAGAGATGTAGAAGACTTATTGAAATAGATTAACTCAAACTTATCAGGGTTAAGTTTGAGACACATAGAAAAATTCTAGGAGATAATAGATTGAAGACAGGCAGTTAATTTATTAAGAAAAGACTCAAGAGAAGAGTTAGAAAAAGTAGAATATACACAAGAGTCATCGGCATACATTTGACTATTGAGAGAGTGAGAAGATGTAATATAAGGAAGTTCAGAAGTATAGAGAATAAACAGCAAAACACCAAGAATAGAGCCTTGAGGAACACCATAATTTAAAGATACAGGAGTAGATTTAGAAAATTCAATAGATACATAGGAAAATCCGGAAAATCTACCAGATAGATAAGATTTAATCCACAGGAGTGCTTCACTGGTTATATTAAAAGATTTATCAAGTACATCCAACAACAGTGAGTGATCAACTGTATCAAATGCAGATGAAAAATCAAGACAAAGAAGAAGGGCAGAGAGGCTAGAGTCAGAAGAAACAATGAGGTCATTATGAAGCTTAAGTAGAGCAGTTTCAGTAGAGTGGCCAGGTCTGAAGCCAGATTGAGAAGAAGGAAGAAGTGAGAAAGCAGTTAAATAAGCACTTATTTGCTCATACACAACTCTTTCTATAATTTTAGAGATGAAGGATAGGTTAGAGACAGGCCTATAGCTAGATAGAGAAGAAAAATCAAGAGAGGCACTTTTAATAGTAGGGATGATAAAGGAGGACTTAAGAACAGAGGGAAACACAGATGTAGATAAAGAGAGATTAATTAAATCAAGAAAAATTGGATAAAAAACAGAAGAAAGCTCTTTAAAGACTGGAGTAGGAATGAGACCCAAAGAGCAAGTATAAGAAGACATAGAGTTAATAAGTTTAGTAAAATAGTCAAGTGTAATAGGAGAGAAAGAAGTAAAAGTTTCAGTTGAGAATTTAGAGAAAATAGGGATTTGACTATTATTAGAGGACCTAATGTTTTCAATTTTGGTTGTAAGAAAATTGTGATAGTCATCAGGAGAAAAAAAGGGAGGAGGAGATTTTTTATTGAGGAGTTTAGAAAGAGAAGACCATGACACCACGGCGCTAACCGGAAATTTGGTTATGAAACCGGCCCGTTTCATAAGCACAAAAATCGAGTCCGGTCCGTGATGAACTGGACTGGATTCAGCCAGTTTTAACGGGCACAAAACCTCAAAGCTTGGAAACTATTTCTTTTAAATAT
Organism: Erpobdella octoculata; assembly: GCA_963978895.1. NCBI lineage: Eukaryota > Metazoa > Annelida > Clitellata > Hirudinida > Erpobdellidae > Erpobdella > Erpobdella octoculata. The sequence continues at coordinate 17,093,330 of OZ022239.1, forward strand.
TGAAACGCGTATCTTATTACTTGAAAAAACCTAAATATACTGAATTTTAATGTTTTTACATTTCCAGTTATCGGGTTTTCAAGCAACCAATCCTTTTCTCCACCCTACATTTGTAAACCTGGATGACAAAACGTATTAAAAATTGGTAAAACGTTTGTAACTTTATTTTCTAAGTAGTATCTAAATACTAATTTTATATCTGTAGTATTTTCAGTTTCAAAGTGACAGTTATTCTAAGAAAAATTTAATCCTATTTTTCACCCAAGAGTCCTGGAAACCAAATTTTCAAAAAGTATTAAAACATATTTTGTAAGAATAATCTCGGTATTAACCTGACATCAACTGGTTACAGTTTTCTCATCCCAATAATAAAATCTACACGATATTCATGAATCTATTTAACGATCTAGGACTTCATCAATTTGTGTTCCAGCATACTCGTGGCGAGAGCACTCTTGACTTGATTCTTTCTACCGACCACATGTTTATTGCAAAAATAGATGTTGTTTGCCCAATAGCTACCAGCGACCACAATTTGATTGTATTCCGGACTAGCGACTCCGTCTCAACTACTGGTGCGTCTAATCAATATATCTACGATTTCAAACGAGCACGTTTTGAGGAAATGAATTACTATTTAAGTGACATCGACTGGAATCAAGTTTTTCAATACTGCTTTGATGTGGAAAGCTGTTGGTCGATCTTTAAACAACAGTTGGACATGGCTATGACATATTTTGTTCCTCTGTGTATTAAAGGATCAAGGTCAAAAAAAGAAAAAACTCCGAAAATTCTTAGAATGATTTACAAGGCCAAGTTGTGGTTTTGGAAGAGATGGAAGGCTACTGATGCTTTGAAACACAAGGTTTGCTATGTCGAGTTTTCAAAGAAATGTTCTAAATTGGCCAAGGAAGTCCAAGTTACCACTGAGAGAAAACTTATCTTGGGGGGTAACATTGGAACGTTTTACAGGTACGTCAGCAGTAAGCTATTTACTCATCCTCGTATTGGTAGCATTGATTCGGGAAATGGCAACTCTACATCTGACGCTACCGAAATTGCCAACATTTTCAATAACTATTTTGCAAGCGTGTTTACATTCGACAATGGCGTTAATCCCATGTTGGATCCTCGATCACCGAGCTCCTTGGAGGACATCTCCTTTACGCCGTCGACCGTTGTGAAAACGCTAAAATCTCTCAATAACTCATGTTCTCTTGGTCCAGATGGCATTCCGAACCTACTTTTGAAGAAATGCGCTTCCAGTCTAGCAGCGCCTCTTTGTCATATTTTCCACACGTCTTTAAAATCTAAAATACTACCAAAAGAGTGGAAAGCAGCATTTATTCAACCCATCCATAAAAAAGGTCCCTCCAGCAATCCTTCTAATTACCGACCCATTTCTCTTACTTGTACCTGTTGTCGCATTATGGAGAAAATAATTAATAAAACCATGCAACACTATTTAATTGAACACAATCTCATCTCTCGACACCAACATGGATTTTTACAGTCAAGGTCAACCAGTACCAATCTACTTGAATGTGTATCTGACTGGTCATTGTCAATGGAGAAACGCAGACGCACGGATATAATTTATTTTGATTTTCAAAAAGCCTTTGATTCCATTTCTCATTTCAAATTAAAGAGAAAGTTGGAAGCTTATGGAATAGCTGAAGATCTATTGGCATGGATCACTGACTTTTTAAAGGATCGCCGCCAGATGGTTCAGATAGACCGTAGCCTGTCTGAGCCAAGAGCTGTTACAAGCGGGGTTCCACAAGGCAGTGTTCTCGGTCCAACTCTGTTCCTGATCTATATTAACGATGTTACAGATAGTGTGGAGTTGGGATCGATCTCAGTCAAACTATTTGCCGATGACATCAAACTGTATGCACCTGTCCAGCCTAATGCCAACAACTTACAGAAGGCAATTGACCACTTGCTGGTATGGAGCAAAGACTGGCAGTTGAACTTGGCACTGGAAAAATGTCTTGTTCTCTCTATTTTTGGTCCCGCAGGTGCAAAACTTAAATCTCCCATCTACACCATTGACTCTTACCAACTAAAGAACGTTGATCATATCAGAGACCTAGGAGTGATTGTGGATGCTAGCCTGAGTTTCAAATATCACGTGGCAAATATCGTTCATGTTGCGTCTGTGAGATCGCGTCTCATCATTAAATCATTTACATCTAAAGATCCAGATTTGCTTAAGCAAGCCTTTTGCACATATGTTCGACCTCTTCTGGAGTATTGCTCGCAGGTGTGGAATCCTCATCACCGATATCTTATATCGAAAGAATTCAAAAAAGATTTACCAAAGCGATCCCGGCTCTCAAGAACCTTCCGTATGCGGTGAGACTCAAAACTCTCAATCTCCCATCACTTGAACACCGAAGACTCATCAGTGATCTTTGTTTGTGCTACAGCTTTTTGAACGGTTTTATTGATTCCGACTTAAAACATAGTTTTCAGTTCTCCATGTATCATTCCACTAGGGGTCACCAGTTTAAGCTAAAATCTGTCTTTAATAGAGTTGATGTTACCAAATTTTTCTATACTAATCGTATTATTAATATATGGAACCAATTGCCTAGCGATATTGTCAGTTCAACCACTCTCAGTAGGTTTAAATGTCTCGTAGCGGAAGCCAACCTATCAAACTTTCTCACATATAAATAGATATCTGATTGCTCTATTATTACTCCTTCTGTGACATCCTCATTTAAAAACTAGTATCTATCTGGTACCTAGATCTAAATACAAATATTTATCTGATTACCTTGTTGTTACTAATACATCTATTATGTATTAGTTAATATTCATATATAGTCATATAGTTTATATTTTGAACACAACTTTTCTGTTTTACTTTTGCCTGGCTCGTCGCCTCACATCAGACGGTTTATTTTGTTTTGTTTTTCTTTAGTTTTTATTGTGTTCTGTCCGAACAGTATTAGTGGCCCTTTTGGTCCCTCTGTTCGTGTACCAATAAATAAATAAATAAATAAATAAACTTTTACATTTTTAGTTTTAGGGGTGAGCACATATTCATTTTTTCCACCCCATATTTGAGGTCCTGGAAACCTAGTTATTAAAAATTGGTATAACGCAGTAATCTTTATTTCTTGAGTAGATACTAAATACTAATTTTGTCATCTGTAACACTTTCAGTTTTTGAGTAGCAGTTATTCTAAAAAAAACAAATAACCCTATTTTTCATCCCACATTTGACGTGCTGGAAACCAAAATTTTCAAGAAATGGTGAAACACGTATTTTATTTACTATTTAAAATAAGCACTGAAGGAGAGGGCCTGCAAAATTTGAAGTTTATTGCACATGTACCAATTATGGATGACTCCTTGGAAGCAAATAAAATTTGTATATACATATTTCACTTTTTTAGAGAGTACCACACCTACATGTAGTCAATATTTACTTCTTTATAAGCTTTCAGTCAAAAGTCTATACTATTTCCCATATTTAAATTACTGAATTTCTTTAATTGTATCACTACACACACAAATAATGAAATTTTGCATCACACCAAATAAAACTGTCAGACAAACCAAAAACTTTGACAAACAAAATGTTGCTTGATGAATGCCAAATAGAAAACTTCGAAACTCAGCTAGATTACACTTTAAGCATCGCAGTGAACTATGATCGAAGACATAAGTCCCACAACTAATCATTTAAATTTGCATTTAATATTAAAACTCCTGATTCAAAAACCAGATTTTACATGAAAAAAAATTATACAAAATTAAATCAATGTAAAACTGTGGTTTTCCGACTGATAAAATTTCTCTTACACACCACAACAACTTCTGAGTGCCTCCTATACAATCAATACAGCAATTTTTCAGGCAATAAAAATGATAGACGCACACAAAGATATGGGCAAAGAAACACATTTTGGTACAAAAAAATTAGAACCACAGGAGAACAAATTTGAATTTGTTTATATACTTTAATTGAACTAAAAAAAGTGCATTCAATTTCGACGCAGCCAGAAGTCCAAGCTTCTCTGACCCCTGCAAGGAACAACTTCATCAACATCATCATCATCATCATCACTGTCTCCAGTAAGATCAATCATAGTTACAGAAGTATTCTTTTCTCTTCGTTTTGAAATTTGCTTGCCTTCTTGTAAAGATTCTCCAAGTACTATAGTGTCTCCAGAATCAGAAGAAGATGGAGAATCTGGGACATCAAAACATGTAACACTTTCACTTGGCATAACACAACTTTTTCCTTTAGAATTCAAAGACTTCCAGCTTCCATCTTCGAAAAACTGAATCTCGTTTGAGTCTTGCACTTTAGATAAAATATCAAGAAAAAGTCCATCAATTACCAAGGTCTCAAACTTAGCAGGTTTATCGCAGATTGGACAAATCCATGTTGCCTTCTTTTCATTCATTTGAATAAATGTCTGGGCATCAAAACACTGAAGATGTTTACAGGCAGATGACCTGGCTGGAACATTCAAACGAACCTTCCCCAACGGGCAAACCAATGATATTTTCAAACAGGTTGTGGAAATTTCATTGTCCATGCTTGTTGCTAACTTTTCTTTTATTAGAGCTTTTGTAAGCTCAGCAGGACTCAAAGAATTGCTTTTGAGCTTTTTCAAAAGATCAACGCAACTGAGATGCTTTGAAAGTACGACTGTGAAGCAGCGACTGCAGCAGATATCGGGCATCCACCCAATAGTCACTGAATTAAGAGCTCCTGGTGTAAGATCACATGCGTGGGTGATGTCAATCGGCTGGGCAGGACGTTTCACTTCATTAAAACCAATGGTCGTTGTAGAGACAGGAAGCGTTATGGATTTCCCATTTACTGTAATACGAAGCATATTGGGCGTGTTGTCATCTTGGTCAATGTAAGCTATGTTCACACAAAACCTCAATACTACCTGAACTTTGTAATCGAGCATGCAGTCATTAATCAATTCCTGAGATTCGGTTATGAGTTTGCAATGTTGTGATGACAAGTGAAACTGAAAACTCATATAACTAAACGAATTAAAGATCGCTGCAGAATTACTCTTTAAAATTGATGGTTTAATTAGAACTTGAGTTTGATCATAAAATGGAAGGCTCTTAAACTTAATATTCGGACAATATTCATGCAAGTTGAGTTGGTCATGTACTGGGTAAGAGCAACTTTTGGGTGAACTATTGTTGCTCATCACATCAGATGTATCCGTAGCCAGAGTCTGAAACGATGTTGATGCTTCTTCTACTGCAGGTGATTTTCTATCAGATTTTCTTTGTGGAAAATTCCTTTTTCCATGAATTTCTGAAATTCTAAAATTAAGTGATGTCTGTACTCCATTTTCTATAAGTTCATATACCCGATCAAGCAGTTCTGATTTTCTGCCAACTGCACTCCTATTGGCAAAAGATAGGAGCGAACGTAGTTCAGCGTTTCTAAAGTTTTTGACGATGATTTTCAAATCTTCCTTTTTGCCCGATGATACTCTTCCCATTTTACTATTAGAACAAACAATTTAATGAAATTATTAAACCAATGCTTCTCCATTAATCTCCATATACATTAGACAAAAACTGAAACAACAAAAGAAAACTACTACCTTTATAATATTATCAGCAAAACATCGCTTGGAGGGAATTATCATATTATATCCGCAGATAGATGAATAATAAAAACATAGACAACTAAGTGTTCAAATTAAAGCTTAAATGTGACACCAAATATATTGTATAAATCATCCAACTACAAAATATAGGAATAGAGAATTAAACAAAATTGTCTAAAAACTTAGAAACCTCATCAAAACAAATAAAAATAATGCTAATAATAAAATAACTCTCACACAATTTTATGATCTGCTGCTTTAAATTTTTACCCGCAAAACTGCTGTAAACGGTAATTTGACGCATATTAGACAAAATGTCAATAATTTTTTCGACGTCAACTCGCTGAACCTCTTTTTGTAGAATAGCCAATACGGGCAAATCACTCAAACGTTCATCGCCACAGCGAGTTCGGATATAAGTTTTAACTCTTTTCCAGGCCCGTCGAGAGGATGAACGGGGCCCGGGCCCGGGTCAATTCTCTCTGATGGGCCTCTTAGTTGTATTATTATTATTAATATAATTATTAATATTATTATTTTATTATTATACTAGCGGGGCACCCGGCGTTGCCCGTGGTTTTTAGAGGTTTTTCTAATGTTTGTCTCTCTCGCTTCCGTTTCCTTCTTCGCTTTCCCGTTCCCGTCGCGTTCCCGGTCGCTTTCCCGCTCCCGGTCGCTTTCCCGCTTCCGGTCGCTTTCCCGCTCTCGGTCGTATTCCAGCTCCCTGTCGCTTTCCCGCTCCCGGTTGCTTTCCCGTTCTCTTACCCTTTCCCGCTCTATCTTTCGCTCTCAGTTGGCTTCCCGTTTTCGCTCATTTATGTATGTATATGTATGTATATAGTTCCCGCTCACTCACCCGCTCCGCTCATTTTGTGACGGATTTCAAATTGTTTTTCTTTATATTTGATTCCCCTTGACTCTCAAGGTTGTGTGAAAATTTCATTACGATCGGATGAATGGTGTAGCAATGCATAAAGGACATACATACAAACATTCATTTATATATATATAGATGTTCTGGAAGCCGGTCATGCATTTTTTCTAACTTGGTCCATTGCCGCTGACCACCCGGGCCAGCACTAGAAGACAAATGTGATTTTGGTACTTGATGTCGCTGTCCAAATAAACGACAAGGAAAACAAAACAGAGCTTGCTTTAACTCGCTCCATGCCAGATAATCACATGGGTTTTCTTCACCGAACTGAAACAGAAGGAGGAAATTTAATATTTTTTTGTCTTTTGGAAATATTTTTGTTTGTGGTGGGACTCCAGTGCAAACAGCTTTTTCTATCTTTTTCTCTGATATATCAAATTGGTAGAAGCTTAGTAGACCTAAGTCAAAACCTTTCACAAGGTTATTTTGATTATTGGAGCTATGAATAACTCCGGGTTTATTTTTTCACTATTTATGGCCTGCAATAATGACTCGTCTTCGTTTGCTGCTTCACAATGTTGGACTTCAACTTCTAGAGACTCCACTTGGCATTTAGACAATTGAATGACATTGGTGTTGCTGATGTCAATAAATGAGGTACCTTGTTTGAGTGGTGTTGTAGAAGAGCCTAGCGGAGCACCTGATGGAGGCGAAAAAACTCTGATAGCTTAGGCAACTTAGATGCTTTGTCTTTGTCAACTTGGGCAAGCCGCTTAACGATAAAACTCCAACTTCAACTTAAATATTAACTTCTTTATTATTAAATAAAAAATAAACTAAACGGAAAATGTAACTTCAATCCGAAAGTTCGCTTCAATACGAGATTTCACTTCAATTCGAAAGTTCGCTTCAATACGAGATTTCACTTCAACAGAAACGAGACGATCTCCTCTGCTCCAGGTCTAACTTTTTCAGAAGTTCTAACTTTTTCAAGAGTTCTTGAAGTTTCAGAGAAGACGAGGATCTCACCTCTTCCAGGTCAACTTCGAGCTTTCTAATCTGCTGTTTCAAACTGGAGTTGTTCTTCTCCAGATCCGAAGTCTTGATCTGGTCCGCCCGAAGAACGTCGGCAGTCCGCACGACGACCGAAGAAGCCGATTGACTGGTCGCCTTGTCTCCGGACACCTTTTCCGAAAGCGGTTTCAGTTCGGAAATCAACTTTTCCAGGGTCTGTATCTTTTTGTCCTTCTGAGACGAATCCTTATTGGCTTGTTTCGACTTCAGAGATATCTGATTCAATTCGTTCTCTAACACGGACTTCTTCTCGTTGAACAATTTCCTTTCCTTCTCGGAGGCCTTCAACCGTTCGGTCAACTCTCCGACTTCGCATTCCAACCGGAGAACTTTCTTCTGATGGTCAACCTTCAGTTCTTCCACGACACGGACCGAGTACTCTCTGAGACGACGCAGTTCGTTTTCCAGTTCCGCCTTGTGAGCTTTTCTCATTGCATCGAGTGCGGATTGAGTAGCAGGTGTTGAACTGGCGTCGTTACGAAATTGTCGTTTTGTACCCACCATGGAACCGTTTTTTTCCATCCTATCACCAGTAACCAATGCAGCAGTATTTGTTATCTGGAAGCAGTTTCTTGACACGTGCCCAAATTTGCCGCAGTTCCAGCATCCGCTTCTACTTGTCTTGTCGTGGACTCTATTTGAAATTGTCGTCGACTTCGAAGAACCCCCACTGCCTCTGCACTCTGCCGCAAAATGTCCGACGCGCCCACAATTGAAACAGTTTTTTGATTTCTTGTAACTTTGTTCGCTGACTCCAGAAAGACTTTCTTCTCCGTGCGCATCCAAATACTGCCTTGCGAAATCACTTAGTTCCTGAAGATTTCGTGGAGCTCGTTCTTTCAGAAACAAGGCCATTTCTTTGGAGCAGCCATTCACATATTGCTCCATCACCAGAAGCATTGACAAACCCTCGTAGCTTTCTTCGGCTTCTGACAGCTCAACCCACCGCTGCAAGTAGCTCTGCAAACGAACTAAAAAAGAGTCGGGAGCCTCGTTCTTTTCGGGTCTCGCAGTTCTAAATTTTTTTATGAATCCGTCTTCTGTTAATTCATAGCGTCGTAACAGAGCTTTTTTTAAAACGTCGTAATTTCCAGCCTGGTCGGACGGCAACCTGGAATAAACTTCCAAAGCCTTTCCTTTCAGCAGGGATGACAAGAATATAGCCCATTCTGATTTTCTCCAGGATTGAATTTCAGCCACTCTTTCAAACCGAGACAAATACGCGTCCATGTCATCTTTCTCATCCTCAAAACATGGTAACTTGGGTCCTGATGCCACATGAGTTAGACCGACGGAACTTGTCTGGTTGAGGCTGTTTTTCTTGATTTCCAACTCAAGCCTGGTTATTTCACGATCTTTGTCTTTTTGCTCATTTGCCATTCTTTCTCTTTCTAGTTCGATTCTGGTTCTATCCGCCTGCAGCTGTGCCTCTCTGTCTAAATTTCTTTGTGTCCTCTCTTCTGCCTGTTGCTCTTTAACAAACAACTGCAGTTCGGTATCTTTATACCCCAGACTTTCTCCAAGTTCTTTCAGTTTTTGAATACTGGTCATGACAAAACTTCTAACAGAAAACTCCGCAAAACAACTTCAAAACTAACGTTACAGCTTCTTTATTTGCCCACGTCGACAAATTATTTTTCAAGTCTCGTCGGGGTCGCCAAAATTGTCAACTTGGGCAAGCCGCTTAACGATAAAACTCCAACTTCAACTTAAATATTAACTTCTTTATTATTAAATAAAAAATAAACTAAACGGAAAATGTAACTTCAATCCGAAAGTTCGCTTCAATACGAGATTTCACTTCAATTCGAAAGTTCGCTTCAATACGAGATTTCACTTCAATTCGACAATTCAACACAATTCACTACAATTCGACAATTCAACACAATTCACTACAATTCGACAATTCAACACAATTCACTACAATTCGACAATTCAACACAATTCACTACAATTCGAAAATTCACTAATTCACACCTAACTCGCGACAACCAACTCTCTAAATCGCGCGCTAGCTACTAATATCCCACAACTCCTACAACTACCGGTGAACATTCATACTCCAGGTGAACATTCATACTCATATTCAAACAGCGAGCGCACACATAACACCTCCCATCCACCAACAATCACATACACAACATGTCTATCTTGACAGTCTTTAGCCTCAATTGCTGTTTTTCTTTTCTCAGCACCGCTTCGACAACGCTTCATAATCTGCAATACATAATGAAAGAGATTAAAAAAAGAGTCAAAGCGTCACTTACTATGAACAATCAACTAAATTTTTTTGTCTATTAATTAGCCAGCTTAATAACATTAACTCTATGGTCCAATCTTTTTAAAATACAAATAGTTGTTACGTTACAAGCATTTTTAACTTCTGCTCCCCAAAGCGAATGCAGGAGCAAATTAGTCATTGCGAAATATTTGACCTTATTGATATTTTCAATTTCAAGTCCACAAACTATTTTGGAAAAATAATGTAACGTAACTGATTTAAAGTAATAAATAACAAGTTGAGCAAAAACTCTATGTAAATTATTTTATTTTTTGTCAATTATTTTTATAAAAGTTCAAACGACGACAAATAAAAAAAACCGTCACACTTACCCAATAATTTTCACAAAACCCAGACAAGTAACAAAATCGCCTGAAGTCGTCAACAAAGATTTACTAAATAACAATTTTTTAATAATCTTGAGGAAAAAGTTCAAATCAATTTGTGACGACAAAGTTTATGTGAAGATAATGCAAAACATTACAGCTTAATGGATTTTATCATGTTTAATATTTGCTTTTTACACTTCGGCAAGAAAAGATATTAAGTTGACAAATAACGGTTGTATAACGGGGTGAAATTAAAATTTAGCCCTGTACGATCTTTTAAAGGGGCATTATTTTAGACTCATCAAAGGTTCCGCGACTGGCTTGCTATTCCGACCTATGCTCAATTCCCAGCTGTGGATGGCCCTAAAACCAACGGGGGCCCAAGGCGACAGCCCCGCCAGCTCTCGACGGCCCTGCTTTTTTCCTGCAGCTAAACGTTCATTCGTTTTCTACCGAAGTGACAGGAAAATTAAAAACAAGATCTGCAAGGCGAATCATAATGCAAAATACATTTGGCATTTTTGCTAAGTGAAAACGCAAGTCTTCCAAATTAAGAATAGGATTTTGCAGTGAAGAAACGTACGATTTGCAGTGCCAGCTTCAACTTCAACCACGAGAGGATCTATATCGAATGTTGGATTAAGCTTTGCAAGCAGTGGCGTAGCCCTGAGTTTTGAAAGTAACGGTCTGAAAGGTGCCCATATATTAACCATGGACCCACTTAAAAGTCAGGAGCTTACATAAAAGCCAGAGAGGTCCCCTTGAGTGTGTGGGGCTCACCTTAGTGCCGGGGGCCCCCTAATTGCATAGGGCCAATTTTAGAGCCGAGTGCCTCCTTAAGTGCGTAGGGCCCACTGAAAAGTCCAGGAAAAGCCACTTAAAAATCAGGAAAGGTCCACTTAGGTGCCGGGGGCTGGCCACTTGAGCGCGGTGGGACCACTTAAGGCAGTGTAAAAATTGAACAATTTTTCCAGGGGGGGTCGAAGTCAGAGGTTGTAGAATGAAGGTGAATGCCCTGGTATATATATATATATATATATATATATATATATATATATATATATATATATATATATATATATATATATATATATATATATATATATATATATATATATATATATATATATATATATATATATATATATATATTGTGCACATATTTAACCACTTTATTTTTTTCATGTTATGTTCAACAAAATTAAAAAAGATGTTTTACTATCCTTTTAAAAAATGTTACAAAACCCTCATACACAAGAAATTGTTTAAGTTAAAATATAATTCTTTAGCTGAAAAAGTCAATATATCTATTTCTAAGATGAAAAATGATATTTTTTATTTAAAAATCATATGGTTTAAAGTGTTACTATTTCAAACAATATAAATGAAAAACTAACCCATAAAAACAAAGTTTTTAGTATAAATCCTTTATATACGATCCTAGATTTCCGGTACTAATTCCTTTTACAGCCCAGAGCCAAATTCAAAAATTAAAAATCCGGTAAAATTTGGTGTTTTTTGAAAAACTTAATTATACAATATCCGATCAAACTGAAATTTTGATAGATTCAATTGTCTCGCAGCCCAAGTCGATGTGCCAAATTTCAGCTCAATCGGATAACGGGAAGTGAGTTAATTTTGAGACTCAAAGTTTGTGACCGACAGACAATCGAAAATAATATAAAGGATTTAAAAATAGGTTGTATTATCTAAAAATACAGGCATAAGGATAAGCTGGGGGGGTCAGGCGGGGTCAAAACCCGACCCCCCAGTGTAATGTTTGGATTTTCTTAGGGAGGGTCGGCAATGTGTCTCGGGGGGGTCGAACCCCCCCAACCCCCGGCAATTTTTACCCTGACTTAAGGGCTGGGGCCCACTTAAGTGCGTGGGACCCACTTAACTGCATGGGGCCCACTAAAGTGCGTGGGACCGAATGAAAATTCAGGGGGGGGGGGGGCAATCTTTCCTCTCTGCCTCCTAATTGACGTCCCTGATGCGTAAGTAAATTTTTAAAAAGCTAAATAATCAACCATTTTTTACGCGTCTATATCCAGTCTCCTATAAACTGGACGCGAAATATTAAAAAATTTAACAAAACATAACGACACGTGAAAGCGAAAAGATACGTATTTAAATGATGTCAAACAGGGAGTTCATTTCAGCTAAACCTTGGGAGGCAACATGTTGAAAGGGCCCACACGTTCAGTTTTTTAGCGTAATAATAAAATTTTACAGTCACCAAGTAAAGATAAAAATTAATTAAAAAAAAAGCTTTTATTTTATTTTGCCTCTTTATCTGAGTCAACAAACTAAAATTTTTGAATCTTAAACAACCGTTACGCTAAATCTTGTACTTTTTACTTAAATTTTTATTATTAAATAGCGGAGTGCCCGGCGTTTCCCGGGATTCTTAGAGGTTTTTTGTGTGTTTGTCTCTCTCGCTCATGTTTCCTTCTCCGGTTGCTTTCCCGTTCTCGGTCGCTTTTCCGTTCCTGGCTGCTTTCCCGCTTCCGGTCGCTTTTCCGCTCCCGTTTGCTCTCCCGTTCCCGGTCGCTTTCCCGTTCCCGCTTGCTCTCCCGTTCTCGCTCATGCTTGCTCCCTCATTCCCATTCTCGCACGCGCTCATTTTCTCTTTTTCATTCTTTCCTAACTTCTTTTAGCCCATAAAACACAAAATAGATTTGGTTAAATCTTGCTTGAAGCTTTCAAACGTTGTTACGAATATATATATAGATGCACGGTTCAAATTCTCTAATTTCATGCGAGCGAAGCCGCTACGGGCACTGTTAGTATATATATATATATATATATATATATATATATATATATATATATATATATATATATATATATATATATATATATATATATATATATATTCTTTTAGACAAGTTTCGCTGAACTTTTTAGTCCATTCTGCATTAACAAGCTTCTTACAAAAGTTTTGAAGAATAACGATTTCTTTTTTATTATTAGGAATACGACTACAAAGAGATTTAAAACTTTTATTAAATTGGGTTAACTGGCCAGTTTCGGACGTATCCATCTTCAGAGCCCCTAATTTAATTTCATATATATATATATATATATATATATATATATATATATATATATATATATATATATATATATATATATATATATATATATATATATATATATATATATATATATATATATATATATATATATATATATATATATATATATATATATATATATATATATATATATATATATAAGAACTTTTTGGTTCTCTAAATAGTATTAAAACTAATAATAATAATAATAATAAATGTTTTAACTCATCTACAACTTCTGTTAAAAATATGCATGTTAATAGTGCCAATGTTTCTTCAGGTATTTCTTCGTTGAATGAATGTTTTGTACCAGACGTTTGTGTTTTAAAGGTTATAGATAATGTATGTGATTCTTCTTCCAGTCACGTCCTTGAAGTTGACTGTAATTCCGTTGTTAAAGGCTTTACTAACTAATCTTAATTATTTAGTTATTACTGTTATTATTATAATTATTTTAATTTAAATATTTTTTATGTTGTTACATTTGTTTATAATGAATTTAAATTTTATTTAAATTGTATTTTAATTCCTTTCAATTAGTTGTATCTTTTACCATTTAGTCACTGCATTTTATTTTTAAAAAGTTAAACGGCTCTGATGATGGCAAAAAATTGCCGAAATAGATCTATTAGTCTATAAGATTATGGAGTTTGTGTTTGAGAATAAATTATTTTTAAACCGATTAAGAGTATTGGAAAAAATAAAAAATAAAATCGATTCAGCCAAGTGCGCCACTTTTTTCAATCGAGTTTGCCTAAAAGAATATATATATATATATATATATATATATATATATATATATATATATATATATATATATATATATATATATATATATATATATATATATATATATATATCTATATTAGTTTAAAAAATAATATTAAAAAACACGCCTTTATAAAATGCTCTAAAAAGTAAAAAATGAATATTTGTAATCGCTGACGTAGTATGATCCAGTTAGCTGAGATGACCTAATACATTATTACAGAGTTTTGTGCGTTGACGTCCTTGTTCCTACGAGTCTTGCAAATTTTTTATTTGACATTTATGAGGTCAAATGCTCATTGTTTCTCATTTTGATGAATATTGATCAAATGTAAAACAAGAAAAATCAATAAATAAGACATCCTGCTAACAATCTTGTACACGTTCGTATTCTAAAGAAATCGTTAACCGTGTCATGTCACTATTATGTCAAATACTAAAAAAGAAAATCTTGTTCAGACCTGCACCCAGCTGGTATTCATAAGCTTGCAATTGTGGCCTGCTTCTAAATATTTTCAACCTTCATCTAATAACTTCAAAAATCTGTCTTTCCATCCTCCCCGCTATATATGAACAAAACTCTTTTTTAGTTGATTAAAGCTTATAAAGTTTTTATTAATGGAAAACGTCATGATTTTTGTGTCGATAGTGATAATATTTTGTAGACTGCGTGAGGCTGTTGGCGAGTTCAAAGAAGCCCGTTTTCTGGGATCAATACCAAACAAGCCAAACATCCTCGATTTGCGCAACAATATGATAAGAACGGATGCTACTAAACAACAGAATGTGTCCGTTTATAATTTTCTCAGTTCTTCTCAGTGCTCACTTTTTTGTTTGAGCGTTAAAGAGTTTACGTGCGGAGGTTTCTTGTTTTCCGTAGAAACTAAAACTTGCACGTTGTTCTCGATATACTCTCAAAGCGATCCAAACAAGAAAATTAAATTTCAAAGATATCCAAGTGGGTAATGAGTTTTTAAAATTAAAAATGTACAAATTTATAATTATTGTTTTTTTAGATTGTCCTGAAGGGTTTACTTTTTTGCCTAATTACCGTAAATGTTATACTGCATTGCTTGAAGCAAGAAACTGGAGTGAGGCGCGCCAGATATGCAATCAGATGAACTCTCATCCAGTTATTGTAGAAGATGCAGGAGAAAATAAAGCCATTAAAGAATTTATTGCGATAAATAAATGTAGCAATTTACTTATTTAAATTTTGAAATTTCTTATATTATTTCTATTATTCTTAGTGTACTGTTTAATAAATAGTTTTATATTGACTATATTCACATTAATTTAAATTTTTGATTGAATAATTTAGTTCAAATTTTTTTAAGCAGACTGTCTAATATTATCGACGTCATCATCATCATCATCAAAAACAACATATGGACACATTTGGACATCCGGTTCTAGATTGAAACCCAACAAAACAAGTTTCGTATGGAGACCATATGCTATAAATAATGACAAAGAAGAGAAATACCTTGAATACAAGTTTACAAATTGGGCTGACGATAAACCTGACAATGAAAACTATAATGAGAATTGTATGCACTTGAGATATAATACGTTACAGTGGAATGATATGCCCTGTGATACCAAGATGTGCGCCATTTGTGAAATTGACCTGGGATGATATATATATATATATATATATATATATATATATATATATATATATATATATATATATATATATATATATATATATATATATATATATATATATATATATATATATATATATATATATATATATATATATATATATATATATATATATATATATATATATATATATATATATATATATATATATATAATATTTCACAGCAGTTGATGTTGCTCCTGACAATTGAAAATTTTATGTATGTTTGTTTATTTAATAAGAAAAATAAAAATAATTTAAAAAAAACAACGCATATATATAAATGTTCTAAAAACTTAAAACTATTATTTAAGTGTACAAAATAAAATTTTTCGAACTAAACTTCTTCGCTTTGTTCGGAAGAAAAAGCGTTGGGCGTTAGCCGATTATATACAGTGTTGGGGAGTAACGCGTTACTGTAATAGTATTACTTTTTTCCGTAACTTGTAATAGTAACTTTGAGATGCAACTCCTACTTCATGCTAATAATGAAATATAATTAACATTGTGTTTTTAATAGCTATTTTTAGACTTTTGCACTAAAATGAAATTTGTTTTTGTGTTGTAGTTTTTTATTTATATTTTATTTTTGTTTCAGACTTGAATCTATAATTTCTGAACCTGTGCAAACTGTTCAATAAGGCTTCGAGAACTTAGTGTCATGAAGTAAAGTAATAGATGTGTAATAGTATTACATTTTGTCAGTAACTTGTAATAGTAATATATTACAAATTTTAAAAAGTAACTTGTAATAGCAATATATTACATTTTTTAGCCAAGTAACTGTAATAGTAATATATTACTTCTTAGAGTAATAGTCCCCAACACTGATTATATATAAATCACAGATTATAGCTGTTGCGCCCAACGCTTTTATCTTTACAACAAACGTAATCAATTAACCCAGACATCATTTTAATAATATTTAATTTTTTATAATTTAATTCATTTGTATAACTTTATATTCTGCATGTGCGAACGTTTCACTCCTAACCACTGGTTAAAGCTTCTCATACTTATGTGTTTTTCTATGTTTAAATCTTTTTTTTTAAATATTTTTTATCTGAAAACGGATTGATGTATTGTCACCTGATATACACCTCGACGCAAATAATCAACTTCTTACAACCATTAGGAGTGCCTTAAAAAACGTTAGAAAAATCTATGAAACAAACTACAAACCGTGCAAGCTAATACGAGAATTGTATTATTTTGTATTATTGTAAAAATACAATAGATGCTGCAAGTAAAACATAATTATTTTTAATAATACCCGTATATTAACTTCCCAATTTTACCGCTAACCTTGCTTACTTGAATGTTTGCAAACCTTGAAATTGAAAATTAACTAACTTCCCGTCATCCAAGCATGAACGGACTGTGTTTCAAACATGTCATCGCATGGTAAAGCCGGAATTCAGAAATATAAGAGATATGTTAATAAATCTGTTTTTTACGGCTTAATTGTTCCAATTTAGCAATTTTCAGTTTGCGGTATGAGTTTGGAAAACTTAAAGTTGCAAAATCAAATAAACTAGAATAAAAAACTTTAATCACAACAACATCCTTGATTTTATTAAATAAAAATTAAATCAAAAAAGTTAAAATAATTTAGTCAAATGAACTACAATTATCAGGCGCGTCGCATCGTTTTGAAAAGTGGGGGAGACAACTTTCAAGAACGAACTTTTTATATTTTTTAATCTCAAATATTAAAGTTTGTAACCTGCTTGTATTAATAATAAATGTGCATTTCTTCAATAATCACTCATCAATTATATTTTTATTTGAATCACATTTGTACATAAATATACGATACTAAAATTATATAGCAGAGTATATAGATACTAAAAGAATATACCAGAGGTGCTAGTGGCAGAGCGGTAGAGCGTTCGGCTGTCGATCGTTAGGTCGGCAGTTCGAATCTCACCGGCGTCAGCAGCGTAGCTCCCTTAAGCAAGGAGTTCACTCGCAAAGAATCTCCAGTTGCAATATAACGAAGTGTAATTTCCAGCTTGAGTTTAGCTGGAATGGCATCTCTCGTTGTTGGGTCCCTTCTTTGAATTTGAAAAGCAACCTGAAGAAAAGCAGATAATTTTACAACAGTGTAGGAGCAGACTGGTATATTTTTCAGGGACTAAATTATTGACGTTAAACTTAACCTTAAGCAAGCAATAATAACTACACTCAAAATACCTTTTTTAGTAACCAATTAAACATTTCCTTGTTAATACGGAGGAGGTTTAAAAAACTGCTTGGATCCTCTGCTCGGAGTTCCATTGTTAATGCGTTGGAAGCCCCCAGTTGGTTCTGACGCAAAATCCACTTCCTTGTCCACATTTTTCTTCTCCGATCGTTGTCAGCCGCTCGGATTTTTAAAATTTCTCCTACAACAGCAACAGCTGCGACAAGCAATTCCCTTTCGGCCATTGTTTACGCGATAACTCTCAGAAAGCTACGACCACGTGTAAACAGTACTCTCATATGCGTGATAGTAAATGTTCAAGTAGCTCTCGAGAGTACTCTCGTCGTGTAAACGGGCCTTAAGGCATGGACTTCTTAATATAAGACCAAGACAGCCAACTCAAAACCAAGTGTACACGCGTGGGCCATGCTGCATCAGCATTATAACAAGAGTTTCTCCCATTAATTTGCTTTATTCATTTACGTTCCAAGCGTTGTTTGACAAGCAATTTTTAATAAAAAAAATATTTCGGTGCATTAGGAAAAACTGAAGGTACAGAATCAAGCTTTAAACGCTTCACAATTTTTTTCAATTTCTAAGTTCTTACACTTTCTGACCCGTCTTGTGTTTGATCAAATCCTTCTCGGTGAAATGAAATGAACAATCTTTGAATCTTTGGCACAAAATTTTCACACGGATTTGCTTTAATCCATTTATCACATAACTCTTTATTTTCAATCGGATATTGATATGTTCATTGGATTCGTTTTTATTACTGACTGTCTTGCAACCGTATGCTGAACATTTGAAAACCATTTTCTGTAAAATCATAACAAAAATCATATGTTAAACTAATTTCTTATTATATTACTCATTTACTCTTTCATTTCATTAGAAGTTACAATGTATGATGTTAGAGCTAGTTAGTTAGTCGTTTGTTGTGTTTAATCAGTGCATGAACCTAAAGCAAAACTAAATCATATTTTATTAACAAAAATCATATGTTAAACTAATTTCTAATTATATTACTCATTTACTCTTTTATTTTATTAGAAGTTACGATGTATGATGTTAGTTAGAGTTAGTTAGTTAGTCGTGTGTTTAATCAGCGCATGAACCTAACGCAAAACTAAATCATATTTTACTACTTAACTTTTATAGGATAAGAATTGAAAGATCAAAACAAATATAGCAATAGTAAACGATCAACAACGAAGTTATCCAACGAGCGATGAACGAGAGAACACAACCAGCTAGCTAGCGCGACACGAGAAAATAGAGGCTTAAGCACGCTCCACATCGACAAACTATATACGACCCGACAACATAACACAGGAAAATCAGATCAAATCGGTCGATGTGAACTAGTCACGCACACACCCGACACGACTGGCACGTTGTGATCGCGTGTATTTTACATTTTGACCCAGTTTTTTCCCCAACCAATCACGAGAAAGTATTTCAGGTGAAAGGTTGAAAATGGCAGCTTCATATGCTTCATCCATAGACATATCTATGGCCTCATCTATATTATCTATAGTGTTTGTATATCAAAATAATAAATTATTAATTTAATTTAAATTATTTTTTCAATTTTTATTTTTATTATTTAACAGTTTTTTAAGACAAATACTTTTCTTCAAGAAAGTTCTTAACGCTGATTCGTTGGCACTCGCCAAGCTTGATAAAACTCAGTCTCATGTATTAAACGGGGAAATACATGCGACTGGGTCAAAATCCAGGCGTGCGGAGTCGCAAGGCTATGCCATATCTACAAACTCCGATCGCACTGAACGTGTCAGATTTTATCGGGTCGCGTCAACTCAAGTTTTTCGATGTGGAGCGTGCTTTAGAAGACCGAGAATAAGTAAACATGGTGCACGCCACGCATGCATCGATATAATGGCACTGGCCCAGCGGTGTACACTCGCGATAAATTTGGCTTTTTGTTGGCTGTCCTGGTCTTATATTAAGAAGTCCATGCTTAAGGGGTAGGTGCCTATAAATAGCTGCCTTGCCTTGTACGTAAATTGCTAAAAAAAAGTGACAAGGACTTAAATAAACAACAATAACAACAGCAAAGACCCTGTCTCGCTTTTGTGCAAGACAAACAGGGGCCGTATTCACCAACCGCAGTTAACCGCTAACCGACGGTTAAAAACTAACTGGCGGTTGAAAAGATTGTAGTAAAATTTAACTGGTATTCACAAAGCGTTGTTAACGCATCGGACCGCTTAACTAATGGTTAAAATCTGTCAAATTTTAACTGTGCTCGCTACCACAGTTAATTGAAATGGCCGCTGTTATTCTCTCATTCTGACATGTATTTAAAGAGATCGTTCGGTGTTTATTATAAGCGTCTAATTTATTTAATATTTTATTTGTATTTTATTTTATTGCTTCTAATAGACATCTCAAAATATTACGATTATTTCCATATATTTTTCCACTGATTTACATACTTTACTTTTTTAGTGACTTTAGTGCTTTTTAAATTTGAATATTGTATTGATAATGAAACGTCGAGACAATTAGAAAAGCTTTCGTCCAGCATTGTTAAATAAAAAATTGAATAAGGCAACAATAAAACAGCAACAACTTTATTAATGAGCACACACAAAGAAACCGTTAACAATAGTAACACATACATATATATAGAAATGCCCACGTATTATGCAAATATTTTGTCTTCTGAAGTGTCAGGAAGTATGGTTAATTTACACAGGAAGTTGTGTTTGCGCATGCTTTCTAGCTTTCTCTAAAGTTGACTAATCAAAACTCTTCAATTCCTGTGTATTGATGAATTATTAAAACAATTTTGAGTCATCGTCGTTCACAACCATCTCTTTAGGCAACGCAAAGTAGAAAAACTCTGCTCTGAGGTGGCATTTGAGGTTGGTATTACCAATAAAATCCTTAGAAGACAATCGACTTTTCCAAAAAGTTCTCTAGTTTGTTCTGGTAGCTTCGCATATTCGGAAGCAACGCTTTGTAAGCTCCGGCAGTTATAAAGAGCTTTTATTGCTCTCACCATACGCAACTGTAATTCTAGACGGCGTCTGTCAAATTCTGTATACACTTTAAGGCACGCTTCACAAACAGGGCGGCCAAGTGAGATTTCGGCTTTTTCTTCTGAAGCTAGTGAGTTTAGAAAAAGTTTTTCCAAGATTGCTACTCTACTGTATCCACTTCGATCAAAGCGGCGTTCTAATTCAGAGACCAACAAGTCGATGGCTTCAAAGTAAATTCTTTTAAAATGTTCCTCAGGAGTGAACTCATAAGGCTCTGCCGGCGTGTCAGTCTGCTGAAACTTCTTGGGCGGCTTTCTCAAATGTGCTTAAGTTGGTATTCAGCACCTTTTACACACTTTTACTTAACTTGACTTCTCTGTCTGTCTGTCTGTCTGTCGTCAAATTTTGCAATCGATTTTAAACTAACTTCACAATGAGCTAGAGGCTTAAAAATTTAAACATACCTCAAAACTGATTAACAATCCATTCTATCAAATTTTCGGATCGATTGGACAAAATTTAATAAAACAATTATTTGTGATATTTTCGTCGAACTATGCTAATATGCTCGTTGTTTATGTAACATATATAATTTTCCAATCAATTGGACAACATCAACGTCCAGAGGTTGTCAAATGATCACTTGAATAGTGTAAAAATATAAAAGTGTTTAAAAAACGTTATTTTTTTATTTTTTTAAAGGTTAGTGAAAGGAGTTGTTAACCCCGCGAGACACTCAACCTGAGCAATGCATGTAAACTCCTTGCTTAAAGGAGCTACGATGGTGACGCCAGTGAGATTCGAAACGCCGACCTACAAGGCGACAGGCGAACGCTTTACAACTTAGCCATCATCACTTGTTCCTGAGTACGCACCCAAAACCGATGGTACCTATCGTCTTTCACGTAGAGTTAAGAATCTCTTCATAATTTTTTTAACAGCAACTCATGTTCTAGCCACTGTTTGTGATTTTTTGCAACACGATGCTCAGTTCATCCTGGCCCGCAACATCATGGGGCAAAGGGCGTTTAAAATAAAAAACCATGACATCTTAAAGTGGGGGGACAAATACATTGTTGTTCCCCACCTCAAAAATTGTGGGGGGACATGTTCCCCTGTCTTCCCTATTGACACGCCTATGACAATTTTTTAATCAAATGAGTTACTACCACACAACTGAATAAACTAGAACCATAGTTGTATAATAATTGAAAATGAACTAATACATACTTTCTTTTGGAAAATTTCAATACCAATACAGATTAATGTCCAAAATAAAGAAAAATTTGCAAATTGAAATTATAATAAACACACCACGACAAATGATAAAAAACACCCGCCCTACGATGAGTAGGGGAGACCGGGGCATGTTGAACCAATTTTTATAACTTTACTCACTACACATTTATTATTGCAGTAAAACATCTTGAAATAGGTTATTATTATAAACAAATATGTTTATTACGTATACCAAAAATTATTTTTAATTTTAAGATTTTTCCTTGACCATAGAAGAAAATATTAGCAAGCCTGTCATGTGGTTCAACTTACCCCGTTAACGGGGCACGTTGAACCAATATTTTATAACTGCTGTTGCTAAGCAGTTATTGTTCTAATGAAACATTTTCAAATGTACAAATGTTATCTAAGTCAAATTGATTTATCTTCAATCTTCTATTTTGCTTTATATCTCCAATAAAATTCGGATTTCGCAATTTTTTGGTTTTATTGTATTTGAGGTTTTTAAGTTCATCTAATTTATTACAAAAGTTGCGTAATTATTATAATTAATATTACTAATAATAAGTTCTTGTGTTACGAAACGCTATGGATTAAATCATTAAAGCTGCTTAATGCTGCTTACGTAATTATTGTAACAACTTGTGTGTTTTAGAATGGTTATTGGGTTATTGTGAGAACACGCAATGACCCTGAGAAAAATCCAGACAAAACAGCTAATAAAAAAATCTAATAACTGATAAAAATATCTAATAATTGAAAAAAATTTCTATTAAAATTATCTAATAAAATATCTAAAAATTATAACAAGTCAAATCATCACCATGATAAAATATTGTTGGTTCAACGTGCCCCTAACAAAATGGTTCAACATGCCCCAATTGTATTGGTCCTAGTATTTTAACTGTAGGCTGATTAACATGTTACTGATGCGAGAAAGAAAACACGTACTGTGTTACTGGATAAAAACACAAAAAAAATATGTATCTTAAAATTACTCACTTTCTTTGCAATTGTGTTTTAAAGAACAATAACGTCAACGACTCAAAATTACTCGAAACCGGCAAAATCACTTATATCGCGATTATTTTAAAATTAACATACATAAACATCACAAATCAACACAGCTACTTCTATTTATATTATTAGTCCAAACTATGAAACTCTGACAAAAAAATTTCTATAAATAAGCAAATTTACTCATCTGGTTCAACATGCCCCGTGGTTCAACATGCCCCGGTCTCCCCTAATAATAAACACCTACATCACTAGAGCCCGGGATTTGCAGTTTTTGGCGGGATCACAATCCCGGGGTTAGACGTCGGAATTCCGGGATTGAGTCCATACATACATATTGCAAATATATGTTTGAAAGCTTTCTTTATTGAATATGAGAACTGATACAATCTGTTGCACAACTGAATCTGCCTAAATATTTGTAAATTAAATGAATTTATAGAATTTAAACTCCAACTTTGGCCAATGTATGATGTTCTCTATAGCAGCAAACTTGTTGCATAAGTGAATCCGTTTTATTCATAGTAAAATGTGATGATTTAATGCCATTTCAAAATTTTAACACCAGCTTTAGCTGGCTAGTTTTTGATGTTTTTTAGAGCTGAATCTAACATCAGTTTTACAACAAGAATCGAAGGAAAATTATTTAAGTAATGACAACTGTGATTCCGACGATGATGAAAAAATTGATAAAAGTCAATTTATGAATTGCTCTGATAGAGTTGATGTTGAAGTAACAATTGCTAAAGAAAATGGTAAAAAAACTGGGTTTTGTCCAGGATGTCAAAACTTAGGTACAATTGTTTGGTTACAATGGCTAAAATATGTTTTGATTTGAGAGTTTCATTGACAAAATAATTTACTAATCTACTTAGATCTAAAATTTCCATAGTTAGAAAAGAACTTACAAGAACTAAACTGGTAAAAATTCTTTCAGACAATTACTGCACTTTGGTAACTGCTAAGGCAGTCTTGCTGAAAGAACAATTATCTCAAGGCTGTCATTTTGGCTCACAGATGGAAGTTTTTACACACTTTTATTTAACTTGACTTCTAAACTAACATTGTATCATTATTTATTTTTTTTATAATAGTTTATAGTCCTTTACACCAGGTGTTTTAAGACTCTAATGTCTGTATGTAGGAAGCAGTTAAGTACTTCCTGTCGTGGATCAGAATATGATCTTTTCTACTTTTCCCTCCTCCTTTCTCCAGGCTTGGGACTGGCTCGCAATTAGCGAAGCGGAGTTGAATTGTATCATTATTGGTAATGAATACGAGGTTACTTGAGAGGAAATACTTGTTAGAAATTATTTGATATATATATATATATATATATATATATATATATATATATATATATATATATATATATATATATATATATATAGCAAAAAAAATAAATTATCTATCTGGCAGCAGACTAAGCTGTCGAGCCGAAGTAAGGAGTTCTGAACCTATCATAGTCGTAGTCTAATGTTAAGTAGCTCCGAAAGACTGAGACTTCTAGCCATCCTTTTTTGGGGATGGTCGGTGGCTCAGTTGGTAAGAGCGCTTGCATTTAGGCGAGGCGGTGTTGCCGTAGACACGTGGGTTCGATTCCTAGTAGAGTCTTATAAATATTTGCGTTACTTGTGGTGACAGTTAAGTCATCCTATTTGTAGGCTCTTGAAACATTTCAACGCAATGTTTCACTTCATAAATTATCTATCTGGCAGCAGACTAAGCTGTCGAGCCGAAGTAAGGAGTTCTGAACCTATCATAGTCGTAGTCTAATGTTAAGTAGCTCCGAAAGACTGAGACTTCTAGCCATCCTTTTTTGGGGATGGTCGGTGGCTCAGTTGGTAAGAGCGCTTGCATTTAGGCGAGGCGGTGTTGCCGTAGACACGTGGGTTCGATTCCTAGTAGAGTCTTATATATATATATATATATATATATATATATATATATATATATATATATATATATATATATATATATATATATATATATATATATATATATATATATATATATATATGAAAGAATATGTCCTGACTGACTGACTGATAATCAACGCCGAGCTCAAACGCCTTATCCTAGGAACGTGAAATTTGGAAATTATATTACTTTTATTGCGTAAGCATCCACTAAGAAAGGACTTTTGAAAATTTTGCTCCTGAGGGAAAGAAACTGGAAAACAAACTTTTTTTTAAACAATGTATATCTCGAAAACCAAAAATGAGGAGATTTTGAAATTTGGTATATGGATTCTTCTTGAAAAATAAAAATATATGTGTTTTAGCATTTTTTCAAAATTCGGTTTTTCGGACCTCAACTGTGGGTTCGAAAATTGGGTTATTTGATTTTTAAAGTAACTGTTACTCAAAAACTGTAAATGCTACAGGAGTAAAAATTAGTATTCAGTTTCTACTCAAAAAGTAATGAAATACGTGTTTTAGCATTTTTTTAAAATTTGGTTAATGCTACAAAAGTAAAAATAAGTATTTAGTTTCTACCCTAAAAATAATGATATACGGGTTTCACAATTTTTTGAAAATTTGGTTTCCAGGACTTCAAATGTGGGGTGGACAATAAGGTTATTTGGTTTTTAAAGTAACTGCTGCTCAAAAACTGTAAAGGCAACAAAAGTAAAAATCATTATTTAGTTTCTAATCTAAAAATAATGATATACGTGTTTCACCATTTTTTAAAACTTTGGTTTCCATGACTTCAAATGTGGGGTCAAAATAAGGGTTATTTGATTTTAAAATAACTGCTACTCAACAACTGCAAGCATTACAGATGTAAAACTTAGTATTTTGAAGTTTTGTGCCGGTTAAAAGTAGCTGAGTCCAGTTTATCACCGGTCGGGCCAAGCCGTTATTTTAGGGTCTTCTTACGGGCCAGGCTAAACCTTAAATCAAGGTGGTACGGGCCGAGGTTTTTCACTAAGCATATAGACATTTTAGTAATTTTAGGGTCTTCAGACGGGCCGGTCCAAACCTGAAGTCAAGGTGGGACAGGCCAAAGGTTTTCATCAAGTATATAGAATTTCTAGGCCTGTAAAAACGGGCCGGGCCCAAATTAGACGGGCCGTGCCGGGCCAGGAATTTTGGTTTTGAAACGGGCTGGGCTAAGTTGTCGACGGGCCGAGCCGACACCTATGGATGCACGGTTCAAATTCTCTAATTTCATGCGAGCGAAGCCGCTACGGGCACTGCTAGTATATATATATATATATATATATATATATATATATATATATATATATATATATATATATATATATATATATATATATATATATATATATATATATAAATAGTAGATAATACAAAAAGACCAATTAATGGCCACCTATTAGTCCATATACTGGCCATTACATTATGACCAGTAAATGATATTTTATAACCAATAATAAAACTTGTGACATTAATTATAATATTTTCAGTTAATTTTTTATTTTATTTACCAGGTCTTATTGATTTATTGGTTATTGTTTTTTCATTTATGTGACGAAAGTTAAGGCTAATATTATATACCATGAATTATGTTTTATTTAGACAGTTTTACGTCTAATTAAAACTGTTATTCTTCATTTTGCAGGACATATTCTACGAATGAAGCTAGTAAAAAATCTACTGTCTTTGAAAATGTAATAAACTCAAAAACACAGAAAAAACAGCAAAAAGTGCAACATCAACAAAAAAACTTCAACAAATTTGCAAAAAGGCATATGTGGACAGATGACGACTTTAATAAAGTTGTGCTGGAAGTAGCAAATAGTGCCATGTCTCAACAAAATGCTAGTAAAACATTTGAAGTTCCACGTGCCACATTGCAATTGATTATTTCTGGAAAATCCCACATTGAGGTACAGCCAGGAAAAAAACCAATTCTTGGAAAATTAGAACGAAAATTAATCGGTTACGCTGGTAATAGGGCTCAGCTAGGAATTGGTTTTGAGAAGCAGCAGTTTTTGTAGTATGCTGGAAAGCTTGCAAAAAAGCATAAGTTTTCTTTAAAAAAACTCTTAGCATAAAATGATAAAAACTTTTGAAAAAACGAATTTTGGAAATGACTCTGCTCTGTCCGGAAGGAACAGCTGCTGTACGTCATATGTGCATGGACAAACAAAACGTTCAAACGTGTTTTAAAAAAAAAAATCAAGAAAACTTTAAAGAAAGAAGTTACCTAACACAATTTTCATTTCAAAATTCATCAAACCCATTGGATTCTGATTCTGATATTTTGTCTTATCCTGCTCCTCAAATTCGCAAAAAAGAAAATAATAGAAAAACAAACATGAAACATTTTTTCATCACTTCAGATGAAGCTTACAACTCCAAAATTGAGGAGAAAGCCGCCAAAGTTGAAAAATAAATGTTCATATAAATAAACGAGTGTGGAAAAAAACAAAGTATTGAAAAAAACCTGTTTCAAAAGGGTGGTAGTAAACAATCAGAAAAACCGAATTATCAAAAAACAAAAACAACAAAACCAATAAGACGGCAAAAACATGAAACAAATTGGCAGTGCATAAAATGCAGTGGATTGTTTTTTTATGCTGAAAACTCCAAGTACAGTGATGATTGGGTCCAATGCGTTAAATGTGCCAAAACTTGTTGCCACATCTCATGTGCAAGTGATTGTGGAATATTTGATAACGTTGATTTTACCTGTTCATCATGTTTAAAGTAGTTTTTTTATATACTGGTAAGTGAAAGTAAATGTACATTGGTTGGACCTATTACTGGCCGGGTGGCCAGTAAATGGTACTCCATGGCCATTAATTGGTACAAATCGAGCTTTCTCATAAAATGGTTCTAAAAATTTATTTTAATTTATTGCATGCAAAAACCATGATTTGTTTTTGACAGGGATTTTGAAACTGTGCAATGTTTATATAAATAAACGTGTGTGTTCCTATAGGCTGAAAACCTACGTGACTTGCAAAAAACTTGTGGCCAGTAATTGGTCAGTTTACCCTAACTGTAAAACTTACAACCAGAATCTTCTGGTCGGGAGCTCCAGACTTTAAAATAACGCAAAACTATGACAGCTTCATTACAAATGAAAATTTATTGTACCTTTTGCTATTTTGAATTTAACTGTGCAAATATAAAGTACAGTAAGACTTTGCAATTTGAGATGTTAACAGCCTACGTCCGAAACTAAGAAAGCACCACTCGCATCTTGAGTATTTAAAAAAATTCTCACTAAACCCACGTAATTGACCATTGTTGGATAGATACTTCAGTAAATTTAAGGTTTTATGAAAATGAAAAACTATTACCTGCTTTCTTCCCATGATCATCAGAAATACATAAAATTTATCAAAGGTTTTTCCAATTAGTGGTTCACACCTCTTGTGCAAGAGGTTTGGTGGCCTGGGACAAAGTCTAAAATATGCTCTCCTAAAAATTCCCATCTGAAAACATTTACTTTAAAAATATATGATGACCGGGTGGTGGAGTAGCAGGTACTTTTTCCAAAACACCACGCACTTTTGTCTTCAACAACTGTTTAGGTGCTTTTCCCAAAAATGTTGGCACCCCTTCCAAAAGGCTTTTGGTGCTCTTTAGAATTATACTTATTGGAATTATACCTATTGGAATTATACTGATTGAAATTATACTTATTAGAATTATAATTATTGGAATTATACTTATTGGAATTATACTTATTGGAATTATACATATTAGAATTATACTTATTGGAATATTACTTATTGGAATTATACATACTAGAATTATAGTTATTAGAATTTTACCTATTAGAATTGTGCTTACTGGAATTCTACTTATTGGAATTATACTTATTGAAATTATGCTTATTGGAATTATACATATTATTATTAAACTTATTGGAGTTATATTTAAATTATGGTCGATAGTTGTTTCCATTAACGTTGTCATTTCAATATTAATCGCATGAGTTACATCTAATATGAAAAGATAGAAATTTTAGAAGTACTAATTATGTGTAGAAATTTTGCTATACGCTGCTATTTTTTCTATTTTAATTTTCTAATCTTTAATTTTTACATCATATGATAATTTTTATTTAATTATATGATTTATGATGCTAATTTATTTAATTATATAGTGTATTATTGCAATTTATTTAT
This sequence comes from Erpobdella octoculata, assembly GCA_963978895.1. Classification (NCBI taxonomy): domain Eukaryota; kingdom Metazoa; phylum Annelida; class Clitellata; order Hirudinida; family Erpobdellidae; genus Erpobdella; species Erpobdella octoculata. The sequence continues at coordinate 17,122,563 of OZ022239.1, forward strand.
TTATATAAAATACTATTGTTAATTATTTTAATTACATCATAATATTATTTAATTTATTTCGATTAAATGATATATTTTCGTATATTTGGTGTGTTTAAGTTATTTCAACTACATTTGTAATTCACTTTATATTTTCGTATATTTGGTGTATTTAAATTATTTCAGCTAAATTTTTATTATACTTTAATTACTGTTGTAGCAGATTTATAGATTACAATTTTTTAACAATTATTTTTAAATTCTGCAAGCTTATTTTAATGTTTTTTCTTTATCTGTGGTCTCGTTTTTAATGCATGAAATTTTTTTCAAACCTCATCACTTCCAGTTTAAGCAGAAGCAGTTATAAAAAGCTCAGTTTTTTTTCGACCGTGGTGTTGATCGATTGTCAGTCTCTCACGTTCGTATGACAAATTAAAATTCAGCAACAGTGAAGTTCGAATTTCACAATAACTGCTCATAAATTCTGCTATTTTATACTATTTTATAAGTAAACATTAGTTTGTTCGATTAAATCGAAAACTTGAACACTTTTTGTCAGTAAAAATCTCATTTATCGACATGACAAATTCGCAAGCAAGTACGATCCTAGAAAACAACACAGCTTTCAAATGACATTACAAATGACACCTTGATTACATCAAACGTTTTCTCCAGCAAGTTCATTCCACGGCAAGATAATTATAAATGGAACACTAGAAGTAATCGTAGTCAGCTTGAGTTTCACTAAAGAAAAAAAAACATGAAAACAAATATGGCGGCTAGTAACGGGCTAAATGTTACATGTTTACAATTTTTAAGTTTAAAAATTCTCACATAACATGTTTATAACTTACGAGTTACAGGCCTATGAAAAAGCAATTTACATGTTAATAATGTTTCAGCTTACATGTCAAAAAATTCCCAAGTTACATGTCTATAACTTATTGAGTTACATGTATATAAAGTCATATATTACATGTTTAAAAATTCACGCTGATAAATTACACAAGATACAAACTTGCAAGTTACACAATCACAAATTACATGTTTACAAATTACAAGTTACACAGTGCACCTTTACAATTTACACTTTGAAAACTTATTTCCCCGCAGGTTTTAGCACTTCACGAACATCACGAAAACAACAAACTCACTGTTTCTACAACTTTTTCCAACAATTATAAAATAAATTTTAGTATACATTTTTCAGGATCAACCTTCAAGGTGGATGCTGCAACAAATCATTTTTGAATACACATTTTTGATAGTATTAAATTTTTTTTTTAAATGCTTACAATTTTGGAGATTAACATAATTTTATTTTTTACCTAACTCTTTCTGCAGATACTAACAACTGTTTATTGCATTTGAATACAAACAAAAACGTACGAACTATCAAAAAACTCAACATCATCATCATCAACATCATAATTATCAACTTCATCATCATCATCATCATCATCATCATCATCATCATCATCATCATCATCATCATCATCATCGTCATCATCATCATCATCATCATCATCATCATCACCATCATTACCATCATCATCATCATCAACAACAACAACAGCGAAACAATACAATGCAACACAACACAGCGACAGCAACAACACACAACAAGTTACTCTAACAACAACAACAAGCAGTGCATAAAATGGAACCACTTCAATGCATTCTGTAATCGATATTTTCGATCGGTTAAATTTCAATTTTTTCATTCGAAAGTGTCGTCACGTGACTGCGTTGTTTTTTCATTCATTTTTGAGCAAACTTCAATTTTAACATCACCGAATTAATTTTGCATCTTCTACTATCTCTTCTTACTTTTTCTTCTTGACTCAAGCTTGTGGATAACCTAATACAAATGAGAGCATTTATTGGTTGGTTTAAAATTTAAAAAAACTTAATTAAAATAAAACATTTTTGACCATACATGTACGATAATGTACATTCGTTACTATAGTAACAATCAGTAACATGATATAAATCATTATTATGATACAATCAATTTCATGGTGCAATCAATATCGTGATACAATTTTGTAAGGCAATCTCAAACTATTACTTGTTAGTTTAATACTAATATGTTCTTACAAACAACAAGCTATTACTTGTGTAGATTCTTTTCTGTCTTAATTAGTTTTTGAAGATAAATTTTAAATTAAAACAATTTAAGTTCTTGAAATTGTTTTTAAATGTTATGTTCATTCTTCAAAACTGAAATAAATCAGCACAAACTATTAAATTACATTCTTATATTATTATATTATATAACCTGGTTGATGAGCAGGGTAGGTGAGTATGGTGGGTGTTGATCCCTGGTACGATAGGGTATGACCTGGTGTGTTCACAGGGGATGACCATTGGATTGCTGCCGAACCATTTGCCAGTCGGCTGTGGTAGCTTGTTGTGTTGGTGAATGAAAACCCTTGCGGAAGAAAGCCTGCACTAGGAGTGAATGCTTGAGGGCACGCCCAATACCCCATTTGACCAAAAAGAGGGGTGTTTGCCACACTACCCTAAAATTTAAAACGGTTTATTATGAGATTTTTAACATTGCAGAATGAAGTGAAATTTATTTGAAGACAAATATTTTCAAACATTTTCCCTCAGAGAGATAAAAGTATTAATAGGCTACAACTCTTTCTTAATTACTTTATATTGTTATTTTAACTCTTAATTTGATTATTTTCAATTGTTATTTTAATTACTTTTAATTGTTATTTAATATTTTTCTATTCTCAACTTTGCTTCCGGAACAGGAAGCAGCAAACGGCATTTACGCACGCTCGGTCAGCAAAATTGAAGCACATTGAGAAGGTAATAACAACGCCAATGCTCTCCCTTTACTGTCCCGTATATTTTTTTCTATTTCTCTTTCCATATCTCTATTTTTTCTCTGCCCTTACTTTTTTCCTTCTTTCTCTCTTTCTCTTTCTCTCTCTCTCTCTCTATCTCTCTCTCTCTCTCTCTCTCTCTCTCTCTCTCTCTCTCTCTCTCTCTCTCTCTCTCTCTCTCTCTCTCTCTCTCTCTCTCTCTCTCTCTCTCTCTCTCTCTCTCTCTCTCTCATTGTTTCACTCCACGCACGCAAAACATTACGTCTTATTTTCTCCAAAGGGGTCTCAATTGAAGGATAATTTCAAATCTATTTTGACTTTTTTTTAATTAAAAAAGATTAATATTTAATTGATTCAAATTTTTTTAACAGTTGGTTGAATGAAATAAACATAGTTATTAACATCTCGTTAACATCTCGGTAACCAATTATTTAATTAATACACAACGGAACAAAATTTATTGTTTGATTTTATATTCAAATTCACTCTAATCCATTCCTTCAATTCCACACTCACCGGTTGCAAATCCAGTGGCAAGACTGTGGATCTAACCGTTGGACTGTTTCCGGAAGAAGATGGAGATACATTGTTGTTGTTGTTGTTGTTGTTGTTGTTGTTATTTGGTTCTTTGCCCCATGAACATTTCACGGTGTGTCCGTTCACTTCGCTTCCGTTCACGCCTACAATGGCTTGGCTGGCTGCTTCCTTGGTGTCAAATCTGACGTTAAGAAAGATGAAAACTAGTGCAGTTCAGCAATCTGCTATGACGAAAATACTATACGGCAAGAGGATTTTTAAGGTTTTACACGTCCCGTTATGTATGTATGTATGTATGTATGTATGTATGTATGTATGTATGTATGTATGTATGTATGTATGTATGTATGTATGTATGTATGTATGTATGTATGTATGTATGTATGTATGTATGTATGTATGTATGTATGTATGTATGTATGTATGTATGTATGTATGTATGTATGTATGTATGTATGTATGTATGTATGTATGTATGTATGTATGTATGTATGTATGTATGTATGTATGTATGTATGTATGTATGTATGTATGTATGTATGTATGTATGTATGTATGTATGTATGTATGTATGTATGTATGTATGTATGTATGTATGTATGTATATATGTGTGTTTATGTATGTGTATATGTATGAGTGCATGTCAAAGTGGGTTTTGTAATGTAATACAGTTTGCTAAGCCATTAATGAAAAAATTGAATTATAAGCCAATTTTTGTGCAATTGCTCAACATTTCAAAAATTGATGGTTAAAAATAAAATTTTGTTTCGGTAAAAATTAAGATTACTTTTTCGACGTCGGCCTCGCCTACGTGACACAAATGACAAATATTTCTTTTTTTATTCTTTTAATATATTGTTGAAAATGCTCTGAAAATCTCACTATATCGCTTGCTATACTTTTCTTTTCTCAAACAAAGATTTTCTACAAAATCTTAGAACATGTAAGACAAGCAGCAACTTTACATCATATTATGACATCCTCACTAAACTACCATCACGATCATCATCGGCATCAACAACAACAACAACATCAACATCAAAATAGATATAAGCTTCAACATTTCAGCAACATTAGCGTTTAAAAACAACAGCAACATCTTGGATAACAACATTGTCATTATAAAAACAACAAAAAATGTAATATTTTTATTTTATTTATATATATTTTTTAAAAATTTATTATATAAAAAAACATCAATATTATAAAAAAAACAACATCAATATTATATTAAACAACATCATCATTATAAAAAAAACAACATCAACATTATTAAAAAATCAACATCTTGGAAACAACATCAGCCTTATAAAGATGTTACTGCTGATGATGTTGAAATAAACATTACACCATTATCACATCAAAATCAACATTACACCATTATCACATCAAAATCAACATTACACCATTATCACATCTAAATCAACATTACACCATTATCACATCAAAATCAACATTACACCATTATCGCATCAAAATCAACATTACACCATTATCACATCAACATCACACCACCACCACATCAACATCACACCACCATCACATCAACATTACACCATCATCACATCAACATCATATCAACATCACATCAACAACACGCCAACATTACACCAACATCACACCAACATCATATCAATATCACATCAACATCACATCAACATTGTCATTAACACCAGCGAAAACCAACCTAAAAAAACTTAACAACGACTGGAGAGAATGGAAATTGTGAAGAGTTCAGACCAGATTTAGATGTTGGTCTAGTGAGTTTTACATGCCATTAAAGTGCAGTGTCATTAGATTCACAAATTAGTTTTATTCGACCCAGCTGGGTTGACGTGCAAAAATGAGGAGCCGAAAAGAAAAGGACACTCTGAGAAAATGAATCAACGGCCCGCCTGTATTTATAATTCACAACAAGACGAACATATGGAATGAAGTTTATTGTCATCTTGTGAACGTAGGAAGTAGAGTAAAGATTCTATTTTATTCGTATTCAGCTCGAGTTCCAACTTTTATTTATACGTTTTTACCGTCGATGTAACTAAACAACAACAACAAGAGTAATAATAATAATAATAATAATAATAATAATAATAATAATAATAATAATAATAATAATAATAATAATAATAATAATAATAATAATAATAATAATAATAATAATAATAATAATAATAATAATAATAATTTACATACATAATTTCCTATGTATGTATGTATGGTATGTATGTATGTATGTATGTATGTATGTATGTATGTATGTATGTATGTATGTATGTATGTATGTATGTATGTATGTATGTATGTATGTATGTATGTATGTATGTATGTATGTATGTATGTATGTATGTATGTATGTATGTATGTATGTATGTATGTATGTATGTATGTATGTATGTATGTATGTATGTATGTATGTATGTATGTATGTATGTATGTATGTATGTATGTATGTATGTATGTATGTATGTATGTATGTATGTATGTATGTATGTATGTATGTATGTATGTATGTATGTATGTATGTATGTATGTATGTATGTATGTATGTATGTATGTATGTATGTATGTATGTATGTATGTATGTATGTATGTATGTATGTATGTATGTATGTATGTATGTATGTATGTATGTATGTATGTATGTATGTATGTATGTATGTATGTATGTACGTACGTAAGTACGTATGTATGTATGTATGTTAGCAATTTCGCATAAAGCGGCGGCCGCGGTGGTAAGTAGTCAGCAGTTGCTAAAAATAGTGCGCACTGTCGTGTAATAAAAGTTATTACGCAATTTTACACTGTCAGTCCTAAAGATCTAAAGAGGTAGCGCTGTAATCTAAAAATAATATATAATGAGATTTAAAAAGATCCGTCATTTTTGACCGGCTACTTCTAATAATAATAATAATAGCCCAAATTGCTGACTGACACCTCCGGTACGCAGTTATAAAAAAAAATATGTAAGTATTAAGTTAGATGGTTAGTTTATTGCATAAAGTTTATGTTACAGACACCACCTATTTATTATGTAATTTTCTATTCCCTGAGTTTTATACTTCTTTTTCTTCCTGTTTCATCTAAGATGCCCACATATACTCGATGGTCGCATTAGAAAAACATGAAATCTTATCAGAGAAAGGGAAGGATGGGAATAAAGAAAAGAAAAAATTGGCTGGAATGATGTGGAGCTCATTTCACAGAGTTATTTCATCACAATAATTCAAATGCCGCAAACGATCAGTTCCGTCACTTTGCGGTCAGTCGATTGGAGTGTCAAACTTTTCAAAACCTGTTTCGCCTACATCATGCTGCAAAGCTGAACATTATTAATGCTACCGGTCACAAATAACGTTGTGTGTTGTAAGTAGCATACAATCCATTGTTTTTAGCATGCACCCTTTTGTTTGTAGCATAGAATTGAATGTAGCATACAATTTAATATTTTAAAAATACAATCCATTGTTTGTGGCACGCAGTTTGTTGTTTGTTACATAAATTTATAGCATACAATTTATTCTTTGTAGCATAATACTAATTTTTGTAGCATACAATACAATGTTTTTGACGATTTAAAAGAACTTATAGTGAATTGGAGCTTGAAAATTGCACAGTTTTCGATATTCGAGATGATTTTTCATTCGAGACATGCTTTCTGAGTGTTTAATATTTGATGAAGTGCCTCGCAGGATAACAATAATTTGCTTTTGACACTTTTTAAATATGAAATGCAGACTTCATCGCGCCCTTCTTCTCTCATACATTTATATTTTTTCTCTATGTAGTTTTGATATGGAAATAAATTCTTCAATACAAATGGAAACGACATGACTGGAAATGCTCGGTCGGCTATTCTGACGGACGAATCTATTAAAGAAATAATTCTTTAAAAAAAAATTCCATTTATGAAAATGAAACTAATTTGAAAAAATTCTTTTTAAGTATATCTCATATATAATGAGATTAATTTCACCGCTGGTCTTGCTGGCTTACTTGCTTACTTGAATGTTGCAAACATTGAAAATGAAATTTAATTAACTTTCAGTTATACCATCAAGCTGAAATTTGAAATATAAGCTTGCTCTTTATGACAATGCATTTTATTAAATTTTAAAATTTTCTGAAAAGACAAACATTTTTAATTAAAATAATAATTAGCTAATTTTTAAAACAAAAAACAAATCAAACACTATTATATAAATGTTTACATTTATACATTAAAAAATAACTCCGCCTCGCTAATTGCGAGCTAGTCCCAAGCCTGGATAAAGGAGGAGGGAAAGCTAAAATGATCAATTTATGATCCACGAGAGGAAGCACTTAGGTGCTTCCTACATACAGCTATTTCAGTTTTAAAACACTTCGTGTAAAGGACTATAAACTATTATAAAAAAAAATACATTAAAAAATTATGTTGTTAAAAAAACTACATACATAATTTCCGATGTCTGTATGAATGTATGTAGGTACATTAGCAATTTAATATAACGATGCGGCCGCGGTGGTCAGCAAGGTCAGCTGTTGATAAAATTAATGCGGCGTGTAATAAAAGTTATTACGCAATTTTACACTGTCAGTCAGTCTGGACCCCCAGCCCTAACCCTCTGCATACTTATTAAAAAAAAGCCCGAGCGAAGCCGGGTCAGCCACTAGTATATATATTATTTAAATAATTAGGAGTTAGTTTTTTGTCGATACACGATCGGTTAAATTTTATAGACCAAGTTTTGTTGCAAACGTTTTCTATTATATGAGATAGTTCACGTAATTTAATTTGTTCACGAAGTTGTTCAAAGAACGCCAGATTATACAAATCTTTATTATTTTTTAACTTGCAATTTTTTCAGCCATCTTCAGAAAAAGCAAAAGGCTGGGCGGTACAGAAACCAAATATAAACAACGACGAATAAAAACAAATAATAATATGTCAAAATACATAGATAAAAATAAAATAAATAAAATTATGGCTAAAATAAAATACGAGGGAAGGTTATAATTAAGAATAAAATCATAGGAGCAAATATAAATTATATATAACATAAGAATTGTACATACAAATCTGTTTAATAATGTATAAAATAAAAAAATTGTCTTTCTCCTCTCTACTTAACTAATTTAATACATATCCCTCCTAAGTCTGGTCTTCGTTCTTCTTCTCGTAATCACTCTCGCATCTTCACTATTAAGCATTCTTTTGCTAAACGCTCTTTCTCCTACCCTGGTCCCTATCTCTGGAATTCTCTTCCTTCTTCTCTTACTAACTCTACTTCTCTCACAGTTTTCCGTCGTGGACTTAAAACATATCTGTTTAATAAGTTCACGACCGAGCGCTATTGAACACTGCGTAAATAGCGCTATAGAAATATTTTTTGATTGATTGATAGGCGTAACTAGACGGCCATAAAGGAGGGTTATGGGTCTGTAAAATGGAACAATTTGTTTAAATTCGTTTATTTTTTATAAATACAGAATAAAATGATGTTGTAAACAAACATACATGATAAATATACATAACAAGTTTTATAAAACAATGTTTTAATAGTTTAATAAGTAGTTCGATAGCTAAGGACTAAGGTGATTTTGCGATTCAGACTGACTAAATAGTAGGTCAAAGTTACGGCGTTAGGGGCACTATATAGCCATGGAAATTTCAAGTAATATATATTAATAACACTTTAAGACGTGTAAACAAAAACTAAAGTTGTGGAACCCCAAATAAGAAAGTTATAAGAAAAATAAAATGTGTACCAAACTTCCACACGCAATATCTAGGTGAAGTAGGCGTGGCCAAGTGTATTCATTAGTCTCGTTGAATGCTCGCACTTCTTACGAGTCTCCTGATGTAACCAAAGACTATATAGGCTCAACTCAAAAGCATTTCTTTAACAAATTTATTTTTTATCTTTACTTGTTAACAGATTGCATTACAATTCATCCCCAATTCATAGACTAGATGCAAATTTTGAACCATCTTAAATAATTAACATAAGAATTAATGTTTTAATTTATATACCAATGGGGGAGTTTCAACCCCCAAAACCCCCTCTGGTTAAGCCTATGGCCTTGAATGTCAAAATATACATAAATAGAAAGAAAATTAATAAAATTAAGAGCAAAAATAGAACACAAAAGGATGTATTAATTACCATTAAAATCATAAGAGTAAATATAAAATTAATAAGACCGATAATAATACCTAAACTAGAAGACCATGAGCAAGTGAATCTTAAGTTAACATCTACGTAATGTAATGCTTGGGTTATTAATTAAATGAGAAAAGGGCGTGTTATGATTACCATTACAATTCAAAGCAAACAAACGAGTAATGTACAGAGTTCGAATGGTAGGAATCGTGGTGATGGCCCGTCTAAGAAAAGAAGAACGCTCATTATGACAGGTTCTAGGAAAGTTCTATAGAAAACGGGAGCAAGAAAGACAAAAATAAGAAAAATCTATAAAAACCGTGGTCAACGTCGGGTATCCCGCTAGTATGGTATACAATCACATAATAAGTCCAATGCTTACATAGTAATTATGATACGGGACGGGAGAGCAACCGTGACCGGGAATGGGAGAGCAAGCATGACCGGGAACGGGAGAGCAAGCGTGAGCGGGAACGGGAAAGCGACCGGGAACGGGGAAAGCGACCGGGAACGGGAAAGCGACCGGGAACGGGAAAGCGACCGGGAACGGGAAAGCGACCGGGAACGGGAAAGCGACCGGGAACGGGAAAGCGACCGGGAACGGGAAAGCGACCGGGAACGGGAAAGCGACCGGGAACGGGAAAGCGACCGGGAACGGGAAAGCGACCGGGAACGGGAAAGCGACCGGGAACGGGAAAGCGACCGGGAACGCGGAAAGCGACCGGGAACGCTGAAAGCGACTGGAATCGGGAGAGCAAGCTTGGAAGGAAACGCGAGCTAGAGAGAAAATCGATAACAAAACTTCTGAGCGGGAAAGCGACCGGGAGCTGGAAAACGACCGAGAGCGGAAAAGCGACCGGGAACGCGACGAAAACGGGAAAGTGGAGAAGGAAACGGGAGCGAGAGGGACAAACATTAGAAAAACCTCTAAAAACCCCGGGCAACGCCGGGTAACCCCGCTAGTACTAAATAAAAAACACATGGTCGAATGGTGTTTTGATAAACGCTTTCAAAATTGTATTTTAAACGTTAAACAAAACTACTTCAACATAAAAATTACACAAAAGTTTTATTAAATTTAAATTTCTGTTTTTAATTCTGATAAAATTTTGATGACAGCAAGGTAAAATTATTTTAGAACGAAAATTGTTTTCAACATAAAATATGGCTTCCATCTGATGACGAAAATTTTTAATAAAAGTATAAATTGTGTCACGTGATTTTTTTTGACGTCAAATATTTCTTAATATTTGAATAATTAGTTTTATATTTTTATAATTATATAGTCATTTATTTCTTTTTGAATATTCAGTGGTAAAAAATTACTTTGCGCACTTGATGAATTCTTTTAAGACCACATCACTCACTCACTCACTCACTCACTCACTCACTCACTCACTCACTCACTCACTCACTCACTCACTCACTCACTCACTCACTCACTCACTCACTCACTCACTCACTCACTCACTCACTCACTCACTCACTCACTCACTCACTCACTCACTCACTCACTCACTCACTCACTCACTCACTCACTCACTCACTCACTCACTCACTCACTCACTCACTCACTCACTCACTCACTCACTCACTCACTCACTCACTCACTCACTCACTCACTCACTCACTCACTCACTCACTCACTCACTCACTCACTCACTCACTCACTCACTCACTCACTCACTCACTCACTCACTCACTCACTCACTCACTCACTCACTCACTCACTCACTCACTCACTCACTCACTCACTCACTCACTCACTCACTCACTCACTCACATACATACATACATACGTACAAATATCAGACATGACGACTTTCTTCCTAAAACACTGAAGAAAAAAGTCTTGTTTTGCGAGGGAGTATGATGAAAGAAAACATTTGAATTGAGGCAAAGCGAATATTTATATGCGACGCTTCGACGAGCGGACAATCCAAGCGGAAATGGAAAATTTATTTGTTAGTGTAGGCCTGTCGAGTTGCCGTTTCTCTGATGAAGTTACTGAATAAATGAATGAAAGAATGAATGAATGATTATATATATATATATATATATATATATATATATATATATATATATATATATATATATATATATATATATATATATATATATATATATATATATATATATATATATATATATATATATATATATATATATGTTTCACAACCGTGAACCTTTTCAAACACATTGGCACCATAATTCAGAACGAAATTCTGTATATGTATATATATATATATATATATATATACATATACAGAATTTCGTTCAGAATTATGGTGCCAATGTGTTTGAAAAGGTTCACGGTTGTGAAACAAATATATATATATATATATATATATATATATATATATATATATATATATATATATATATATATATATATATATATATATATATATATATATATATATATATATATATATATATATATATATATATATATACATATATATATATATGCCCGGGCTTTTTAGAGGGTTTTCTATCATTTTTCTCTTACGCTTCCGTTTCCTTTCCCGCTTGCTCTTACGCTACCGGTCGCTTTCTCACTTTTCGACCACCTAGAGCTCTAAAACTTTCAGAAAAGCTTTATTCTGGATGACAATACATGAATTTAATGTTTCCGACATAAATTAGGCCTTAAATCAGTTTATATATATATATATATATATATATATATAAGCTGTTCATACAATTTCGGTGGTGTAAAAGACTATAAACTATAATTAAAAATAATACAATTTTGCTCAGAATTATCATGCCAATTTATTTGAAAAGGTTCACGGTTGTGAAACAAAGCCACAAATAAAATGTCATTATTAAACGATGAACATTTTACTTTCGCAATAACAAACTGATTACAGTTTTAACTATTTTGAATGCTTTTATTAACTTTCACTTGTGCGGATGTTCATGGGATGTCTGCGGACGTTTAGAAGCTTAAGAGATCATTATAAAATTTATAAAATTTTAAAAAATTGTTTGTTTAATCTAACAATAACAACTATAAAAAAATTTAAGAACCAAAAACTATTAAAAAATAAATTAAAGAAACGTATGATAATAGCGACAAACATATTTATCGACATAAGAAATACAAATATCTTCTGTTCACTATTCACCGGAGTAATATAATTACGATAGAATGTAGCTATCTTAAAAGCAAGGTTTAATTTTTTAAAATAACTTTCACTCATTTGTCATTATATTTGGTACAAACGTGTGGTAATCGAGACTGTCTAACCATCGCGTCGTTATTTTAATAATTTGAATTCGTTTTTACATCCCGGTTGTCAACTTGGGCAAACCGCTCAACAATAAAACTCTAACTTAAAAACGTAACAAGTAAAGGAAAAAACGAGTTTTTCAACACAAAATTTTATTTCAAATACATTTGATTTAGAAAAACGAAAGTTATTCAAATTAAATTGTTTTAATTGACTTGTGTATTGTCATCCAATATAAAGCTACGCTAAAGGTTTCAGCTTCCCAGCTAGTCAAAAAGCTGGTTAACTTTTACTTGCAAGATTCGTGTACAGAGAAAGACACCCACAAACAGAGATTGTAACTTGAATAAAAGTTTGTAAAAAGTTCTTTATCATTAAATAAGAAAAAATACAACGGAAAACGTAACTTTAAGTGGGGTTGTTGGGGTTACAAACACATTACACAACTTCATGACAAGTTTCAACAATCCGCAATTCGAAGGAAGTTCCAAAAAAGCCATAATTTAATTTCACTAACTCTACGCGCGCCAACTTTCTCAACTCTAAACAACACGCTAGCCACTTATATACAACAACCTTTACAATCTACAAGTGAACATTCATACTACAACAGATAACAAGCGTACACACACACCCACACACAACACATCCCATCCACACCGATAATCACATACACAACATGTCTATCTTGACACCGGTTACTGTTCATACTTGAAAATTTACTAGACAACCATTTCAAAAACTTACCTTATAAAGGCATATCCTTTTTCCTTGAATAAACGGATTTCGTGAATCAAACCGTAGGAATTAAACGTTTTCTGAATGAGCTCTTCTGCAACAAATCATACATTTTACTTATCTTCTGCAATTTCTAATGTTTTTCAGTAATAATTCTATTTAAATACAATTAATATTCATTTTTAAATTACTATGTAAACAATAAGAGTAGTGAAAACCCTTAATTGAATTTACTTCATATTATAAAAAAGATTAAAAAAACAAAAGTACAAAAAATAAAAAAAAAATAAGAAAGAGACGAAAATGTAATTTATTAAGCAAGCAAACAAGAAGACGTGTGCAGTCAGTGGAAGTCTTGTTAAAGTTCAGTGGCGTGGCACCAAGCAATTGTTGGAAGAAGAGGTAGGAAAGGTAATGTTCTGGAACTTCTTTAATGCGAATTTCCGCCGTTTCTCATTTTAATTATCATTTGTTATTTATTTTGCAATATAACATAAAAAAGTAATTTTTTCCTTTTATTGTCCTTTACTTGTTTATTAAAAATTTCGCAAAAAATAATTTTAAGAGGGTTTTAATAATTTCGGAATTTAGAAAAAAACTAATATTTCAAGAAATCTTTATAAAACGCATATATTGCAAGCTGGCTTCAGGTTAAGGAATGTATTCCACCTGCAGCAAAAATGAACTATTTTGTTTTAAAGTGTCTTTTAAAATGGGCAAATGCAATCCAATCTAACAAGCAAGTACCTAAAAAATAGCTAAATATTCTTGTACTTGGAATAAAAATTTAGCTTTGTCGTATATGTTAAAGACGGTTGATGACACAAAAAATCAATACACAAATATCTTTGTTAATAAACCATTATAGATATGGTAGTTCATTCCTACAAAGAATACCGACATTTTAATTTTAATACTAGCGGAGTTACCCAGCGTGGCC